>JAGFBZ010000891.1:322500-384418 GCA_018398805.1 Hirundichthys speculiger
TCTCACAGTTTGTGAGAATTGTTTCAATGAATTAAATTACACCTTATTATAATGTTAAATAACGGTTTATGTATTTATTATGTATTTAAGCCACATTTGGCCCGTGGGCCTTGTGTTTGACACATGTGTAATAAGCTGTAGTTTAATTTATTTTGATTTACATTGCATTTTGTAACATTCATGCTGTCAATCTGGCCCTTCAAGGGCCACCATGATGCTGATGTGGCCCCAGTGAAAATGAGCCTGATAGCTCTGACGGTCTCTGGATTTAATCTTTTCTAGATGTAGAAGCAGAGTATTAACTCCTGGATTAAAGTGTAAATAAGTGCCAACTCCATAGTAATGACATATCATTTGTTTCTTTCTGATAATTGCCTAAATGGAAGTAAATGTGAAAGGAAAAGCATTGGTTCAAGTACAGAACCCTGGAGAACTCCATGACTGGTTCTGGTGTGTGAACAAACCTTAAAGATGTTCAATACATGTTCAAGCTCAGCTGCATGAAACACAAATCTGAGATCCTGCAGATCAAGTAGGCTAATCTGAGGCTATATGAGGTAATCCTGAAAGAAAGACAATCCTAGATCCAGGGTCACACGGTGAGGAGGGTAAACTTTTCACTGGGGACCAAAACGACGTGAATTGACGCATTTTTGAGTTGTAACAGAAATTCTTTTTTTTTTTTTTTAAGTTGTATCAGTTTCCAGCCTCTTCCTTGAATTTGTGCTACATGCTACACGAGTTGCAAGGCATATGAAATGAAAACACTTTTTTAAAACTATATTTTAAAGTTTTATGGGTTCAAAGAACATGAAAGATGTAAAAAAAAACAAACAAAAAAAAAAACATGCTGAACTAAACTCCATTTGCTAAGAGTAATTTGCATTTTTGGAGAAAGGCAGACTAGCCTCCAGGCCAAGCTAAGCTAAACTAAGCTAATATGTCCATTGTGGGTGTAAACAGAGCACAGTTTTGAGAAGAGCGTTGATTTGCACTAGAACATCAATAAAATGTCAAGACATTCGTTTTTTAAATGCTAAGTTTGAGCCACAGCACAACTCTTCATAAAGTCAGCACTCTCGTTTGCATTTTTTTTCCCCTTCTTTCCCACGGAGAGTTTTCATCCAACACAGCTCGTTCGTCTACATTTCACCCCGGTTTGACTCGGACCTCGTCCGCCAGCGGCCCACTCGCTATCGACTCCTGATTGTGCAACGGTGCGTTTCTCTGTGTGAGTAATGGATCAGTAGCGGGTCAAGAGTGGGCGGCTGCTGAAGGGTCCCAGTTAATGAAGGCTCTATTGATTTATCTGCTTTTGAATATCTCTCTGCAGAGATGCTTTTTTTTTTTTTTTTCTTCCACTTTTACAGTTGGAGGCAAGCGTTTCTGTGCAATTTACAATTCAAATGTTACAGATGAAAAATACATTAATTCAAATACATGAAACTCTTCCCTTTAAATATTATTTTTTTGTCTTATTTAATACATCAGCGCTACGATTCCAGTCATTTAGGGTTGAAAACAAGGCGCTTTGCTTTAAAAATCACAAAAATGTTTTTCTTTTAATTGTTAATTCATTCCAGTGTGATTTGATCTCTTAACATCAAAGATTTCTAACCCTGAAAATGTTCAAATAGCTAAATTAAACACACTTCACATATTTTGCAGCTCATGACTTTGGGTCCTTTGAAAAGGGGAAGGGGCTGTGTGGCAGGGCAGCAGCTTATTTTCCAAAGAGAGTTAAGTTAAGCTGAATTGGTTTATGTGGTCCATCTGTTGGTTGCTATGAAACTGTGCTGAGAGACCGTTTGAAGTTTGCAGTAGCTTTGCTGAAAGTTAAAATATTTTTTTTAGAGCTCCGGAGGCTCTGAAAGACTTCCTAATTTCTCACCACCAAAGGGTGAAAGAGTTTTCTGCCAAGAGAAGTTGGAGATGAAGGAAATTCCAGTTAGAGTTAAAAAAAAAAAAAGAAGCTGTCTGTATAAACATTTCCATACGTTTAATCATGCACACGTGATACATCTTAAGTGTTGAGCTTGCAACAGAAAGACATTATTCCAATAATCAATACTTGATAGGCAGATGTCCACACATGCATAGCTACTTGTATTTTAATCGGTTGTAGATGTATGTATGTAAATGAAAATAGCAAAATAGTGACATGATGCTCTTTAACGGGAAGAAAATCTCCAAAAAATGTGGCTGTGAACAAAACCAAGGAATAATGAAAGTTTGCCACTTTCACTCTTCTTTTCATATTGTTCCATACTGTAATGGAAAATCATGCTGTATTATTAATATTGGCGTGTTTTTTTTTCAAAACTAATATATGAGAACCCATTTCAGAAAGTATCACATTTTTACCTCCGCCAAGGAGGTCATGTTTTTGCCGGCGTTCATCTGTCTGTCTGTGATTACAAGATAACTCAAAAAGTTATGGATGGATTCTGATGAAAATTTTCAGGAGTTGTCAGAAATGTGAAAACAAAGAACTGCTTTCATTTTGGGTGTGATCCGGAAGAAATCCTGGATTCTGGATCACTTTCAAATTTTCGATAACATTGCGGTCAATGGGGCCGAAAATTTTGTTTCTCAATATCTCCGTTAATTATTGCCCAAAACTCATGAAATTTGACTCAGGGATTGACAATGGGAAACTCTATCAAATTTCAAAGGCTGATCCAGATCTGATCCAGAAGGTGGATTTTATCGCAATCTGTAAATCGCTATACGGTGGAATTGTTGCGTTTGGCGGTGGTCTGCGCTCTTCGAGTGCAGTTATGACTAAAACTATCTCGAAACGATGGCTCATCATCCTCATAAATAGTTACTTATTTCAGGTTTTGCCCTTATTTGTCAGTGTATCATTACGTTCTACTTACTGATGTGTCATAGGTTACATCTGGGATGTCCTGCTGACCACAACCCTAGCCATTTATGAAGGCTGGGGCCAGTGCTATGGGAACGCTAGCTTGAGATGCCTTAGTGGCTGGGTTTTTTTTTTTTTGTGTGCTTTTTTTTTTTTTTAATATATCAATAGCTGCATTTTCATTAGCAGGAATCCGGGATAAAACCTAGATGGCTGTAACTGTAACGGGGCAAACCTCAGCCTTGGTCCTTTCAGCCGCCCGAGCGCTGACTTTGCGTCATTTTCTGTTTGCAACACTGCAATAGTGGCGATGAATGAGAAGAACATTGAGATGGGCTGAATAACGTCATCTCCTGCCTACGATGAATCCAGTCAGCATCCTCTCACACCTCAGTTTTCTCTGAGTACCCAACCCCAGACTGGGATGTGTTTCAGCCTCATAGAGGTTCATGAAAATTCTTGATATGGGTCCGTTTCTGGCTATGGAGACAAGGGTCATTGATTTGTTCCCCATTGAACTATTCCACTAATAAAGAGAGGCCTAATGTGGGATTCCTTGTCCCCCTCTAGGACACTTCACCTTTATACCAATGTATTTTAAACTAGAAAAGCACTCGGAGCGCGCAGACCACCGCCAAGGGCAACAATTGCAACCCATATAGCGATTTACAGATTGCGATAAAATCTGCGTTCTGGATCAGATCCGGATCAGCCTTTTGAAATTTGATAGAGGTTCCCATTGTCAATCCCTGAGTCAAATTTCATGAGTTTTGGGCAATAATTAACGCAGATATTGAGAAACAAAATTTTTGGCCCCATTGACTGCAATGTTATCGAAAATTTGAAAGTGATCCAGAATCCAGGATTTCTTCTAGATCACACCCAAAATGAAATCAGTTCTTACTTTTCACATTTCTGACAACTCCTGAAAATGTCATCAAAATCCATCCATAACTTTTTGAGTTATATCGTGAACACAGACAGACAGATAGATAAACGCCGGCAAAAACATAACCTCCTTGGCGGAGGTAAAAATAATAATAATAACTTAAAATTTTCTTATCTTTTTCTTCCTATATCAGAAAATGAGCATCAGAAATGAGCTTAACACTGGTAGAAACACTGAGAAGGAGTCTCGCCACACTCGTCTACGCTCGTGTTTAGAAAATGCTGTGAAGTTCCCGCCTTAGTTTCCTGTTTGTGCTGGGACCAACAGTGGAAGCACCACACCTTTTTGGTTAAAACATAAATTAAATGCTCTCAATCTGAACAAGCACTCTTACACAGAGTGCGAATTATACAATGACAATTGGGGGGGGTCAACATTTTCTAGAGATGACAAAAATGACAATTTGTCCCTTCTTTAGGGGGGTCAAAGTTATAATTCGCATTGTAATTCGTTGTAATTGCAATTATGCAAAAACCCCCCGTAATTCGCACTATGCTCTTACATGAAATGTAACAAAATTCCAGTTGAAATACAACTCTCCTCATTTTTTGAAATTAAAAACCCTTTTTTTTTTGTTTGTTTGTTTTAAAGAAGGAATAGATCCCACAGAGATAAAACGTTAAGTCCCCGTGGCTTTATTTGAATAAATCACATATTTTACAGTTGAGTAAACTCAGTGGAGTGCAGCCTCCTTTTGTTTACCCCCAGGAATGTCTTTTCTCTTCAAATATTTATTGATGGAGTTTCACAGAGGTAATTAACTCTCCCCAGGGGGCTCTTTCAGCTAACTTTGCTGTAGCGAAATGCTTCTGTTCTTGCCAGGCTGCAGCCGTTGTTAATCACGAGCCCCCTGCTAAAGCGCTGCTCTGCCACAGCCAGATACCTCCAGCGACTTTCAGCTCGGCTCTTTGCTTTAATGATCACACAACGCTTTTAACTCCAAGTGCATCATTTAATGTTTACACAGTTTCGCCCTTAATCATCAGACTTCAAGCTGAATAATGTTTCTGAGATTTCCTACTTTCTTGCGTTTGAAAAAGTCTGTGCAGTTCAAATTGAATATTTTCAGCATTTTCTGTCGGATAAAAAAAATCAATAATGGGACACGCCATTATTAAAGGATATTTTACCCAGTTTACGGTTAAAACCTGCATTCTGTCGAGACGCAACACTGACGAAAGGGTGCTGTGCCCGACAAACTTTTTTTTTTTCCATAAACTTTGAAACCTTTTAATGAAATGAGAACTACAATTTTGATTTGATTTTTGATTTTTCTCCCAGTAGCCATTTAATGTTCTTCATATTCAGCAAGGACTTTTAAAAAAAAGGAACCTAGTGATCCGTGTTCACAGTTTCCAAACTGTTACGGTGAGCGTCAAAATAATTTAAAAGTTATTAAGTAAAGTTTAGCAAACAAAAAGTATATGGTGAGGTTTAGGCATCAAAGACTGAGGTTACCAAAGTTGATATTAAAATATAATTTAGGTTTAGGCCCCGATTCGTACACTTCCCCTTAACTATTAACACTAGCCACTACCTGCAGAATTGCATGTATAGGAACCTCCGCTAACCGCTAATGAAATCTTCCGCTCGCTAAAGTCGCTACCCGTTATGCCGACTCCCTTACTCACTTTGTAGGTGTGGCAATGGGCGTGTCTTTTGCCCTTTCCGCAAACTCGGTATCTTGCGATTGCAGGTTAAGGGTTGTCGGCGCACCCCTGAGAAAATAGCAGAGATCGTCTTAAACGGCTTGCTCACCAGTTTAACCATAGACGACCAGAGCGTGTTTACTGGGAGGACACCAACTATCTGGGACTTTCAGGTAGCCGATAGAAATTGTCTATGTAAAAATATTTTTATGTATATATCAGTGCAGAGGAAGAGTCCCAGACGAGCTGCACACGAGAGCTGCTCTGATCTGGATGTAAAGACGCTATATAGCGGTTAGCAGGTAGCGCAACCTGCTCTTAAAGGCAATGGCTGCTGACACACTGATTGGTTTAACAGGTGGAACGCCCTAACCACTCCTATGCATAATGTAGCGGGTAGCGCAGGTGGGATAGCGGGTTTAGCAAGGAGGAAGATTGCGTTCTTTGCGGGGGAACGCCCCTCCCGCTATCCCTTTATAGCGGTTTTAGCAGATTTGGCGGAAGATTGTGGGCCCTTAGACTTACATCAAGACATAAAAGTCCTCAGTAAAGTTTTAGTAATAGAACACAATTGTTTTGTTTAGGCCATAAAAAGTAGATAGTTAGGTTTTGGCGTTAAGAACCAAAGTTACATGTAGGTTTAGGCATAAATGCATTATCGGTCAGGTTTAGACATTAAAGATTTTGGTAACATCTCGGAGTAACCAGGCATTTGTTAGGTGCAGCCGTTCAAAAGTATATGGATAGATTTCAATAATAAAATGTAATTGGTTAGGTTTTGGCATTAAAGCATGTTTGGTCGAGTGTTTGGCACTGAAGACTGGATTACATCTGAGCATAAACTGGTAACCAGTTCAGTTTTGAGATTGAAACATAATTAGTTACGTTTAGGCACTTCAAAAGTAATTACCTGATTTTGGACAATAAAAAGTAACTGTTTTGATTTTGGCATTGAAGTGTTTAGATGTAGTTATTACAAAATCAGCGGTTCAGTAGAAGCATTAAAGCATTGCTGATTTGGTTTAGGCATTAAAGGTTGTGGTTATATCTGAGGCATTTTATAATTAATTAGGCTTAGGCGTTAAAGCATGACTGTCAGAAGTTACTGATACATACAGGCAAAGGTAGTCAATTAGGTGCAGACATTGATTATCAGGCAGCTTTAAATTAACAGTCTAGGGTTAGGGAAACATGATTCTCTAATAATGTTCCATTTGAAAATCTGCTGTTTTTAACTTGCCGAGTATCAAATAGCTGCCAACATGGAAAACACAGAAATATCCATATAGACAAACACATTCACTAACTAAAGTTGATAACTTTGAAGTTGAGCTGGGTGTCAAAAACTGTCCAAACAATAGCAAGAGGGTCTCACCAGAGTCTGTCTTTGCTAGGCTGGATACGCTGGAAACGTTTTGATTTATGTGCTTTAGGATACATTGACAAGCTTCAGGTCGAATGAATCTGACTACAAGTTACTCATTTCTTGGTGTTTTTGTTTTTCCTGAGTGAAAAGTCATATTTCTGCCACTCAGAGTTCCTGTAAAAGTTTGCCACAGCAATCATTTTCTTGTGTCACTGTATTATGCGAACTCTCTCAAGGATATATCATGGGGTTCTTGGCATAAGCTTAGCAGAGACCGTCATCCGTTTAAGCCCGGCAGCTGATCAGACTTCGTTTCCTCATGCTGGGCGGGAAAAAAAAAAAAGTTATGGTTCCCATTTGTAGAAGGCAGTGTTGGGTGACAGTGTGCACTGGAGTGAATAAAAGCAATATCAATTTTTCAGCGAACACTCCTGCAGTATTTCAGGCTGCTGAAAACTTAAATATTTGAAAGGATTAGAGGACAAAGTTCTCTGTTAACCTAAACAGAGATGTACGTGTTTAAAGCCTGGAAGCTTGTTTCATAAGTGGACAATGTGTGAACTCGCCGTGACTGGGAACTGCTCGAGTCACTGAACTTAAACAGGAACTACATGGTCTCAAGACATTAGTATTCATGAATAAAACACAACGAATATTGTGTATCCCTTAAAGGATTAACACCTGCCGATCTGACCCCTGATATAAAAGGGGACATATTAATAATAATAATTTTTAAAAAAAAAGTCACTTGTCACTTGCAGCATGTATTTGAGTGTTTAAACTCAAAGCCAACTATAACACAAACTATCACTTTAAGCATGTTTTTGCATGGGTGCTACGCAAAACCTTAGAGGGTGGAATAGTAATAAAGCTGCGTCTCTATTGCAGCATTGGGCTCAGTAGGATCTACTGATCTACAGTCATGGAAAAAATTATTAGACCACCATTTTTTCTTCACTTCCTTGTTCATTTTAATACCTGGTACCACTAAACGTCATCATGTGACTAAAACAGACAGAAAAGAAAACACTGAATGCATAAAAGCAGTGTTTTTGGCAGTACAACGCCATAGCTATTGATGTAAAAACTTAAGTGATTTAGGTTATAATCAAGAAAACCATGGAAAATGGGAAGATATCAGCTCTTAAATAAAACTCTTATGAGCAATCTTTGTGGTTATCGTTATGTTTGTCCAAACAAATGTACCTTTAGTTGTACCAGGCATTAAAATGAACAAGAAACTGAAGAAAACAAGGGGGGTCTAAGAATTTTTTCCATGACTGTAGCAAACTAATGCTACATAATACTTGATGGCTGTAGTGCACCACTTTCACTGTTTGTTAGCCGCCCATGAATGCAAAAAAAAAAGAATAAGAAAAAAACCAAGTGGAACAAAAACATAGAAAAATTGAAGGAGTTGAGATAGTTGCTGTGTCTTGGTTTTTCTGTTTGAAGGCGCTGCAGTGGAGGCGACAAATAGAAGAGACGACTTGCATTCGAAGGCGACTTGAGATGAGATGAACGTCTTCTCCTAGCTTACAGCGTAGCAGCTAGCATGGAGTCAACACCACCCCTTGCCCAGCAGATTTTTAAGCCATGCTAAAGTACCTTAACTACAAAGCAGGGAACTTGTTTCAGCCACGTATAAGTTCCTGAAAATTCCCGTTAGCATAGTCGTTCCTCACTATGGCGGTATTGGACGTCTGAAAATATGTAATTCAATACGGTGTTCAGATTAGCACAGAAATGTGACATAACAGACCGAACCGTCCCCATTTTTATCTCCAAGTTGGGTAGATGTGTATAATTTGTTTTGACATGAGGCAACGTTGTTTTGCATCATTTTATGAATACATAGATTCATGATAGTGCTAAAATTATCTGTGCTTTAAAAGATTGCTTTGACATGTCTGGAATGAATCAATGAAAATGAATTTAAATAGTCAAACTAGTGATCAGCCAGTTAGATATTGTTAGATCTTGGTTAAAATCTTTTGTAATTGTGAAAAGCTGCATGTCTAAGTCTTTTAGAGCTGTTTGTTCGTTTTAGTCACATGTTAGCTTTCATCCTTCATCTCAGTTACACTGGGACTGATACATTCACCAAAGACCCAGTTGATTGGCGTCACCATCTACGTTCACACGTACACAAACTGAAGTGGATGATCTAATCTTTAGGCGCCATTTAGACCTGGTATCGACATCCACTCTGACGGATACAATCACAAGTGTTCATCTCTGTCATTAGCATGTGTCGAGTGGCCATTTGTGATCAGATCTCACTCCCCTGCCCTCTATCCAAATAAACAAGTACATAAATGCCAGTTGCAAAGACCAAATGAATGGTTGTCTTTCACAACGGGAATCAACAATGCTTTAGATTACGCCTAGTCTCCTGGAGCAAGAAGACTAAAATCACCCATCCCGTCACTTGTTTTTTCCATCTTTATTTAACAGATGAACTGTACATATTCAGCAATGAGAAAACATTCAATAACATGACAGATAACAAAAGGCTTCAGACAGATTGAAACGGAAACAAGATTAGTTTAGTTAGTTTTAGTTAGTTTAGTTTAAGTTTATTTCAGTCAACCTTTCAAGGCAAACAAGGAAGATACAAAAAAAAATTACAATTTGACTGAAAAAGGCTCAGGCAGAAGCAAAGCTTATTAATGCCCGCCTACTATACAACTTAAGCTACACAATATATAGTGTCAAGTGGGAAGAAAAAAGAAAAAGAAAAAACAAACAAACAAAAAAACAAACATATAATATATACATATACTGTACATACACTTGCATACATACATGTACACACATAGATGCATATACATACACATACATATCTCTTTTCCCCTTTTTTCAATTACAGCCATAACTCCCAAATATAAATGCACATAATGATTTTTTGAACATAACAAAGGAAGTACATTGCTTAAGTTTAAGATCAACACTATTCCACAGCTGGACCCCTATAAAAGAAATACATCTTCTTTTAACTTCTTTTATCGCTTTTGGTAACAAAAATCTGCATCCATCTCTTAACTCATATTTACTCTCAGACGCTATGAAAAACTTCTGCACACTGTCTGGTAGTGTTTTATTTTTTGCTTTAAACATGATTTGCATTGTTCTATAATAAGCCAAGTCTCTAAACTTCAGAATATGAGAATTTAAAAATAATGGATTAGTATGATCATAATATCCCGCTTTATTTATGATGCGTATAGCTCGTTTTTGTAGTAAAACAATTTTATCAGTTATGGTTTTAAACGTAGATCCCCATAGTTCCACACAGTAAATTAAATAAGGAAGTATCAGTGAACAGTAAATTAAATATAAACTTTTATGGTTCAGCATGAGATATATAAGAATGAGATATATAAGAAGAACTAAGGTAGGCAAATCAGTACAACACAAACAAGACCATGATACTGTGGTTGCGTGTAACTGGTTGTTATGGTCCTTCACACTTTAATATGACTGCGCTGTTGCACGATTGAGTTTGTCCTTCGTACCTGATGTTTTCATCTGCATTAAGGCCCAGCTTTTCGTCACTCTGCCTGGATGCAACTGCGTTCCTGAGATGTTTTGCAAAGGCATCAGCCACGCCTCCTTGATGTCCATAGAAAATGAGTCGGATCCATATGTGAGCAACTCATCGTAAGGCCAGTTCCCACAATGCAACTGACCAGTCTACCTCAGATACTGTATCCCATATTGTAATGGATGCAGTAAATGTTGCATACTACAGAGAGTTTACATAGTTTTCTGTAGTCCAAACCCATGTAACCACCTAACCCTAACCCTAATACTAACTGAAACCAAGACAATCAAATAATCTGTAACACGAAAGCCTCATTGAAATCTGTTTACTGCAGCCAGTAAATGCAGGTGATCTGAGACAATAACTGTGCAGCTCTGCAGCACAGGTGTGGGTAATGACAGGTTAATTAGTCTGCACATGTGCGCCGGTTCTACACATGTGGTCCTCTGTAACTGATGGCCGCTGGATTTTTTTAGGGTACAAAGACACTCATTTGCATTTTGACAGCCTCTTCACAGTCTGTCTCTGCTCATGAATTCATCTTTTTCAGCTCTGTTAAACGTCCTGATTGAGGATTTTCATCTGTGAACATTCACCCCTGAAGGTTTTTACTCCCACGACGAGACAAGAATTTAGTTATGTGGTCATTTGAGAGGTTAGAAGGAAAAAAAAAAAGATGTAGGAGTTTTCTTCCAAATTGATTTTAAAAACGACAAACACTTAAGAAATAACTGAGCACCGCTCCAAACTGTTTCAATGCCAGCAAATTCAGGCGTCAGCTCGGCGCCTTCGCTCGTATAATCTCTCGTTGATTATGCCGTTTTACATATTAACCCGTGTCACTCAAGCCTCTTAAAATATACGCTGGATATTAGATTTGCAACACGCTGAATCATTGAAGTTATCTTCAGTGAGAACATCAGAGATAACTTTGATGTTCTCACAAAGAACATCAAGATAATTTTGATGTTCTGACTTCTTTTGTGCAGTTAATTCCCCTCCAATAATTATTTGACACTGAGATCATTGAAAAGATGAGTTTAGTGCACACATAAAGATTTTAATTCAGTTAGAATATTAAGAACTGTACCTTGACTTATATTGTGCTTTTTTTTTTTTTTTTTGAAATCAAATTATAAAATCAGAGCAGCATTAACATATCAGTTTGTTCAAAGCTTCAGCTGTAAAAGCCACCTCTCGGTTGGGCAATATGCTCTATCGGTGTTGATACAAGAAAGAGCATATTTTATACTAATGTTATTATATTGTAGTGCTCACCATTTCGCCACGTCCTCCAGAAACACTATTAACATTGGTATCAATTAGTGAGAAACCAGGCTAAAATATAGTCTCTGTTCTAGTGTTGGACTTGGTAGGATCCACTGACCTGGCAAGCTAACTCTATAGTTTGCAGCTGCCAACTAGCTATAAGTAAAAGAAGAAGAAGGCAAAGAAGAAGAAAAATGAACTGGAACAATGACATATTTAGCATCTGAAATGAGTGTCCTCTGAACTGTCGCTGGACCGTAGAGATTGGGTCGGAATTAGCGCCATTCAGAAGGTACTCGGAGTTGAGTTGCTGCTCCTCCACATCGAGAGGAGCCACTTGAGGTGGTCTGGACATCTGGTTTAGATGCCTTCAGGATGCCTCAATAAGAAGGTGTTTTGTGTAAGTCCAGTCAGGTGCAGATGTTGGACACGCTGGAGGGGGTACAACTCTCGGCTGGGTTTGGACCGCCTTCGTATTCTCACAAAAGAGGTGGAAGAGGTGGCTTAAGCTTCTACCCCTGTAACATAAACCTTGATAAATTCTGATGACTTTGTGAGAACATCAAAGATAACTTTGATGCTCTTACTTCAACTTTGTGGTACAGTTATCAAGACACTGTTTGTAAATAAGTATTTTTACTACAGTAGTTTGTAATAAGACAAACTACATTATTTTAGATGGCATAAATGATTATTATTTTAATAGCTGAGAAAAGCTGTGCCTTCCAAACCTTTACTCTTTTTGTTCTATTTTGTCTGTAGATTATTTACTTAACCAGAAAGCACTCGGAGAACGCAGATCTCCGCCAAGCACAACAGTTCCCCCATATAGCGATTTACAAATTGCAATAAAATTCGCGTTCTGGATCAGATCCGGATCAACCTTTGAAATTGATAGAGGTTCCCATTGTCAATCCCTGAGTCAAACTTCATGAGTTTTGTGCAATAATTAACGGAGATATTGAGAAAACTAATTTTCAGCCCCATTGACCGCAATGTTATCGAAAATTTGCCAGTGATCCAGAATCCAGGATTTCTTCTGGATCACACCCAAAATGAAATCAGTTCTTTCTTTTCACATTTCTGACAACTCCTGAAAATTTCATCCAAATCCATCCATAACTTTTTGTTATCTTGAACACAGACAGACAGACAGACAAATGCTAGCAAAAACATGACCTCCTTGGCGGAGGGTAAATATTACATGTAGGTTACTTTGTACAAGGAACAAAAATAAACCCTGTATGCCAGCACACAGGAGTCTTAACACTCCAAATGATCAGAAACAGGTGTTCCAATCACTTCCATGGTACAGGTGTATAAAATTAAGCACTGAGGCATGCGGAGTGTTTCTACAAACATTTGTAAAAGAATGAGTCTCTCTCAGGAGCTCCAGCGTGGAACTGTGATAGGATGACACCTGTGAAACTAATCCAGTGATGAAGTTTCCTCTCCAGTCAACTGTCAGCTGTATTATAAGGAAATGGAGGTGTTTGGGAATGACAGCAACTCAGCCATGAAGTGGTAGGACAGGTAAACTGAGGGGGCGGGGTCAGAGGATAATGAAGAACATAGTGAAAAGAGGTTCTGCAGAGTTGATCACTACAGACCTCCAAGCTCAACAACAGAGCAGAGAGCTTCATGAATGGGTTTCCATGGTGACGCAGCTGCATCCAAGCCAGACATCACCAAGAACAATGGAAAGCGTCAGATGCAGTGGAGTAATGCAGCCACCACTGGACTCTAGAGCAGTGGAGGAACGTTCACACTTCTCCATCTGGTAATCTGATGGAAGAGTCTGGGTTTGGTGGTTTCCAGGAGAACGGTACTGGTCTGACTGCATTGATCCAAGTGTAAAGTTTGCTGGAGGGGGGGTTATGGTGTGGGGGTGTTTTTCTGGCCCCTTACTTCCAGTGAAAGGAACTCTGAAGACATTCTGGACAATTCCATGCTCCCAACTTTGTGGGACCAGTTTGGAGCTGGTCCCTTCCTCTTCAACATGACTGGGAACCAGTGCACAAAGCAAGGTCCATGAAGACATGGATGGAAGAGTCTGGTGTGGATGAACTTGACTGGACTGCAGAGTCCTGACCTCAACCTGATAGAAGACCTTTGGGATGAATTAGAGCAGAGACTGAGAACCAGAACCTTCTGGTCCAACATCACCTAAACCTTGTGGACAGCCTTCCCAGAAGAGTTGAAGCTGTTCTAGCTGCAAAGGGTGGAGCCACGTCATATTGATTAGGAATGGGAGGAGCTAAAGCTCATATGTGAGTCAAGGCAGCTGAGCAAATACTTTTGGCAATATAGTGTATGTAATCGTTTTAATTCAATATTCAGCTCAGGAGGCCACCATCAGGAGAGGAAGGTATCACTCACTTTATCCGTTATGGAAACACATCTGAGACTCGTGCATTTGTTAAATTGCAGTAGTGGAAATTTCACTCGGACTTGCTCTCGCTGTGACCTTAGCCACAATCAGGGAAGGTACCCAAACACGTCCTGAACCAGTTCCAGTTGTTTTCCTCTGGAAGATGCTCCTCTGCAGCTCTGCTCACTCACACATTTAACACATTTCACATCCAAGACAGTTAAGTGCTCATCGGGGGATGGTAAAAGGAGAAAAATAAGGCTTTAAATTTGAATGCATGTACTTGCCTTCATGCATTTGTCTCATTTTCTTCCAGAGAATGAACATGAGGTACCAGTGGAGGGTAAACAACAGATGGTTAAGTTTGTGAGCACTCACCTCCTTCACTCAGGCGTCGGGGTTTCCTTTAAACGGGAGTATTGTTCACTTCAACTGGAGCCCGAACAGGCTTCCTTCCTACATATTCTCCCTCCGGTCTCACTTCTAGAAATCCTTCTCTGGCGCTGAAAACAACCTGATTCCCATTGTGCAAATAACTTTCATGGACGTATTCCTTTTCTGTTCTTTGGGATGCTTTGATTGACTCCGCTGCTCTTTACCCTCTTGTTTTTTTATCTGTTGTCTCAACATTAAAAAGGGGTGTCAAAGATCACAGGTGTTTCCCTGAAGAGAGGTCTGAATTAGTTTAACAGGGAAATATTCAGGTTTAAGCCTATAAAGACCATTTCCTCTTAAAGGTAGGGTAAGCGATTTCTGGATGATGCCACATCTGTTGATACTTAAAACAAAACATCAACAAAATAAATACATACCACCAGGTTTTCAACCACAGTGGTCAGAGAGGCAGGGATGGGCTGTATTGTCATTCATCGTGGGGCGCTAACAAGTCAGAAAACCCCGCTACGACGCTTAGCAACCTGGAGGAAGACAGGTTCAGACCAGCTGAAGCCAGGCCGAACTCAGACAGCGATGGGGTCTATTGGAGTTAATTCAATCTTTTGTTTTTGTTTTATTAAAGGTGGAGTAGGTGTTGTTTGAAAAACGGTCCAGCACTCCAACTCAAGTGAGATTTTGAAAATATACACTCCCTCCCTCCTCCCAAAGGCTCCGCCTCCTCCTCTTCAGCTCACCCCTCGAAACCACGCCTTCACATGATTCACGACTGCATGAACCATAGGGAGGGAGGGAGGGAGGGGTGATATTTGATGGACGTATTAGGCAGCCAATCAAAATAGTGATGATCACTTTTTTGATTGGTCAGAGTTTTTCTCTGATTATACCTTCTAGACTGGACCAAAATGTTTAGTTTTTTTTGCAAACATTTTATTTCAGTGGGTGCAATGGAAATGTGAAAAGGTTTTCAGGCAATATTGTAAAAAGTGTTGCAAAAAAACAACACCCACCCCACCTTTAAGCACCAGAAACTTTAGGGACATTTTGCTGACTGTGGGCTGTGAAAAGGAGAGGAAAGGGACCCACTTCGGATTTTGGAAATGCTGTAATGCTTTGTGAAAGCGACCGCTGTGAAGACACAGCTGGAGAGTGGAGGTGGAATAAACAGGGAATCTCCACTAAGGCTAAAAACCGCCATCTCTGTGTGAAAGTGGCTTACGACCCCAGAGACTGCAATGGACACCGGTCTGCGACAAAACCATTCCCATTCTAGAGCCCAGCTCTGAATTCACTCTTGGATGTTCTGTCATCATAAATCATATTCCAGTGGAAAACTCCACTTGATTCATTTAAGGTCGAGTCTCTGGGACAAACCAGTTTTGCTCTCAGATCATTTCTGTTACCAATAAAACCTTACACAGGAAGACATTTCTAGCTACTGGATGATGTCTAAAATGACATGGATTTGTGAAATGCCCAGTGGCAGACCTGGCTTGTTTTATGTCCTGGGTAACAACTGTCCTATGTTTAAGTAGCAGTATAGCAAGAGGTTAATAAATATACTAATTCACATTACTATGCGTTTCATAACATGCATAATACTTAGGGGTGTAACGGTACATGTATTTGTATTGAACCGTTCGGTACATTGTGGTCGGTTCGGGACGGAGGCGTACCGAACGAGTTTCCACACGGACATATTAAGTAGAGGACTGCATGGAGCACAACAAACAGCAGTTGTAGCGGACGTTGTGGCTAATGCTAATGCCGCTAGCATTGGCAATAAGCCTGCCGCGACATAGTGTTAAATGTGGTGGGAAGCTGTGTTTGTACTCGGTCGTCTTTCTCTTTTTGTAGCGATGTTCACGCTGGGGTGGTGCCGTTTCAAATGAGTTAACAGGTTAGACGTGTTGTCAGAAACATACCCGATCTCGGATGAACAATGTCGGCAAACCACTTTGGTTTTATCAACTTCTCTTTGTCCCTGTTTATATTTCACCGGGGAGCCGAAGTTGTGTTTTATAGCTTCAGATTTAAGACCCTAATCACCCTAAACGCTGGCTTCAAACACATGATAAAAGTATTTGAGCCCCGATATCAATTACCTTCTCGTCCACATTTTAGCCAGAAAATCATACCGGGACTTTATGAAAAAATAAAATGATTTGTTTTTAAAGAAACAGTCTGAGCCTTATTCATGTTATTTAATCTGAGCAACAACTTGAAACTGTTCAGTGTTGCAACTGTTCAATTTTGCACATCAGATGGATATTTTCTTTAAGAAAAAGTCTGAGCCAATATTTTTATTTTGTTTTTCAAAATCTACATTTCAGAATATATTTTTGAGCAAAATTCTAGCTTTGTATAGGCTAATGTTCTTATTGTTTTAAAAGCACAAAAGTGTGTAATAAACAACTAGCACATTTATATTTTGCATTTTGTTTTCTTACTGTACCGAAAATGAACCGAACCGTGACCTCAAAACCGAGGTACGTACCGAACCGAGAGTTTTGTGTACCGTTACACCCCTAATAATACTACATACCTCTAGCATTTACCTGTTTCTCTTTTTCTTTTCTTGTTTTTCTAAATTGAACACGTGATTTCTTTTTTGACCTTTCACCGTCCATCTCAAACTCAGCACAACAACTCGAGGAAAAACTTGCATGATCTTGATTTTCAGTATCAATACTAGGGCTGCAGCGATACACTAATCACGCGATACGATACGATGCACGATATTCGACTCACGATACGATATATATCGATATTAATCCTACAATACATTTACATAATTTTCTGAAAGATTTTAAAGGGACAAAGTGATTTTGGTGACATCTTGTGAGTGTTCCAATGACTTTGTTTGAATTAATTGAACTGAAAGCATCAATTACACATTATATGGCTGACAGGCAGCTTGCAAATGCTGAGAAAAATAGTTTCATTTATTTAAACATTGCAAATTGTTGCTTGCAAGCTTTTAAAGGTGGGACACGGGGGCTTTGAAAGAAGCTTAGAATATCGATATCCACGGCTAAAAAATCTATACTCTCTGGGGAAATAAAATATCGATATATATATCGCAGAATCGATAAAATCGCTCAGCTCTAATCAATACAGACCGTGAAAGTGGGGCCAGTGACTTTTTGGGTTTCAAGCAGGACGTGTCAGAAAAGTTACCACAGGGATAACTAGTATACCACAGGGATAACTAGTTAGCCAACCGTCGCTTGGCTTGTGGCGGCTTTTTGATCCTTCAACGTCGGCTCTTCATATCATTGTGAAGCAGAATTCACTGAGCGTTGGATTGTTCATCCACTGATGGGGAACGTGAGCTGGGTTTAAACCGCCGTGAAACAGGTTAGTTTTACCCTGCTGATGATGTGCTGTTGCAACAGTTATCCATCAACCATCCCCTCCCAACACCGTCAACCCAACGTCGAGACTACCCGACGTATTCCCGTGTCCAGTTACTCCACTAACTGGAGATGGGATTTAGCGGTTGGCTGGAAAGCTGGTTCGCTTGTGTATTTTTCTTTTCCTCTGCTCCACTACTTGTTTTCCTCTGTTCATGCGCCCTTATACGGACTGGGCTGAGGGCACGTTCCCACTTCACCCATATCAAAAACCGCCCCTGGAAATACCCATTAAGTTTTATTGGCCGTGAAGATTCCTCAAAGGTGTCGAACATCCAAATCAGCTGAGGATTCCAGAGATAACATTTTTCACTTTTGTTGTATCCCATCTTTATTTACTCTTGCCTTTTAATATCTGTTCTTAGAGTTATTCAGTTACCCCTTTGCGGTTGCTGAGATGTACTCATTTTAAATTGTTTGTGACATTTTCAAGCAGCAATCTCAAAACAGGCCTTTTTAAAAAGGGATCAGACCTCTAAAAAACCCCCATCTTTTGATGTGAGAATATGTAGCATTTCTTTATCTGATAGATGCAGATGTGATATGTCACTGAAGACGCAGACAGAAATAAAATGATGAAAGAAAAAAACCACAGACTGTCTGATCTGGAGACCACAGATGAGCTTGGCGGTCGGTGTCGATCTGACCTCTGTGGTTTGGAGACCAAATCATCTCCTCGGCGTCATGATTCAACGTCGTCTCTCTTAGCAGAGAAGACAAACAAACAGAAAACAGACTGGAGAGAGCAGATAGGAAGGCCAGCTGCTGCAGCTCAGCCTGTGATCTTTATTTATCACGCTTGCCAAAAGAGAGAAAAGATTGAAAATCAAGAAACAAGACAACTGAAACTCACTTTCAAGGACGATGTCAATTACTTTGATAAGATTTAAAAGTTGATTGTAAATACATGTCAGGGCGCCCGGAGAAAAGCCATTCCTGTGCTGCACATCTACGGGAATATGATGGCATCGTCCTCAAACACATGGCCTTTCATTCAGCTTCTCGTCCATCCAGAGAGACTCAAACAGCTGCTTATCTGGAGTAAATAGACCGTATTTCAGTATTTCAGCCATCTTTCTACCTCTCGTGCACCTGTTTTGATCCCCTGTTGATAAAAAGGTCTCCCTCGTGTGACTTAAATCCAATCTGACATCAATTATAGATTTTTTTTTTTCTCTCCACGTCCAACCAGCCATCCACTATTTTTAGCCACAGGTGACACATCAAATTTGCTCACAGACTCCTAACTTCAGCCAAACCCAGAGGAGATTATATTGATCTTCCCATCTGCAATGAGGCTGATTTTTCTTTCTTTTTTTTTTTTTTAGCAAGCAAAACACTTAATCCTCAATTAAGTTATGTCTTAATTATGGAGCCCCATTTGAGTCATAATTCAATGAATAAATGAGTCTATTATTATGAAAAACAGGCGTTTATTATTATGAAATACGTATCCATTATTATGAAATGTTTCCCATTATTATGAAATACATGTTTATTATTATGAAATATTTCCAATTATTATGAAAAAAATGTAATTATTATGAATTTTTTTTTAATTATTTAATCTTAGTTTAATGCATAATAGTTTATTTCAGAATGGCTTTTTTTTTAAATCTAAAAATGAGTTTTTACATAATGGCTTCGTTTTTCATAAGAATGAGCTTTTACATAATAATGACATTTTGCCAGTGGGCGGGACCAGTGGTTGACCTGCACGCTCATTGGCTGATCCTTCTACATTCTACGCTCTGACATCGACTAGTTTTGGCCGTGAGGTCCCGTTAGCAGCGGGCCGTGGCGTCATCAAGGTGCGCTCCTAGTCCGATTGTAGCTATGCTAGCTTGGACTGAGCTACGGGAAACCTTGACCAGGTTAGCAGACAATATCGAAAATGATCATTTATCAGGCGATACTATTTTGACCCGATTTGACGAGGTTTTCGAAATTTCACCTCTCGCCCACTATTGATATTCACTGTTCTGTTGCTTATGCCTGAATGAAAGAGCAGCCAATCACATAAATGGCTCCGCCCTCTCTGCTGTGATTGACACACAAATCATTCTTATGAAAAACGAAACCATTATCATAATAATAGGAAATATTTCATTATAATAAACGCCTGTATTTCATAATAATAGACTCATTTATTCATTGAATTATGACCCAATCGGGGCTCCATACTTAATTACATCTGTGAAATGACCCCTCCCCTCAAACCACCTTGTGAAACACACCTGTGCGTTCGGACAGTTAAGATGATCACAATCCGGTGCAGAAACAAAGCACTTTTCCCGTCCGTTTCTCTGACGTTTCTACCGTTTGGCGACGCTTTTCCTCGGCTCTCCCGGTTTAATTTATGCCGTTATTGATTCGCACGGTTCCCGCCGATGCACGGCGCTGTACAAATTATTGGACTACGCAGGAATATTGACTGTTCAAACCTTTATTGTGCTATCATCACAGAGGCCTGCGAGCCAGTTTCTGCAAGTGGTGCATTTTTTATGCTCACAATCATAAAAGCAGACAAGTGCAATTATGCACACACACACACACACACACATCCAGGCGAACACCTGCATGCCACACCGTACACACACCCCACTTATTCCCTTCATTCCCCGTTCAAATGAAGCATGAAGTCAGGCTTTCTCGCTGAGGGTCGGGCCGCCTTTTCGTTGGCTTTGGCTCGTCTAATCCATCACATGTGAGGAAAACGCTGGGCCAGCCGTTTTCCTCTAAATCCTCAGCTGTCAGCCTCGTCCGTCCGTCCGTCCGTCCGTCCCAGTCCCCGGAAGCGACTGCTTTCCTGCTTTCTCGCTTTGTCGAGGCAGCCGTTCAGATTTTCCCACCGATGACTCAACTCAAACAGTTCACCCAGAGTCGCTCGCCTCCGGAGCGTCGCGGTTACCGAAGTAAAGGTTTTCCTCCAAAGTGGAGTCCTGGATCAAACCCACCACACGGTCCAACAGATGCTGGCGTTGCCGGTCCACGTGGGGATTAAATATCAAATGTGGAGAAGCAAATCGGGAACAGACGCTATGTAGCGCTGCACTGGGAAAACATGCGAGATTATTGCTGAGAATTGCAACAACAATATATGATAAGTATGTAATGCAGAGGCGGCTGGCCCATAGGGGGCGCTGGGGCGCCGCCCCACCAGCTGTGAAGGGGAAAAATATTTATTCTATTTTATTTTTATTTATTTTTTTGATCAGCATCAGATTAATTAATAGTGTGTTTGTGCCTACATGCGATTTAAATAATTTAAACAACATTTCCACCAACTGACACTCATTAAACAGTGAATTTCCACCGACCTACAGTGCGTCATTCTCTCACGGGGCGCTCGGCAAAGCGCCCCTGACCTGCAGCTAAATAGCCAATCCGGTTATGGTTGCTAGGTAAAAATGATTGATAATTGGCCTATCAACGTCACCAAATTTAATGCCGATGGGGCGCTGGAAATGTCGCCCCAACAGCTACGTAAAATGCGTGAAGGTTTATGAGCTAGAGCTACGTGAAGGGCCAGCGGTAGTTTTATTTCGTAGAGCGACTCCCAGACTCTGTCCTACGTCGGGAGAAAAAAAAAATACGGCGAACGAGGAAGAGAGATGGCGACAACTGGAGTTCAAGAGCAGCTTCCACCTAATTCGGTGAAATCATTATTAATGTTCCCTTTTGTGAGACGGACGACGGAGAAAAAACTTCTCGTTAAGGAGCTGGGACCCAACAAGCCTGAAATTAACATTTTCCAGTAAACGAAGGAGAAAGGTAAATCATACAAACTGAGTTTTTGTCAGAGTTGGTTAAACCCTGAGACGTGGCTGGCAGGTTGTGGAGCAGCTAATGCACTTTTCTGTTTCCCCTGTATCCTCTTCAGAAGTGACAGATGTGATTGGACTTGGACAAAGACTGGACTAACTGACTTAAAGCTCCTCTTTGAACGGACAAGAAACATGAGAGATCCAAAGTTCACATGGAAAACTGCGTAAAGCTAGCTGTGCTCGGAGAGATTAGCATAGCAACGCAGCCAGATGATGGGCACCACATTACTGAAAGAAGGCACAATGAAGAGGTAGATAAAAACCGTAATATTGTGTCCAAGATAATCAATGGTGTTAAATTTTGTGGTGCTTTTGAATTAGCAATAATGTCAGCTAGTCCTGGTACTGATGTACATTGATGGACGCAACAATATACAGGAGCGGTTCTATGGATCAATCAAGCTACCCAACAGCTGTGAGGATTCAACAGCTGGTGTCTTATTGGAGAATCTGCACAGCATCCTTCCGGAGGGACAATTTACCCCTTGATTGTATAGTATTTGATAGCATAAAGTCTAATATAGCTGTAAATTGTTACTTCTTATTTGAAACTGGAAATTAAATTATTATTGTGGACCTGTAGTCATTTTCCGACTGTTCATTTTAATGCTTATGCTAGATTAGGCAGGGAAAAAATGTTGGCACACACAGCCTCCCCACCAAGATTTTTTTTTCACCAGCCGCCACTGATGTAATGTTAGGGTGAATTCCTAATTCCTCCCTTAACCCTCAATCTCAAAAATTTGCGCTCCCGCTAAGAGCTAGCGCCGTCCAGATTCTTAGAAAGTCAAGTTGAGGGACAAGTTTGAGGGCTGTATCACCCTTGGGAGTAAGGGCTACCCAGAAGGCATTGCATATTTTAGCCAAAACGTCTTCGAAAAGGATGGCGCCAAAAAAAGCTAGCTTCAAATGTAAGTATTTTTGTAGTTAATAAATATATAAATGTTACGAAACTATCTTATTGTCTTCGTTATATATTTTTATATTATCTTATTCTTCTTCTACGTCTTCTTTTCCTTCTTCTTCGTCGTTGTCGTTTTCTTGACAGACTGGACGTAGCTTTGGCGTAAGGCCGCCCCCCACAGTCTGAAGACGTAACTGCACTCAAGGGGTGTCCCATTTCTAAGTCACGAGATAGACCTTGCACTTACTTTGGAGGGCAAACATTGAAGGTTAAGGGAGGAATTGGAACTGGCCCTTATTGTCTTTGCTGCTAAAATAGACTCCAGACAGTAAACAGCATTTTTAGACACTGAAAAGAAAATTTAAATATATATTTTTGCAAAACAGCATCATGGTTTTATCAGGAAGAAATGTACCCGACGCCTTTGAGCCCAGAGACGTCGGCATCAGCATCATCCGGACCACGTTAGCGCACAACGCGCCAATCAGGAAGCCGCTGTGACCAGCATCGATGTAGCCGGTACGTGACATCACGGGTTCGAGGTTTTCCTGGAGTTTAAGATTAATTTGAGCGTAAATGATGAACAGCCAGTGCTGGGCTCCTGGCGATAATTAATTTCGGACACTTTGTCCTCATCACCTGCCGCCTCTCCTCAAAAGAGCGCCAACGACCACGAAGCCAAGTGCTCAGGAGAGCCGGCCACCGCGGCGCGTCGTAGACGCACGGTTACCACGCACGTGATTGTTAAAGATACACCTCCTCGCCACGGTCTGTCAGCTCTGATCTAATCACAGCCGGCCGCCGTCTGACATTTACAGCAGCTGATCACATCCGTACCGACTGTCAGGTGTGTGTGTGTGCATGTGATAAAAAGTCAAGCTGAACAGTTGTGTGGATTCAAGGTTTGACATTAACGGTTGACTGCAGGCCTGAGGCGGCTAAACTCTGTGTTTGGGGAAGTGGAAAGTTACGGCAAATGAATTCAAATGTCAAAGCTGCAAGTATTTAATAAATGAATTATATATTTATTTCTTTGTCATTTAGCATTTTATATTAGAAGCTCCGGAGGAACTTACTCCATCCATCCAATCCAATCTATCCATCTATCTATCTATCTATCTATCTATCTATCTATCTATCTATCTATCTATCTATCTATCTATCCATCCATCCAGGGTCACAGGAATTTTCACTTCCATCCATCCGTCCGTCCGTCCGTCCGTCTATCTATCTATCTATCTATCTATCTATCTATCTATCTATCTATCTATCTATCTATCTATCTATCTATCTATCTATCTATCCAGGGTCACAGGAATTTTCACTTCCATCCATCCATCCATCCATCCATCCATCCATCCATCCATCCATCCATCCATCCATCCATCCATCCATCCATCCATTCATCATCCATCCATCCATCCATCCATCCATCTCTCATCATCCATCCATCCATATCTCATCCATCCATCTATCCATCCATCCATCCATCATCTCTATCCATCCATCCATCCATCCATCCATCCATCCATCCATCCATCCATCCATCCATCCATTCCATCCATCCATCCATCCATCCATCCATCCATCCATCCATCCATCCATCCATCCATTCATCTATCCATCCATCCATCCAAGGTCACAGGAATTTTCACTTCTATCCATCCATCCATCCATCCATCCATCCATCCATCCATCCATCCATCCATTCATCTATCCATCCATCCATCGGTCACAGGAATTTTCACTTCCATTCCATCCATCCATCCATCCATCCATCCATCCATCCATCCAGGGTCACAGGAATTTTCACTTCCATCCATTCCATTCCATCCATCCATCCATCCATCCATCCATCCATCCATATCCATCCATCCATCCAGGGTCACAGAAATTTTCACTTCCATCCATCCATCCATCCATTCATCTATCCATCCATGATAACAGGAATTTCCACTTCTTTCTTTTAAATAAATGAAATGACTTTAACTAGAAGTAAAAGTAGAACTTTGTAATTTTAGTGTCATAGTTTATAGTTTTCTGTCAGGTTCTTTATTTTTTTTCAGCCTCTGTTCTCTGTTCAGCTGATTTACTGATGTTTTAGATGCTTTATGTTCACCTTCCAGATTTTTCTAGCTTAGTCTTTATTTTCTCAGCGTTAGTTTGTTCACGTCCTACTTTATTTTGACAGTGTTCCTCTTTGTCTCTTGGTTCTTGTGTGACCGTCCTGATGGTCAACAGCTGTGACTTGTTCTCCTCTGAGTTTCTTCAGAGAAAGTCCTTTGTCATGTGACGACTCCTCCACCTGTACACCAGGTGGTGGCGTTGGTTGTTTTGGGTTCGTTGTGTTGCAGGTGGAGAGTCATCAGTGTGAGGAGACACACCTGGTGGTTCTCCTCCCTATAAGAAGTCCAGACTGTTGGGCAATTGAAAACAATCAGCCTCTGACTTGTCGGGCAACGCGTTGCTTTGCTTTCGGTGTGTTATGTTAACCAACACCCCTAGAACGGATGTGAATGTCCCAAAGTGGGTGGTGGACCGACAGTGCAGTCAGAACCAGATGACACCTCCGACACAAAAGACTATTTGAAATCCCGAATGAGCGTCCAGACCGTTCAGGCGTTTGAGACCACCTCCATATGTAGGAAAAATCACAGACTTTATGTAGTTCGACTGAATATCTTTTTGAATATTTATTCAAGAGGTGAAAACCTCTACAGCCGTTCCCTAACTTCAAAATACCAAGGCCCAATTTGAAATGTTAAAAATCTCCATGGTCCACCGAAACCTTTCATCACAACTGTGATCAACGTACAGGACTAGAAGCTATGTTCCGATATTAATGTAAGCAAGGAATCAACAAATCAGGTGACACTTGTCATGTTAAGTTATACATAGTGCGTTTACATGGGAAGTTTAATTCCTCTTTAATTCAGAATTAAAGTTAAATCCGAATAAAAGTTACCATGTAAACACCTAATTCCATATGAAAATGTCAATTCTGAATTAAACTTAATTCCGAAAGTAAGTGGCTGGTTTGTTCCCATTTTAATTCCGAATTGAATAATTCCACGGTCATGTTTACACTCATTCCTGTTTAAATTAATTCCCGTCTTTCTGCGCATGCTAGTTCTCTTGCCCGTCTGTCGCGATGACGCTTATATTCCACGCTGGGCTTGTTTTCAAAACAGCAGCACGCAGTAAACGGTGTTCAAGAGCAGAGACGATTTATTTAATAAATAGCTTGGAGGAACTGGAAATAATTAAAAGAACAGATGGCAGGAAACATAAAAATTGTGAGTTTTTCAAAGTTGTAGCGGCCAGGTTAAATGAAGGAGGTTTCACAGATAGAGACGCCACCCAGGTCAAAAATAAGTGGAATGTTGTTGCTAACCGAGTTAGCTAAGTTTGTTTTCTTCCGGTAGACGTAAAAACGTCCCCCCCCCCAATCCAATCAGAACTCTTCCCAACCCTCAGACCTTAAGCTGAGTTGGATAAAGCCGAACAAACGTGTTTTCCATGTAAACCTGAATTCGTTATTACTATTTCCATGTAAACTCGAAGGAAAATAGTTTAATTCAGAATTATTAATTCCGAATTAAAAAGCTTCATGTAACCGTGGCCAATGACAGTAGAATAACACTTATCTGGTTTCTTTTATTACTTAATGTTTTTTTAAATCATGTCATGAATATTTTACAGTCATTAAAAATATTTGAAATTTAAAACATATTTGTTTAATTCTAATGACCTGTCACGGCCCACCTGCAGTACTGCGACGGACCACCAGGGGGCCTCGGCCCACACTTTGGGAATCACTGCAATGAATAATCACCATGTTTACTGCGATGATGAATATACGTCCATGTTTTGATGATCTTTTCCCAGCACGTTGTACTTCAACACATCATCACAGCCTCAGTACGTGCACGCCCATTTTTTATGCATGACAAATATGCTCGGCTACTAAAAAAAATAAAATGCATCAGCTGTTTGTCTGAGGAGCAAGTGGCGAAAGGCTTAATGTGGAGGCCTGGTATTCATAGCCTGAAATTATTCTAAGGGCCTGATTTACTAAAGGTTTGCGTGCGTAAAAACGTGTGCAAACTTGACACCACCCGCAAACCAATGTGCAAGCTGATCTACTAACTGCGTGCAAAAGAGGACTGCGCCTCTCAAATGAGCAAAATAGCACACGCTGTTCATTTAGCACTTTTGCTCTGATGAATAATCAATATGGGGCGTACCCGCCAGAAAGCGCTAAATACTGGGAGGGGAAAATGCAAATAGGTTCATTTACCACACGCAATGAGATTTACCAACCCTGAAAGGAATTGCGGGGATTGTGATTGCGTCTGTATTTAATACGTTCGAAAGGAAGGTGCTAATCTGTCCAGCATTACGCACCGATGGCTGCTGTTATTGTGGCAAGGAGGCGACATCGCCAAAATCAAAGAATACGCAGAGAGAGAGTCTTTCGGACTCGTGTAAATTTGTTTGGAATGAATGAAAACCAGATAGTTGAAACTTAAGGGCTGATTTGGAGCCGGTCACAAGCACATGCAAAAGGAGAAATTTTTATTTGAATGTTAAATCGAGTATTATTCAGCAAAAGGTTGCCACAGGAGGCACATTCATTTTTTTTATTTGTGATAATAAATAAATCACGGTTTTCATGGAGAAAAAAAGTGTTTCTTATTGTGCGCCTACCTTGTTCTGCAGTTGGCTCTAGCGTGTCAGACCCCAGTATCCCAGTTATCTGCTCCTCCAGAAGGTGAGCTGCACCTGCTGCTCAATGCTGGTTAGAGGCATCTCTTCTGCAGGCCCTCCACCCGTCTTGTTTGCCGAAGTTTTATTAAAGGCCACTTTTTCTTTAGTTCTTCGCCTTATATCTTGCCACCTTCTTTTAACCTCATTTGCCGTTCTTTTTGTCTTACCAACTGCATTTATTCTATCGCAGATTTTCTCTCATATTGCGTTTCTTTGGTGATGTTTAAATTTCTTTGCTGTAGTTCATGAATGTGTTTATTTGCCTCTTCCACTAATATCTCTAACTCCAACTCGTCAAATTTCATTTTGCGCTTGTGTCTATCCTGCTTTCCATCCAGACTCTCCATGACGCAAACCGTAAGACACGCAACACCTCATTTAAATACTGCGGTTTGCACCCGTTATCAATTGCGCGAGCATTCTTAGTTGATCACCCGCAAAACACACAACAACAGCACGCGCAAACTTTTTCAGTGCACACGCAATTTAGTACTCTTTATTCAGGATCTTAGTAAATCAGGCCCTAAGTTTTTATTTTAAAAAGGCTTCCTGTCACGTGTCTTTTCGTCCCATAGACCCAGAGGTGGTCGGATACCTGGACTCTGGTGTCCTCAAACCAGGGACCGTCCTTAAATAACTTCCTTCCTCACATGTGTTTCCTGCAGAGAGGTAAAGCGCCAGGGCTGTTTCACCTTTAATACTAATCTAACTGGATCAGCTTGGAGGTCAAGAGCTCAGTTCTTCTAGATAATGTGAATGAAAGAAAGGGTTAAATGACTCAAAAATGTTTATGGGGTAAGAGTGAAGCACGTTCTAATCCATCACATACTACATGTATGCGCTGGAATGCAGGAAATGAACTTTCAAGGGTTTCCTCCTTTTTTTAAGACCCAAACCAGAGCTCTGGTGCTACACTGCAAAAACTCAAAATCTTACCAAGTGTATTTTTCTCATTTCTAGTCAAAAATATCTCATCACACTTAATATAAGACAAAATCACCTAAAGAGTAACATTTCAGTGAGATATAGGAGCTTGTTTTTAGACTTTTTTAGACTGAATTAAGCGAATTTTCACTTGTTCCATTGGCAGATTTTTTTTTGCTTATTACAAGCAAAAAATATCTTGTATTAAGTCTGTTTTAACTGCCAATGGAACAAGTGAAAATTTGCTTAATTCAGTCTAAGAAAGTCTAAAAACAAGCTCCTATATCTCACTGAAATGTTACTCTTTAGGTGATTTTGTCTTATATTAAGTGTGATGAGATATTTTTGACTAGAAATGAGAAAAATACACTTGGTAAGATTTTGAGTTTTTGCAGTGTATTTTAAGGCAGCCAAAGTAGACTGTAATTATCCTTTGATCTGATGGAGCAAAGGGAGAGAACACGTACAGCTAATGGCCCGCATGGCTTCCTTTGTAGATAAAGGCAGAGAATTAATGGCTTGAAAACACAAGCTTTACTTCAGCGTCTGTATCCCCCAAAACACAAAACATGTAAAGGAGTCCGGCGGCAAATGAGCACAGAGAAAGGACTGGAAGGAGTGAAGGTGCCGTTAAAGGTGTTAATGCTGATTTGGAGTCTTGAGAAGGTTCTTTCATTGGTCTCTTTGTTCCGACTGCAGGAACCAGGAAGTAAATGGAGCTCCATAGGGGAAACTCTTACCTTTTTAAAATGGCACTGATGAGGAGGAATCCCGTGCCAACATCCCCACCTCCAGGCTGAAGGCTTCATGGAACTATTGAAAGCTGCAGTTCCTCAACTGACCACTAGGTGCTGGGCTCCTAAACTGGAAAAATCTCCACTAACTCCCATTTTTTTTTACTCTGGTGGCCTTTATTTACAGTGGAGGCTGGAAAATGGAGCAGAGCGAAAGAGAGAACAGGGAAGACCTGCAGAAAAGGCCCACAGGCCAGGAGTTGAACCTGCAGCCCCTGTACCGAGCTATCCAGAGGCCCCACAGTTTTATAGCAGATGTAGCTCGTCTGGTACAAATAACAGTTTTAGTCTCTATATAGATTTTTTTTTGGAACCGGTTCAAGTAAAATTAAATTAATAGCAGCCAGCCAATCAAATGGCATCGCCAGTGGCTCCTGCTGACTGCCGTGACCGGCCGAGGGCCGGCCTGGAGGGGTCTGAGGAGGAAGCGTTGGCTACGTGGAGTGGTCATATCTGAAGCCGCCACCGAACGTTTTAAATGGGAGATGCTGATACGTCTCCGGCAGCTCAGACTCATGACTCCTGGCTGAAGGAGCCAATGCATCCATCTCTCTCGTTGTTGGGGGTCCGAGAGACCCAGCAGAGCTTCACGTGCAGAATGCTCCTTTTAAAGAGTTTTTTATGCCAGAGATCTTCTGTTTCAGCTGCTCAAATCTAATCTAATAATGTAAATTTCCCTCCTCTCTGTGTGTTATTTGCAGTTTTTGCAACATCCGGCTCGTGTCCGTGATCAGCAGCGACTCCCTTTGACCCCGTTTGAGGCTTCGTTGTCGAGCCGCTCCGGAGCCATCGATCTGTTTACACCTCGCCGCCTTAATGAATTCACCGGGGAGGCTGGAGAGGCGGCGTGACGGATTAAAGGAGGCCATACTTGGCTCAAAACTCAAAAAAAAAAAATGTGTGTAATCCTGGGAATATGCATCATGCATTCGCCCTGACATGATACTCCTTCACGCGGCGGTTTTTCCGCTCGCCTGAACCCACCTTCAGCCTTGACGTCGGCCCGTCACGCAGCGGACGGAGACCTTCTGAGGAGTTTCAAGGTTATCTGCTCGGACAGATGGTGCAAAATGAGCACGAGACGGTGCTGAAGGACACTTTCTGAGCTGTCAGGTTTCAGGAATGCAAACTCTCCCCAGCGGTTTGCTCCAACCAGGCAGACGGAAAGGTTTAGGCACTTCGGTTTCTTCCTGCACCGTTGTGGTTTTTTTCTTCTTGCAGAGTTGAGCCCCTTCCAGTACCAACACGGGTTTCTTCTCGATTGTTTCCGAGGCTGCAGTTCAAAAGCCTGCAGCAGCTGTTTCTATTAACTACAACCCTCGACGGTTCACCTCAAAGGACCACTTCATTCTGCTTTTCTCCTCCAGACTCAAAGCACTCAGAGCTCATATCCTCCGTTGTCTTCCTTTACGAGTGTACGACCACCATCCTTTACATAATTTTAAAAGCACAAATAAAAAATCACCATGAAAGTTAATCATTTGACTTGTTGTTCAAAATGTCCCTTCTTCACCACGATCTGAAAGAGAATTGATGAAAAATTGTTGCGCTTTTGTCCTTGATAAACGTTGATGACTCATCCTGCACTCGGGGGCGAGGCGAATAAAAATGCCTCCCCGTACGGTGAATTTCAGCAGAACGGTGCAGGGAAGCTTATCAGACTGAGTAAACTGGCCTTTTCCGGGACGAGCCAGCCTCTCTGGATTCTGCTCTTATCAAAAAAATATTTCATATATAAGAGGGATTAGCCAGCAGACCTTTGACATGAAACCGAGGAGGAAGTTCCTTTTAAAAGGCAAAGTCACCGTCTGGCTCCTACAGAGTCCATTAAAATCTCTTTATTTCTTTTATGAGGTTGCATTTAATATATTTTTATTTGTGTTAATGTGTCAGTGTTAATATTATACTATAATAACTCCATGGTGAAATATTGCTGCTGGGGACCTGCAACAGTGACTCGAGGTGTCCAGAACATTTGGAGGAGACATTTTTATTCTCTTTTCCAAGCAGAAACAAACGCTGGAAAAACACAGGTTGTGTTTCAGTCATGTGTCCATCCTCACAATCAACTGAATGTTGGGAAAGTTACAAAACACACCTACATTAACTCCAAGGTAAGATTACTTTGTTTAGTTGATGATTGATTTAACCACTGTTTAGTAAAAGTAATAACATGATTTAGCGGCAGGGAGGGTGATGAGTTCTCTGTTAGCATTAGCTAACTGACCAGAGCTCGCTAGCCACCTATAAGCCTGCCTTGTTGTTTACAAATATATATGACCCTGGATATTTGTTTTGTTAGATATAAGGTGAGGCTAGTGATGTTAACGTCACTTTATTAATTATATTAATACAATGCTGCGACTGTCTCATGTTAACATAGCTCTGGTGTGGGACAGACCTATGGACCAGAGCTAATGCTAACAGAGAACTCATCCTCCCTGCTGCTAAATCATATTACTTTTACTAAACGGTGGTTAAATCAATCTTCTAAGACCTCGAGTCACTGTTGCAGGTCCCCAGCAGCAACATTTCACCATGACGTTATTATAGTATAATATTAACACTGATGATACGCATCGGAAAAATAGCGAATTAACACAGTCCTTAGCACAGGAGCAGCAAGTTTGTCCGACCTAACACCAGTAACTAGGAAGGGGGCGGTGCTTACCGAAAGGTCAACTAATCTAATTAACTGTAAAATGTTCCTCCATTTGTTTTTTGATTCACACCAGTTATTTTTCCAGCCTTCCGTTGCCTTTTATTCCATCTCTTCATCCCTCTGTTTCTCTAAATTTCTTGATGATGATTTTCTTCGCTGTAGAAGGAGAAACACGCAGATGCCATCCAGTCTTTTTTAATGAGTTTTTTTTTTTTTTTTTTATGGATAATGCTTTTGTATCCAAAGAAAATCGTAATGTTGTAAACGTGACTCCTCACCTGTAGGAGGATCCACTGAGCTAAAAATGCTCAACGCTCTTCTGTGTTGCTTTAAATCAAAATTGAATTAGATAGAAACCTGTGCAGTTTAACCTAAAGGTTTGATTCTCCATTTAAATTTAAATGATGTGGGCTGGCGGTTTCATTTCCATTCTGACCGCGATGGCCGTCGCTCTACGCTCGCCTCTTTAACGCCGTGGCCTCAGGCGCCCCCCCACCGAGGAAGAGGAGGATGTCACAGCTCATCACAGATGACCTCTGAAGCTCTGCTCCGAACCACAGGAAGATGGCATCTCTGGTGTTTTTGTTTTTTTTTCTATTTTTACCCTTGAGGCTTGCTCAGACATGTATGCTGGCTAGTTCTACTCTTTTTTTTTTTTTCTTCATGGATCTAAAATTGTTGTCATAATAGAATTAAATGCCCACGTAGTCGAACAAGATGGTATTTGTATTGTTCAAACAGCTGCAGGGCCCTGCCAGCAATCAAATCAAGTGTTCAGATGCACGCGCACACACGAGCACAAACACACACGTGCGCACGAGATTCTTATTAAAATGTGAACCTGATGGAAAACAAACGCTTTCTCCAGCCCAACTGAATTTAGTCCTCCTCGTTCCAAGTCACGTGCTCATCGCTGCCAGGAGTCTGCAGGCAATCATCACAAATATCATAAAAAATCCATCCACCAACTTCTGCTTATACAAAATCAGAGGCAGCCTTTAAACCAAAGAGGTCCTCCCACCTTCTCCAGCTCCTCTGAAGGAACACCAAGGCGTTCACAGGCCACCCAAAGGATCTAGGGCCTGATCTTCCGCCAGATCACCTAAAGCCGCTATTTAAGGGATAGCAGGTAGCAGGAGGGGCGTTCCCCCGCAAAGAACGCAATCTTCCACCTTCCTAAACCCGCTATCCCACCTGCGCTACCTGCTACATTATGCATAGGAGTGGTTAGGGCGTTCCACCTGTTAAACCAATCAGTGCGTCAGTAGCCGTTGCCTTTAAGAGCAGGTTGCGCTACCCGCTAACCGCTATGGAGCGTCTTTTCATCCAGATCAGAGCAGCTCTCATGTGCAGCTCGTCTGGGACTCTGCTGTAGAGCTTCCTCCTCTTCCTTCCTCCTCCTCCTCTGCACTGATATATACATATAAATATTTTTACACAGACAATTCCTATCAGCTACCTGAAAGTCCCAGATAGTCGGTGTCCTCCCAGTACAGTGATCCGTTATTTTTCGCAGTTAATAGGGACCGGCGCCCCCCCCCCCGCGTAAATCAAAATCCATGAACTGGAGCCAGAGCCCCCCGAGCCTCAATAATGTGTTTAAAATATTAAAAAAAACCCCCAAAAAGTAGCGAGGCACTGCAGCGAAACAAGACAAAGGCTCAACTGTGGTCTTTCTGTTTTCTTCACAGCCTCTGGTCTCTGAGTAAATAAACTGCTGGTATTGTGCTATTTTTGGCTTGTAATTAGCGGCTAACACGCTAACAACAACAAAACAAAAAGTTTTGTTTTGGCACTTTATTCTGTCACTGCAGGAACTTGTAACATCACACAGGTTGTATTGTTGGGCTCCTGTCGGTTAACAGAGAATGTAAATCTATACACGCTGGGCTGCTGTTGATGATCACTACACTTTTCATCTAACCCCGTTTTCATTCTGCCGTCCCACGACACACACACTACATTACCCATAAGGCCACAGCATTACCCATAAGGCCACCTTCTTAAAGGGGCCAGATTGGATCACAGCATTTCTTCACTGTGAGAGAACGCGCACAACATCCTGTGATGTTTATGTGATTTAAAAAAAAAAAAAAATTAAATTATATTATATATTTCTGAAAAAATTTGCGAATAACTAAAACCAAGGAACTTAAACCGCGAAGTGGCAAGGGATCACTGTAAACACGCTCTATAGTTCAACTGGTGAGCAAGCCGTTTAAGACGATCTCTGCTATTTTCTCAGAGGTTCAACTGAGGCCAAATCACACTTTTTATACAAGAGTTAATTCCAGCGGTAGAGACGTTTGTGCACGTCCACATGTGACCAGGTGGACGCATATTGATGCCATTTGGACGCGCTCTTGCACGCGCCCAAATGCGGGTTGTGGGTAGCGGGTGGTCTGACCACCTGCAATCGCAAGATAGAGAGTTTGTGGACAGGGCAAAAGACACGCCCACTGCCACACCTACAAATTGAGTCGGAATAAAGAGTAGCGGCTTTAGTGAGCGGAAGATTGCATTAGCGGTTAGCGGAGGTTCCTAAACCTGCAATTTGCAGGTAGCGGCTCGTGTTAACGGGTAAGGGGAAGTGTACGATCGGGGCCCTAATCTCTCAAGCATGTCCTGGCGTTGGACCTCCACCTGGGTGGATGCGCTTAAATGCCTCCAGGCGTACCCGGGTTAGAAATGTTGGAGTTTTACTTGACTCAGACTCAAGCTTCTGCAGGTCTGTAACCAAAACGGCTCTTTATCGCCTCAAACAAATATCAAAAGGTCAGATCTGGTTCATCTCCACCAGACGTGACGACTGTAACGCTCTTCTGTCTGGTCTTCTCAAGAAGGTCATTAGACGGCTTCGGCTCCAGAGTAGCAGATCACTGCTGTCCTGAGATCTTTACTCTGGCTGCCAGTTAGAATAAACTTTAAAGTGTTGTCGTTTTACAAATCAGTAAATGATGTGGGGCCAGAATGTATTTCTGATCTCCCTGTAGAACCTAAGCCAAGTAGAGCTCTGAGATCTTTGTGGTCCAGTCAGCTGCAGTCAGAACCAAGCAGGGTGAAAACGCTTTTATATGTTGGAAATAACTTCCTGTTGGTATTAAATGTGCTCCAACTCGAGACACTTTTAAAGTTCAACTGAAACTGAAAAATTTGCTTTGAGGCTCCGCTCAGTGTGGAAGAGCAGCGGCTCTACTCGAATCCCTCCTGAGCAGCAGAACCTCTCAGAACCTCTCTTATGGGGGGGGTCCAGCCACACCAGGAAGGAAACTTCCTGGAAATACGAACCAACAAAACCAGACTAGACACCTGCTGAGTTTCAGAAACCCTCCCCAGCAGTGATCTGGAAGAACACGTAGTCGCTCTTTAAAGTCTAACAAAAGGGAAACAGGCTGGAAATCAAACAGTCCTGCTTGGATTTGCTTGTCTCGGCACCGATCAGTACCACGTCTCAACAGAAGCTGGTGTTCAACCTGCTCCCGTCACCTTCCCCTCCGGGCTCGTCGCTCCTTCTTCTGGAGGTACAGAACATCTCTCAGGTTTCCAGATACCTGACACGCCGCGTCAGGTGTTTTTTTTGTCAAAGCAGCTGGAAAGGTTCTCCTCTGGGGATAAAAGAAACAAACAAACTGGCGGCTTCGAGGTGGATGAAAGGGGAAGTTTCAGCTCGCCCCCGCCGAGCAGGAAGGAGCAGATGTGGAGGCAGATCTCACAGGATGTTTGAAGTGTGACGAGGAATCACTGCTCCTGTCATGAGTTTTTTTAATTTATTTTTTATAGTTCGGAGAAAAAGCACTCCAAGTTTCATCAGCTTTGTTTTGTTACAACATACAGGCCACACCGACGAGTTTGATCGGAGAATCAGTTTCAAAGTTACCAGTCAAACTTCTTCCAAACAACTTTTCATCAGCACATTCAATCTATTTATTTATTTTATTTATTTATTTATTTATTTAAAGGACCGTGTGCAGTGGCATTAAAAAGATGGCTGCACCAGATTTAGCACCAAGCTAATTTCCATCTGTAGTCCTTAACACAGATAAACAGTAAGACAAGAAGGCAAAGAACATAAAAATACAACAAAATAAAATCGCAAAAACAATTGGATAAATTTACAATAGCTTAAAAAACAATAAAAATGACTACTCTTTACAATGCATCCTGTACAGAATAATGCGAGAATAAAATGAGCCCTTTAATGTGATTTTTGACTACATGTGAAAAAAATTATATAATCTGGAATTGTCTTTATTCTGTCCGGGAGTCCATTCCATACTTTTACGGCTTTAAAAGAGAAGGCTGATCAAATTTCATGAAAATTAGTTTAATGGCATCACATTAAATAGTAAGATGATTTTATTCTATTTTTCAAATAAATCCCACCTAACTCCAAAGATATGAGGGAAAAAAAACTGAATTTTTCAACTGTAATTGGACCCGACAGTCCAACTGGTTTCAAATCTTCTCCAACCTCTCGACATACCACCATGAACAAGATTTGATGAACACCTAAACAAATGTCAAAGAGACATCAAGAGATATGTTCATGTTCAAATAGAAGAAGAAGAAGAGAAAAGATCCTTTTAATAATAAGTGCTGTATCTTTGTGGCACATCAACAAGTCTGGTTGGTGCTTAACTGGACAGTCCAATTAAAATTCCTTGAAGAAAATTCCCTGAGCATTGCTGATGGATTAAGTCTGCCATTTTTTTTTTTTTTTTTTAGAAAGTTGTTCCCAGTTCCTTTTGCCTAAAGAGGCTCCAGCAGACCCTCCTGACACTATTTAGGAAGAAGTGGCCATGGATGGATGGATGGATGGATGGATGGATGGATGCATGGATGCATGGATGGATGGATGGATATAAAGATGGATGGATGGATGCATATATATAGATGGATGGATGGATGGATGCATAGATGGATGCAGGGATGGATGCATAGATGGATGGATGCATGGATAGATGGATGGGTACATAGATGGATGGATGGATGAATGCATAGATGGATGGATGGATGGATGGATGCATGGTTGCATATATATATATATATATATAATATATATATATATATATATATGTATATATATATATATGCAACCATGCATCCATCCATCTATGCATCCATATATATATATATATATATATATATATATGGATGCATAGATGGATGGATGCATGGATGGATGCAAAGATGGATGGATGGATGGATGCATAGATGGATGGGTGCATGGATGGAGGGATGGGTGCATGGATGGAGGGATGGGTGCATGGAGGGATGATGGATGGATGATGATTGATGGATGGATGGATGCAAAGATGGATGAATGGATGCAAGGATGGATGGATGCATAGATGGATGCATGGATGGATGGATGGATGCAGGGATGGATGGATTGATTGATTGATGGATGGATGGATGGATGCAAAGATGGATGAATGGATGCAAGGATGGATGGATGCATAGATGGATGCATGGATGGATGCATGGATGGATGCATGGATGGATGGATGGATGGATGGATGGATGGATGGATGGATGGATGCAGGGATGGATGGATGGATTGATTGATGGATGGATGGATGCATGGATGGATGGATGGATGGATGCAGGGATGGATGGATTGATTGATGGATGGATGGATGCAAAGATGGATGGATGCATGGATGGATGCATGGATGGATGGATGGATGGATGGATGGATGGATGGATGAATGCATATATATAGATGGATGGATGGGTACATAAATAGATGGATGGATGGATGGATGCATGGATAGATGGATGGATGGATGGATGCATAGATGGATGGATGGATGGATGGATGCATAGATGGATGCATGGATGGATGCATGGATGGATGGATGGATGGATGGATCAATGGCCTAGCCTCGTTTATGTTCATTTTAATTTTTTTTCTAATTAAATGTTTTTGTTTTTTTTGAAGATGGATGAGTTTGATTCCAGTGCAAATCTTTTTTTTTTCTTTTCCCCCTCATCCACAAGGCTCTGAGGACATGACTGAAATACAAACATTTTCCCGTGATGTCAGCACCTAGAGGCCTGCCAAGGTCGTATCAGTCGTCAGAGATGGTGAGGGCTCCTCAATTTTTACACCAGCTGATGGTTTTTAGTTTTTAGTTTCCTAACGATGTAAAGCTTCTGCTGCCGAGTCTGAAATCACTGGAGATCTTTTTAAAACACCAGCGAAGCTCCACACAGGAGCGAAGCCCCCTGGTGGAAAACACCTGCTACTGCAGCGTGAAGAGAGGCGGCAGGGATGAGGATGGAGAGAGGCGGGGTAAAAAAAAAAAAGTAAAGACAAACATGGCGGACCTTTCTGAATAAGAAAAAGACAAGTTGAAAAAAAAGGAAGTGATTTAAAGTAGCCGGTCTGTATTTGTGCTCCACATGTCAAACGCCCCGCTTCAGTTTTCCTTTATTTCTGCCCCTTAATTTCCGACCAAGCAGAGAGTGTGGGCTTTTCTTTTTCTTTTTTTTTTTCTCCACCTCGCATTAAGGGATGATTCAGTGGGTCCGCCACGGTTTACCCTCAGCAGGATTAAAGCTGGAAGGCTTCTTATTATCTTCTGCTGTTTGAACTCCGTCGTCCGTTAGGAAGAGCAGCGGAGCTCAAGACAAATGACCCCCTCAGGGGCTCCTGCCTGGGTAATGGCGGCGGGAGAAGGGTGGTGGCGGGAGTGAGGAGGAGGCCGTGATGGGGCATCTGCGAAAATGAGAGGTCAGGGAGGCTGTTAAGGTTTAATTTATACAGTCGTGCAGGGCAGCGAGGAGGAAAGAGGCCGGAGGACACGAGCTTTATGCGTGGATGCAGATCCTCATCGTCTCTGTTTGAGGCAGCAGCGTTCACGGAATCATAAAAAACTCACATATCAGCGTGCACTAGAGATGGAACGGTTATCGGTATTACGGTAAAATTTTACACGATAACGATTAAAGTTTATGTTTGACTTCATCTCATTATCGCGGTCGATTACCAGGATGTGTAATATCAGCCTCATTCAAGTCTGCAAGCGACTCGCGACTGTCTCACGTGAATATGTAGCTTGTAACATCGGCATCGTAACGTTAGCATGGCGGTAAGCGGTGATAGCACGCAGGACATTTACCAACCCACTAAAATGAAGAAATCCAAAGTCAGGGCATATTTTGTTTTTTGTTTTTTAAGAAGAGGGACAACTGGTGGAGGACAGTTATCCTGTCTACAGAGCACTTGTTTACATTTTATTGTTATTTGTAGAAGCAACTTAAAGGAGCTAAGGCTAATGCTTCAAGCTACTGAGATGTTTGACCAAGAGTAACCTGGTCGACGTGCTTAGCTAACTCGCATTTTGTAAACGTTACCGTTGCGTGTTGATCGAAAAATGACCGGAACGATGTTCTTCTGATGCAGTTAAAATATTAATTTATTCCATTAACTGATCCGACAACCGTAACGCCGGCAGTTAGCGCCACAACGGTCAAACAGCTAACCAATAACAGGCAGCTACCTTTATACCTGACCCTCAGGTAACAACACAGCGACACCCACAGACACACAGAGTGAACTACAATTCAGAACAACATATTTGGCTCCTAAACAACTGTTTCTTTATTTACACATTTATACGTATTTAAGGTTCAGCTTAAAGTCATAAGTTTATTTCATTTGAACTTGCACTTTAATTTTTGTTCCTGATAATTGTTTGCATATTTTGACCTACTATGGTTGTTAAAGTGTTTATTTAACTTTGCACCAGACAAATAAGCTTTGTTCCTGTTATTTATTTTGTTCATTTAAATTTAAACCTCTTTCTGTGCCAGTTGTTAGGCCTTTTAATGTGAAAGTTTCATTTTGATAAAATTTTGGCTTCTGATGTTTTAGTATGACAAGAAAATCACAAGATTTTGTGAAATTATTTAAATGTATGTGTTTTTTGGACATTTGTACAGCAATGAAGAATACCGCGATAATATCGTAAACCGTGATAATTCGGTCACGATAATCGAGATATCAGATTTTCTATATCGTTACATCCCCAGTGTGAATTGATGCATTTAAAGATGAGGGAAAAAAAATAAGCCTGTTAATTTGACCAGTTAGTGAAGCAGACGTCCTCCTTACCTTTTCCAGGTTTAGGTGATGAAGCTCAGAGCTGAGGGATATCTCCGCTGATGACACTCTCCTTTCACGTCCACATCACTATCAGTGTTGGCTAATAACTGAAGCTTAATTCAGTGTTAAACCCTGACGTGACGTTGAGAAGTCACGTGACCCGTCTCATTTAGCGCCTGTGGTTTAACCTGCAGCTGGAGATTAGCTAGCTTCAGCTCTGCTGAACAACACCTCCTTCATGTCTGCACGAACCTGACGCTGTTGAGTCTCAGCAAGCGTCTAAATTGCTTCTTTTCACACAAGGAGACGTGCATCTCGCCCTACGCTCTAATTTAGTTAAAATGTAGCCTCATTTAGGCTCACGCGGGGTGCTGCCTCCAAACTGAAACGTATTTATGTTGCATTATCACAGCGTAGGTCTGTCATCAAACCCCTTCTGGATCATTACGCAGTCAGAAAACACAAAAGGCACAGATCACTTTTATGGCATAATTAAAAGATTCCCCGTCAGCCGTCATCCTCACGCAAACCGATTCACCACTTTAGCTTTTAAACACCGATTAGCAAACCTCGGACGGCGCGCTTGGGCTGAAGAAGCAAAAAGTTCCTTTTGTGACGCGGCGAACGCCGACACAAAGAGAGGCGAATTAGAGGAGAAGTCCCTGGAGAGTAATCTGAAGTGCTCCGCTCTGCATACCGAGGATATGAATCCATTTAAGTGAAATTTTAAACGCTGCAGGCTCATCCGCTGTGCAATTTCACCGTTGAATGCCACGCGGGATGGAGGCCGGAGCCGCTGATTTCAAAACTGCTTTCTTCATTATTTGCAAAGACAGTAGAAATGGAAATTCATATTGAAGTATTGAATAGCTACCTTCTGGTGTTAGATTATCTCTCTCCTCCTTCTACCCGCCGACTGCTGCAGTTTGATTGACGTGAGCAATTAGCTGTCGAATTTTATTATGACTGATTAATTCCCAGAGGTAATTATTGTTTTTTTTTCTTCGCTCATGTAAACATTACAGCGAAGGCGACCGGATGGAGGCGTTAAACGGAGGCTCAGGTACGGGCGCCAGCCGGGGGCTTTTAATCAATGCTGAGCGTTACGGCTGCAAAAATAAGTCAAGCAATTTCAGCTTTGAGGGGAAACTGTAATGAATACCAAATCATCTTCAATAACACTTTAGAGGACAATTTAGCACAGGATTGCTATTTGAAATAGCTTTTTTTTTTTTTAAAAAAGATCTTTGATATTTTCGTCATGCTTCAGGGGCCCTCGCTGCTCACAGATATTGTTTGCTAAGCGTGTTTTTTCAGACTACAGTAACGATCAAACTAACGCTAAAACCTCCCAGAAAAGCTGGTCGATGACGACGCTCACTTTTACAAATATTAGGTTTAAATAATAGTTGTTTTTTTTTTTTTACCTTACCTAAACTTTCACCATAAACTGTATCAAAAGAACTGGACAAACCACCTTCAACAAGTTTGAGGCCAACTTTTGAGGACTCCTGGGCTCCGCCCACCGGTTACCACACGTTGGCAATTCGTGATGTCGCTACCTGGACGATATCTGACGTCAGCCGAGCACGATCAGCTACCCGCTGGCTAGTGGTCCGGTTGGTCGACCTAGAGGGGTCCTGGAAGGTGGGCTCATATTTGGTATTTGCACATGTCTGTGCAAAAAAACCCGACACAGTATAGCTAATACTCCCTGCTCACACTGTGACAATGAGAGCGCCACCGCCACCTACTGTAGTATGTGTGCAATTACACTTTATTCCAGTACGGCAAAAACAAAAACAAAAAAACATGTTCTTCAGAGTTCTTCATGTTCTATCATGTTGGTGTCCCCCTGTAGCGTAGGCCTATAGCAGCATAGCTATGACGAAGCTGTGATTAAGACGAGCTACTCTAGTCTGAGCTACTATAGCTACTATAGCCCCTACACACTATTGTTTAGCTACTAACTATAGCTATAACTATTAGCCCCGTACACACTATTGTTTATACTAACTGGAGGCTCTACTAAAATCAAGATGGTCAAGATGGATGTTCATGCAACTAACAGCTACATCTTTAAAATAAGAGTGATTTTGATTTCTGAGACTGTGACCAGAACAGACGGTTTTGGTACCGCGCCGTAAATAAGTTTATTTCTGCTGTAAAGTTGGACATTTTAACGCTGGATCTGCGGAGCATCGACTAACTTTTGGAGACGGCCCCTCGTGGTCATTCAAAGGACTTTAATTTTAATTTCTTCTGCATGTTTGTCAGCTCTTAAAACTGGATGTTGCCCCTTGATTTCCACGTAAACGACCACGCATAAGAAACTGAAACTGTATATATTAAAAAAAAATAATAATAAATGTGTCTTGAAATATGAATGTAAGCCAATATGGATGTAAGTATGACAAATCTGGACCTCTGCTGTCATTGGAGCAGAGATGATGACAATACAGCAGAGAAGTTCTTATGGGATCAATCTGGTTTTCTGCATTAATGCCGTCATTCAAGTCTCAATAACAGACAAAACCTAATGGTTACGCTGATACGACACGAGCATTTTGATTTATTCACACCCATTAAACGTTCACCAAGCTGAGGGGAAGAGTGGACCTCTTGGCGTGAGCAGCTGGTCTAACTTTGGCAGCAGCGTTGCCAGGTGGGAAATGTAGGATTATCGTACCAGAGACTCAAAATTATCGTACATCTGAGATAACCAAAATAACAAGCCCAATGATGCGCTATAATCAAATTTAATCACTCTAGTATTAAATAGCGGGTGAAGCTGACCATTCAGCCTATCATGCTAGTTGTTCTGAGACAAATATTCGTATCTCACGCTCAGCGAAGCACGATTGGCTGGAAATATGTCACATGGGAACAGATGCCTTCAGGGTTCACAAAAAAACTCTCCGACAGGCAATAATTTGAAATAGTCAAATTATCGTACATTTGGCCTTTTTTTTTTTGGATTATTGCTCGTACATAATACAGATTTATCGTACAAATTCGATAATTATCGTACAGCTGGCCCAGGGTGTCCGCTGGGCATCACCCTCTCCCAGACAAAACAATATCCGCCGGTACGGAACGTACCGGGACAAAAACGGACCAATCCCGACCCTTTATCCAGTGACTCATGCAGGAGCGAATCCAAGAACAGTAATTCGCCCCATTTCTCTGATTGGTTCTACGTCTTCACCGTAGCATCCGGAGACTGTTTCCTCTACACCCGTTGGATGGGAACACCCGGTCGAAGACGATTGTTATCTATCTTTGGAACATCGCTCGGTTACATTATTCAACACATCACTTCAAGTTGCATTTTAATCGACTAATAAGTCAAGAATATCTGACAGTGTCAGGAACGAGTATCGGGTCGTCGGACGTGGGACAGCCGGTTCGAACAAAACACCAACGAAATCCCTGAATCCCTGTCGCAGCAACACATCTGGGGATTTCAGCTGTTCTCCTCTGGACGTCCAGGCTTTGAATCAGACCAGTCCAGACGAGCATGGACACTCCTGCACATTCCTGTTCACGTGTCACACCTGCAGCAGGTTATTGATCACCTGACTGTAGACACGAAGGTTTCCTTCAGACACTTGAGAAGGGTCACGCTGAATTTTCTAAATATTATTATTATTTTTTTTTTCAGTTTGTTTATTCGAACAGCAACACAATATAAGGTGTATAAATACAACACAACACAATGGATACATAAACCATAATAAAATGTTCGAAAAGGAATGGGACGAAGTATAAACTTTTAAGTTTCCCATCCCTCATGACTCAAGTGTCCTCAGTTGCTCATTCAACTATTAACATTCACTCTTCCAAATTATTCAACCTGTTTTTTATCTTTCCTCCTCTACATATCTATCCAAAAGGAATTTTTTGTACTTTCTCTTAAACAATTTTATGTTCACACACTGTTTTAAACACGGCTGTAGACTATTCCATAATTTCACTCCACCACTTGATAAACACATTCTTTTAATCGTTGTTCGTACCTTCTTCATTCTAAATAATATATCTCCTCTTAAGTTATATTTTTCATCTCGTTCTTGAAACAATTCAGTTATATTTTTAGCCACTAGTTTATTTTTTACTTTATACATTACTTGTGCTGTCTTGAATTTTACCAGATCCATGAATTTTAATGTATATACCTGTAAAAATAATGGATTGGTGTGCTCTCTAAATCCTACTTTGCATATTGTTCTTATTGCTCTTTTTTGTAGTGTGCTAATGGGTTGCAATGTGCTCTTATAGATGTTGCCCCAAACTTCAACACAATAAATCAAATATGGCAAAAACAATGAAAAATAAAGCATTTGTAGTGCATTTGGGTTCAATATATGACTTGCCCTTCCAAGAATAGCACAGCATTTGGCAAGCTTATTCTTCACATATCTTACATGTTGTTTCCAGTAGATCTTGTGGTCTAAAATCACACCAAGAAATTTTATTTCATTCACATTTTAGATTTCTTTATTATCAATTGAAATATTTCCATTAATCTCAGAATTCTTTCTTCCAAATATAATAAACTTTGTTTTGTCCAAATTAAGAGATAATCTATTTTTATCAAACCAAATTTTAAATTTTTTCATTTCTGTTGTAATTAGGTCCAAGATCTGCTGTAAACTTTCGCCCGAACAAAAAACATTTGTGTCATCTGCAAATAAAATCAATGACAGTGCCCTTGAAACTCTACAGATGTCATTTATATAAATGATAAATAATTTGGGGCCCAAAACTGAACCTTGTGGTACTCCACATGTAATTTCCAAAAGCTCTGATTTATTATTAAACAATCATTATTAAATATGATTGTTATTAAACGGAATTAAAATGAACTGAAGCGACCATTGTCTTTTTTCTTTTACCTTTTTATTAACAAGAATACAAAAAGTATCTACATTCACGTACCACTTCACTCCCAGTTTCCAAACTCCTTTTCTCTTTTGGTCTTTGCGTGTTTTTTCTTTTTCTTCCAAATGTCTGTTTGTTCTTTTTTTTTTTGTTTTTTGTGTTTTTTTTCTTACAAATGGCACTTGATGCGGATCGTCACTGTCTCCGTCTGTCCACAGGATTGGAGCTTTAAGCCACGTTTGCGTGGTGGCATAAAAAACAAATGAACAAACGAACAAACGAACGAACAAACAAACCAAAAACAGCTGGACTCCGGTTGGCACGTCGGTGGAATCTGAAATGAAAGGCGACCCAGTCGGGATTCTCGTCCATGTGCAGATTTTTCTTCTTTTTTTTTCTCCGCTGCGCTGCACATCTAAAGTGTTTCTGCTGAGATACAGTCATGTGCAAAAGTTGCTACAACCTCCTTTTTAATGCTAAATGTAAAGGTTAATAAAAATCATCCCATCGCAGCGGGTTCAAAGTTTTCTCACCATCCTGTCATTAAACAAAGATACAGGAAAGGAAAGAATACTCCGAAGAAAGGAAGCTGCAGCCAGATCAGCATTTTAGTAGTTAACACAATGCCATAAGGGAGAGACATCAGCGATGGTCTTAGAGAAGCAACTGTTGCTTTAATTCAGTCTTCAGGAAATATTATGTAGAAAACATTTAAGACTGATCCGAGTTTTCTGTCGGGTCTGGTTTTCCTGCATCGTTCATTTTATTTCTCGATTCTGTGTTTTGAAATATTTCTGCCGTTGTTTCAGGGAAGTTTTGTTGTTCTTGGGTTGGTTTGGTTTCATCCGTCATCCTTTAGCGCCTCGTGTTGCCTGTCGGTTTTATGTTTTTGGTTTCTGGCCTTCGTATAAGATGTCCCACCAAATTTATCCCAAAGTCAGACCGTGCAATGCTCAGAGATATACAAAAAAAAACCCCCCATGAGCTACATCTCTGCAGAATCTTAAATTAAAGTCCATGACAGCACACTAAAGATCTTTGCGTACTAAAGGCAACGCAAACAAGTTTATGATGAAATATCTACGTGCTTCCTCACTCAAGATGTCAAGAAAAATTACCCAGAGAAGAAAGGAGTCAAGTGAAACTGTACTGCAGTCCCTTCAAGACTAGGGGTGCGAAAAAAAATACATTTGGCAATATATTTTTATAATTTCGGCCGCCCAATATGATATTGATTTTTCAGGTCTTAATATCGATTTTTTTTGGGGGGAAATTGTTTAATTTTCACATTTAAATTGTTTAAAATTTAAATGGTTTAAACAGCCAATCCTGCTAGAGCCGATCCTGCTGGAGCTGATCCTGCTGGACCTGCTGGAGCCGATCCTGCAGGACCTGCTGGAGCCGGACCTGTTGGAGCCGGACCTGCTGGACCTGCTGGAGCCAGACCTGCTGGAGCCGATCCTGCTGGATCTGCTGGAGCTGATCCTGCAGGACCTGCTGGAGCCGATCCTGCTGGAGCTGATCCTGCTGGACCTGCTGGAGCAGATCCTGCTGAGCCGATCCTGCTGGACCTGCTAGAGCCGATCCTACAGGACCTGCTGGAGCCGATCCTGCTGGAGCCGATCCTGCTGGAGCCGATCCTGCAGGACCTGCTGGAGCCGATCCTGCTGGAGCCGATCCTGCTGGAGCCGATCCTGCTGGAGCCGTTCCTGCTAGAGCCGATCCTGCAGGACCTGCTGGAGCCGATCAGGCAGGTCCTGCTGGAGCCAGACCTGCTGGAGCTGATCCTGCTGGACCTGCTGGAGCCGATCCTGCTGGACCTGCTGGAGCCGGACCTGCTGGAGCTGATCAAGCACGACCCGCTGGAGCTGATCCTGCAGAACCTGCTAGAGCCGCTCCTGCAGGACCTGCTGGAGCCGGACCTGCTGGAGCCGATCCTGCAGGACCTGCTGGAGCCGGACCTGCTGGAGCCGATCCTGCAGGACCTGCTGGAGCCGGACCTGCTGGAGCCGATCCTGCAGGACCTGCTGGAGCCGGACCTGCTGGAGCTGATCCTGCAGGACCTACTGGTTCTCACTCATTCCTACAGGCAATTAAGAAGCGCCAATCAACCCACGTGCATGTTTTTGGACTGTGAGAGGAAAACCGGCGCTAGCTCAGGGAGAGCGTGCACACAGAGAGGCCCCCTGCTGGAGATGCAAACCAGGAACCACCACTGAGATCACATGATTTTTGATTTTTTTTTTTTTTTCTTCTGATAGGATAAACGTAGCAGGTGCTAACTTTTGCACATGGCTGTACATCCCGTTTTTTTTTATTTTTAAAAAACGTCCTCCTCGTACCCACGAAAGCATGAGCGCCTCGTTTCTGGGAACAGATTATAAGTTATAATACAAAGCGCTAAAAAAACGTGATAAACATTAATACAATAAACACTTAGAAATCCCACACGGGAATACAGCGTCTCCTTCGCATGTCACGTGACATAAACAAGAGGCATCAGAAAGCTCCTGTGACAGAGACGCGCGGCGGCTAACATCATGTATGTTACAACATATACGTGACCTCTGCGGGACTTCCTCACGTCGCGGCAGCTCTAAGTACAGTGTTGGTTTGAAGTACCCAAATAAGTTAACAGAAACATAAATACAGCACGTGAAAGGAATAAATAAAGACCAAAAAAAACCACATTTTCAAATGCAGCAACAGCTTTGCACTGATGTTACTTTGTTTTTTGTTTTCTTGTAAAAGCAGCGAGTCAGAGCGACGGGCGAGTCGGGGGAACGGTTCATTCCCGTTTAAATCCCTTTGAAACGCTTTGAACCGAAGGTGCTCTGCTTCTGCCTGGGTCAGACGTGTGCTTTGAAGTCGTTTCTCCACGTGGCCCCCGTGAGGCTCCCGAATCCCGCCCGTCTCGGGGCGGTGGGCGGAGCTTTAAGACCGGCGCTCTCTGCTTCTAGGAGTTCTAACAGTCATGGCTGCCGGCCGTGAACGCATCCCGGCACGTGTGTTTTTGTCTTTTGCTCCTTTTTGTGTGTCGCGGGTTAAAAATAGAAAAAAAAAAAAAAAAAGGTCTGTCTTCCTACCACATGGAAGGGCTGTTTGTGTCGAGCACGCCGTACATCTCGGCGAGCTTTTTAAAGCGGGGCCCCCAGTCGTTCAGGTAGTCGTACTCGTGGTCGGTGTTCGAGGTTCCCGACTGCAGGGAGCTGAGCGACTCGGCGACCGAGCCCTCCCCCTCGTAGGCGTACGTCTGCAGAGAGTCGTACGGCGGGGCGCACGGGTCCACGTCGGCCTCCAGCAGCTTCGCCATCACGTAGCCGTGGACGTTGCCCTCGCCGCCGCCGCCCACGACGCGCGCCTGGGGCACGTAGCGGGACAGGCTCTCGATCTCGGGCAGCATGTCCTGCCTCATCTTCCCGAAGTGGTGCACCTCGCGGGGGTTCCACATGGCGGCGATGTCGAAGGCCTCAGTGTCCTCCTCGCCGCCGCCCTCGTCGTCGTAGCGCACGATGTTCTCGTGCACGTTCTCCTCCTCGTCGCACAGGTAGGGCTTCTTACGATGCGTCCGCAGGGAGAGCATGAGCAGGATCATCACTGTGAAGAGAAAAGATAGAACACGTCAGTCCAGACCAGTTATGCAACTGATGCTGCAGTAACGGTTTTTGTTTTTAGTAGGGCTGGGCAACGATTAAAATCTTTAATTGCGATTAATCGCATTATTTCCTTGATTAATCACGATTAATCGCATTGTATACGATACGCAAAATCAAATAATGAGTTCAAAAGTAGTGTAAAATGCACTTTTATTTAAATGTTCTGCTGCCAATCCGTGTATTATTCGTTCTTTCCATTTTCAATTGTCAATCAAAAATTAAAAAAAATTAAAAAGTGACATTTTATTACGTTTTTCATTTTTTAATCTAAAAAGAAAAAAAAAAGAAAAAATGCCTGTTTTTTTTTTTTTATATGTCAATTTTAGACTTGGATCAAAAATACGAAATGAAAAAACGGCCACAGGACTGAATTTGTTTTATAATGGAGGACCGTTAACTTGCCCAGCCCTAGTTTTTACATTAAAAAACGTGATTAATAAAAGGAGTTGTAACTTTTGCATACGACTACACATCCAAGACAGTATGCTAAAAGCACTAGGGGTGTGAAAAAAAATCGATTTGGTAATATATCGCGATTTTCGGCCGCCTATTATAATATCGATTTTTCAGCTCCTAATATTGATATCCTCAGTATGTTGTAATACTGTTGTAATGGTTACTTAAATGTGCAAAAACACTAATAATAAACAATAAATAGGTTGTTTTGAAGCAAATAGTTTTGACTTTGTCCTCTGAATGATCAATATCATCTGATGAACATATACAGCAACTTGATTTTTCATCTCTACTTTTAATTTTGATATTAACTGGGTAGAATATCGCAATATATCGTGACATCATGATAATATTGTATCGTGATACATATCGTATTGCAAGGTCCTTGCCAATACTCACCCCTAAAAAGCACTAACATTCTCCGGATAAAGTTTAATTTAGGACAGGAATAAAGAAGCGTTCTTTCAGCTGCAGTATAAGGAAGGACATTGAGGTACCGTCTCTCTGACATCACAGATCCATCATTCAAATATTGCATTTCCTATAATGTGTGAAAATGGAAAAATCGATCACTTCTGGCTTCCCTTTTTCCACGCCATCTCAGCAGCTCGTTACTCACCCAGCAGGACGAAGATGCAGGCCAGGATGGCGATGAGCGCGCCTCTGCTGAGGCTGGCGGGAAGGCTGTAGGCCTCGGCGTTGCACGACATGACGTTGCCCTCCTGGTCGCAGCTGCACACGCGGATGGTCAGCGTGGTGGTGCTGGTCAGGACCGGCTGCTCGCCGTCGGAGACGAAGATGGGCAGGAAGAAGGCGCTCTGGTCCTGCTGCGACCAGCCGCCGCGCCGCGTCAGGATCCACGCCGTGTTGTCTGCGCACAGAGGTCGGGGAGAGAGAGGGGGCGTGTCACGGGTATCAAACGGCTGATGCTTGTATGTGCATGGAGTCATGGGAAGAAGGTGAAAAGTGAGGATCTGTGCTGCTGTGAGGATTAAGTTTGCACCACTTAGTCAATGTTAGTGATCCCTGGATATCAGGAGAGCAAGCACTCCATGTTCAGAGGTTTAAGGTCCTGCTGCACACTCTCAGAAAAGAAAGTACAGAATTGTACCTTTAGAGGTACAATGGCTTGTCACTGGGGCAGTACCCTCAGAAGGTACAGTTTTGTACCCTTTTGTACCTTTTGTACCCACTTGAGTACATATATGTACCTTTTGGAGCATCAAAAAGGTACATATAGGTACCTTAAGGTCCAATAATTAACCCTAGGGGGTACATTTGTGTAGATTGTACCTCAGGGGACAAAAAAGGACTCGTACTGTACCCCTATTTCTGAGAGTGCAGCCAGCTTGGGTTCAAGTGGCCTGTGACTCAAGCTCCTTCTGTTTTTCTACTTTCCTCTAAAATATAAGTCACTGGGTCCCAGAAAAAGCAGGTTTTTTATGGTATAACACACTCTAGTACATGTGCTTTATTTAAAGCCACTGTATGTAGTAATCTTCTGACCACATGGGTGATCATAAAAGCGATAATACAAGACAAGACCGTCCTCGCTCATCAGCACAGTTTTGTCAGTGACTCTTTGGTTAACAGCTGATCTGCAAAGTCATGCAGTCAGAAGTCATAATGCTACACAAAGTTTCTTTAAAACAAATCAATTCATAATAAAGCGACCATCATGTACTTTGTTTTTCTCCTTTTCTGTTGTCGGTATACAAGACAAGTCTGGAAATGACGGTTGAAGTGTCAAGTTGGTGGAGGTGATCATTTTTTTCATTTAATTGAAATCATTTTTAGATTAGATTAGATTAGATTCAACTTTATTGTCATTGCACATGTCAAAGTACAGAGCAACGAAATGCAGTTAGCATCTAACCAGAAGTGCTTTTGCGGTGAAATAAATACAATGTACAGTATACACACAAATATACACATGTATATATAAATATGTATGTACATAGTGAAAAATAATAAATAACTATTGTTGTAAAGTGCACGTCATATTTGGAGGAATAAACAAATAAATTTACACAGATTTGAACAGTATTTACATGATTATGACAGTTTTACATTTCACAAATAAATATTTTAGTGTTCTGCAAACTCAGTGCATCTGACTGCAGATGTGTTTCTAATATCCTAAAACTCTAAAACTGACACAACTGAAATTATATATATAAAAAAGAAAATATGTCATGTCAACATGTCAAAAATGCACATATATCAGTAAAAAGGGTTTTCACGCTTGTATGCGGTGGTTATTCTGGCAATTTTTAAAGAGCAGTATGTTGGAAAGCTGTAATGAAAACAATTTTTGGTTTTACGGGTCACATGAAACAACAGGAAGTAGGAAGTAATATGTTAAAGGGGGCAACAAGAGGAGCTGCTGAGTCACATAAACTCATCAAAGGTTTTAAATTCACTGCTCTTCCACGAAATTGTGGCAGCTTCCTGCAACAATGTTGTTCGAGGTGCCGGTTGCCGTGGTGACCTGTGATCTAGTCCTCTGACCATCTCACCTCAGTGCTGCTACCTGCATCTGTTTATATAGTCATTTCATTCAGTCATTTGTCTCTGTCCTCCATCTTCTCTCTGTCCTCCATCTTCTCTCTGTCCTGTCTCTCCTCTCTTTTCTTTCTTTATCCAGCTGGTCTTCATCAGGAAGGTCCCCCCATATGATCCAGGTCCTGCTCAAGGTTTCTTCCTCTTAAAGGGGAGTTTTTCCTTGTCACTGTTTGGTATAAAGGTTTTTTTTTTTTTTCTCCAACTGTGGGAGTTTTTTACCTGCCATTATCCTTGATTTGGATTTAATATTATAATTTTAGTTAATGATATTTGCTCTGGGTCTCCTCAGCTCATTCACACTGACTCTGACTGTTGCGGTGAACCCGTGCAACAACATACGCAGCTATAACGCGGTTTGAGCGTTGAATGCCGTCTACCTTGGTTGTCCCTCAGCGTGAAGTTGGGATTGTTGGCGGCCTCTGGAGCCAGGCTGTAGTAGAAGTGCTGACCGCCCAGCGGCTCATCGAGATCCACCGCTGTCACGGTCTGAATCAGCTGGAAAACATCGGCGGACATAGTCAAGATTCACCAAGACTACTGCTCACACAAAACGTAGATTTTCTTTTGGTTGAGATGGAGCTAATCGTGGCATAAAATACCAAAAAAAAAACCAATATTATGCTGAAATATGTTATTGGAAACACGTCTGTAAATATCAAATGTTGTCCTTTAAGGAACTGTCAGTACACTAATAAATATAACAACATAATAAGATGACTATTATCACCAATTTATAAAAGTGCCCAAACAGACCACATGAACTGAAGGTCCAGTAAAGCCCTCTGACCTTCATACGTACCTGTCCTGCTTTGGTGTTTTCACACACGTATGTTTCCAGATAGTGCGTCAGTGACGGAGGATTGTCGTTAACGTCCAGGACCTTCACAGCCACCGACACGCTCGCGATCTGCGTGGGGTTATCTGTGGAAAAAAACACAAGTGGTCAGAAACTGTAAGATGCAGTGATGCAAGTGGAAAAAATGACCTGAAGATATAACTAACAGGTAGACTCCAGGTGGGCGCTCAAGCACCTCCCACTTTGACAAACGCCCTTTCTACAGAACGACTATTGAGACACTAATTCGCCATTAAAAGTAGACGTTTCATGTAAAAAACTTCCATTTTGTCTCCATTTTGTACAAACAAGTTTTGTGATTAAAAATATATAATTCCACAATTATTCAACAAAAAGTTGAAATGTTTTTTTTCCAAAAGTTGCAATTTGGTAAAACTCATGATTTTTATGAAACAAATCTGTGATTTGATGTAGAAAAGTTTGAGGGTTTGAGAAATTTGAGAATAATAAAAAAATGCAATTTGCAAAATTTACAATTTTTTTTTTTAACAATTCAGAATTTTTCAAAATACAGTCAACTTTATGTCAAAAAGTTATGATTTTACTTAAGTCAAAATTGTGGCAATTTTTTAAGTTTAAAGTCATGATTGAAGAGCTTAGAAATCTGGTCAAAAAGTCACAATTTTGTGATTAAAGATTTTTATTTTATTTTTTTTTATAAGAAACAATTTTGACTTGATGCCAAAAATGAACTTTTGATGACAAAATTCTAATACTGTGAAATTTAAGCCTTGTTTTTTTAAACCTTTTTTTGAAAGTTTTTTTTTTTTTGCAAACAAAAAGCTGTAAAGTTATGGCAAGAAGTAGCAATTTTTGTGAAGTTTTTTGCAAAATTACCTGATTAATTAACATAAAGTTACAGTTATACGAAAGTCACAATTTTGTTACAAAAGGATTAATTTTGTAAAAAAAAAAAATCACAATTCGAGATTTCACAAATGCTGGAATCTTGATTTGATCTATGATTTTGCAGCAAAAATTTAGATTTTAGTACATAAAGTTGCAATTTCTATTTTTTTTTAAATCTATTTTACAACATAAGGAGTCAGTATTAAGTTATAAAGTTCTGTATTTAAAACAAGTAGTACTGGAGTTATATTATAAATAAGTGTCATTTAACTGAGTTTCCCCTTTTCTTTCCTGCCAGTTCTTAATGTTTACGTCACTGACGGCAAACCTGCAGCAGATGAGGCCTCCACGCTCACAGCAAACTTCTGCCATTCTTCGTTAAAGCCAGGAATTTGCGTATCTTAACCAGCTGTGTAAAGGAGGGGCTGTAGTAACTGCTTTTTTTCAGGTTTCATCACATGATCGATCCATCAGTGCAGCGACTTTGGCCGTGAAGGTCGAAGCTGTGATACTTTAATATTGAGCTCGAGTTCAAGAGCTGGAACTTCACTTCAACATCAGCGTTTCAGTCAATCAGTGGAATCAGCACTGTGAAAATCTATTTAAGTTAAACCACACAAAGCAGCTCAATAAAATATGAATGTTGGATCAAAGCACTGACCTGCTCAAATTCAAAATGTTGCCTCTGCAAGCAGAGTGTTGGCGGCAAAATTAGCTCCACGTGTTCAATTATGTCCACTGACTCATGGGACGAAACATTTATCTTCATTTATGTGACGCTGAACTCTACTTTAGCTGTGGAAATTACCTTGAAAACTACACGGACTTTATTAATAGTAAAGAACTAGCTGCTAACGGACGGGTCTAACCAACCACAGGGGTTAATCCACAACCGGACCGTCCGGATCATGGAGGATCTGTTGGCCAATAACCAGCCACCGGACAACATGGAAGCTCCTGTCAGGCATCATAAACCAGGATGAGAAGCTGTGGGGCTCCACACATGAGCAAAGTCAAGACAGGAAGTGGAAGCACCACCAGAAACACCACTGGAAACCATGTAACCGATGTCAAAAAAATGAATCTGCAATTTTATTACTACACTACTAAACGCTGGAGCTGCACAACATCAACAGGACATTAAGAACCTACACTAAGAACGTAATTAAACTGCAGAAGACGATCCTAGTCTAGAAGACAGTTCAGGTGTGGTTGATATCAGGATGAAGCTCTGTTGCAACCAGGGTTAGGGTAGGGCTACTGGTGGCTAACGGAGGCTATACATTTAGCTAAGATCGATGGCTGTAGGCCAATATTGAGCCATACATCGACTCACTCATCAACTTCACCAGGACACATGGAGGGAATATCAGAATATCATCCACCACAGATGAATGCGTTCAAACGGTGTCAAAGAGAGGGACAGCAATCAGAAATATCAGAAATAAAGGGCTCGAAGTAGCAGGAGGAGAAGCAGCTAAACAGCTAAACTGGTATCCTGAAAGCAAACAGAACAGTGATAAAATGATCCAGCGAGGAGCCCGACTTTCATTCAAGCTGCTATATTAAGTAATACCACTCCTGACCACATGGGGGCACACAGATCTAGATAAGATAAGATAAGATAAGATAGAACTTTATTAATCCCTTGTAAATCCCTTATAAACCCCTACTGTACTTTCTTGTGATATGCTGCACCCCCATGTGGTCAGAGGGAGTACTGCTACATAGATTAGCATCGGCTAACTGTGTCAGAAGACCCATTCTGTGGGCGTGTTGTTTCAACGGGATAAATTCTAGATATGGACCAAACAGAGCAACGAAGGAGATGACTAAAACTACTAAAACTACTAAAACTACTAAAACTACCTGTTCAAGGTGTAACTCAAACCTGGAAGCGTAGTGACAAAATCACAGATCATTTAAATGTACTGATCACCATGAAGGGAAGTGAAGGTGTTGGGATTAAAGAGTTGTGCAGGTTGAACCACCTAACGGGAGAGAATAAAACTTACTATTAACTAAGGGGGAAAAGTTTGAGTCTTTTATATGTTCTTTGTTTTTCATTTTTCATCTTTGTTCCCCTCGCCCCGCCACGCTCCACGTCCTCGCTCCTCCCTACCTGTGCCTTCTCCGTCTCCGCCACATCTTTAATTAGCCACCGGGAAGTAATTTAATTAGACATTAATTCCATTACCGTCTCCTTTAAGGTACGTTGACCAAACAAAGACACAAACAAACCGAACGGAGGGATTCAGGATCTCCTGCTCTGAACGATCTTCTTTCTCTCTACTTGAACCAGTGAAGAGTCAGCTCGGTTTGATCGAGGTTCATCAAAAGGATTTACAGGTCAGTGGATAAATAGGACATCTGATATTTGCTTTATTTTAGGGGTGTTATTGCAGTTAAGTTTGATTTTAATTGATGACCAAAAATATGAGCGAAATCAGAAAACACAGACCTCTTATTGACGCAGCGACGAGAACAAGTACGTTAACGCCTGAGAATCAACTTTCACGTATTATTTTGCCGGTAAATGTGATCTGATCCCCATCCAAGTCACAGAAACAGACAAACACAATGTGCTTGAGTTGATGTCAGCCAAACAGTTGTAATTTCTCCCTTAAATATTCACAGAGCTGAAGGAGAAGAAAGAGGAGACTCGGAGTTTTGGACCATTCTTCTTCGCAAAACTGTTTCAGCTTGGACGCATTTAAAGCTCTTCTTCTGTCAACGACACGTTTAAGGTCATTCAACAGCATCTCTGAGAGGTTAAGCAGCAGAAAGGAGGGTTTTTTTTTTATTTCATGTTAAAATATCTCATTTGAGGGAACATTTGCTTACTTTTAGGAAGCACCGTCTGGCCCTCCCAGTTTCCTGCCACTGACAAGAAACAGCCAAAGCAACAACAGTGATCTCTCGCCAATTCATGCTTCAACTTCCGCGGTTTTAGTTATTTGCGGACTTTTCAGAAATATATAATAAAATTTAAAAAATCAAGAAAAAATCCCAGAAACATCACAGGATGTTGTGCGCGTTCTCTCACAGTGAAGAAATGCTGTGAGCCAGTCTGGCCCCTTTAAGAAGGTGGCCTTATGGGTAATGTAGTGTGTGTGTCGTGGGACGGCAGAATGGAAACGCGGTTAGATGAAAAGTGTAGTGAGCATCAACAGCAGCCCAGCGTGTATAGATTTACATTCTCTGTTAACCGACAGGAGCCCAACAATACAACCTGTGTGATGTTACAAGTTCCTGCAGTGACAGAATAAAGTTCCTGTTCCATGCAGAGAAAACCGGACTTTTTGTTTTGTTGTTGTTAGCGTGTTAGCCACTAATTACGAGCCAAAAATAGCACAATACCAGCGGTTTCTTTACTACGGTTCAGAGAAGGTAACAGAAAGACCACAGTTGAGCCTTTGTCTTGTTTCGCTACTTTTTTGCAGTTTTTAAACATATTTTAAACACATTATTTAGGCTCGGGGGGGCTCCGGCTCCAGATTTGATTTAGTTTTTTCCTTCCGCACTGTGAATGTATAATTGAACACAATAAATTCCAGCGTGTTCCCGTACTTTCTCTTGCCGCCGTAGACATGCTCCGTGTGTGTACGACTCACTCATCTCCATGGCGAGGACGGTGATGTTGTGCCAGCCAACCTCCTCTCGGTCCAGCGAACGCACCGTCATCAGAGAGCCAGACGTCAGGTCGATGTAGAAGAACTTATCGGGGTCGCTCGACTTCTCGACGGAGTACCTGGTGAAACAAAAAGACGCGCGTCATCACATAGATAGATATCAGCGCTGATAATATTCACCTTTTTTGCGTTTTGGTGCCTTATGCTCTCTCACCCCACGGACGCGCACCTCCTCCCACCCCGACCCCCCTCCCCCCCTGTTAATCTTATCAGCGCTGATATCTATCTATGTGATCACTTCTCGTCTTTTTGTTTCACAGGTACCCTTCGCTAATTCTATCCACCCCGATAAGTTTCTTCTACATCGCCCTGACGTCTGGCTCTCTTATGACGTTGCGTGTCGCTGGACCGAAGGAGGTTTTCTTCACAACATCACCCCTCCTCGCCATGTAGAGAGTGAGTAGTAACACACGGAGCATGTCTACGGCGCAAGAAAATACGGGAACGCTGGAATTATTGTTCAATTAAACATTCACATGCGGAAGGAAAAAACAAATAATCTGGAGCCGGAGCCCCCCGAGCCTAATAAGTGTTAAAATATGTTTAAAACTGCAAAAAGTAGCGAAACAAGACAAGGCTCAACTTGGTCTTTCTTTACCTTCTCTGAACAGTAGTACAAAACCGTGCTATTGTGCATTTGGCCGTAATAGTGCAAAACCTACAACAACAAAAAAAAGTCCGGTTTTCCTGCATGGAACGGACTTATCTGTCACTGCAGGAACTGTACTCCACAGGTTGTATTGTTGGGCTCCTGCGGTTAACAGAGAATGTAATCTATACACGCTGGGCTGCTTTGATGAGCACTACACTTTTCATCTACCGAGTTTTATTCTGCCGTCCCACGACCACACACATTACCCAGAGGCACCTTCTTAAAGGGGCCAGACTGGCTCAAGCATTTCTCACGGAGAGAACGCGCACAACATCTGGTTTTCTGGATTTTCTGATTTTTTTTTATTATATATTTCTGAAAGTCGCAAATAATAAACCGCGAGTTGAAGCATGAATGGCGGGATCACTGTTGTTGCTTGCTGTTTCTGTCAGTGGCAGGAACTGGGGAGGGCCAGACGGGCTTCCTAAAAGTAGCAAATGTTCCCTCAAATGAATATTTTTACATAAATAAAAAAAAAACCCTCCTTTTGCTGCTTACCTCTCGAGATGCTGTTGAATGACTTAACGTTCGTTGACAGAAAAGACTTAAATGCGTCCAAGCTGAAACAGTTTTGCGAAGAAGAATGGTCCAAACCTCAGCTCCTCTTTTCTCCTTCAGTCTGGAATTTTAGGGAGAAATTACAACTTTTGGTGACATCAACTCAAGCCATGTGTTTGTCTTCTGTGACTTGATGGAGATCAATCACTTTCCGGCAAAATATACGTGAAGTTGATCTCAGGGTAACGTACTGTTCTCGTCGCTGCGTCAAAGAGGTCTGTGTTTTCTGATTTCGCTCATATTTTTGGTCATCAATTAAATCAAACTGAAATGCATACACCCCTTAAAAAAGCAAATATCAGTTCCTATTTATCCACTGACATGTAATCCTTTGATGAACCACGATCAAACCGCCTGACTATTCACTGGTTCAAGTAGAAGAAAGAATCGTGAGACAGGAAGATCCTGAATCCCCGTTCGGTTTGTTTGTGTCTTTGTTGGTCAAGTACCTAAAGAGACGGTAATGAATAATGTCAATAATTACTTCCGTGGCTAATAAGTTGGGCGGAGACGAGAAGGCCAAGTAGGGAGGAGCGAGGACGTGGAGCGTGGCGGGGCGAGGGGAACAAATATGAAAATGAAAAACAAAGAACAATAAAGACTCAACTTTCCTGAGGAATAGTAATTATTGCTCTCCGTGAGGTGGTTCAACCGCCAAACTCTTTAATCCCAACACCGCTTCCCTTCTGGTTCGTACATTTAAAGATCTGTGCTTTTGTCACTACGCTTCAGTTTGAGTTTGAGGTAGTGAACAGGAGTTTATAGTTTTAGTATTTAGCATCGCCTCGTTTCTCTGTTTGGTCCTACTAGAATATCCGTTGAACAACCGCCACGAAGGGTCTTCTGACCAGTTGCGATGCTAATCTATTAGCAGTACCCCTCTGACCACATGGGGCAGCAATCCAAAGACAAGTACAGCAGATCTGTGTGCCCCCATTGGTCAGAGTGTATACTTAAGATAGCAGTTGATGAAAGTGGGCTCGCGCTGATCATTTTATCATGTTCTGTTGTTCAGGATACATTTAGCTGTTGTGCTTCTCCTCCGCTATTGAGCCCTTATTTCTGATTTTCTGATTGCTGTCCTCTCTTGACCGTTTAACGCATTGGTGATTCTGATATTCCCTCCTGTTCCTGGTGAAGTTGAGAGAGTCGTGTAGGCCAATATTGCTACAGCATCGATCTAGCTAAATTATAGCCTCCTAGCCACCAGTAGCCCTACCCTAACCCTGTTGCACAAGCTTCATCCTGATATCACACACCGAACTGTCTTCTAGACTAGGATCGTCTTCTGCAGTTTAATTACGTTCTTAGTGTAGGTTCTTAATGTCCTGTTGATGTTGTGCAGCTCCAGCGTTTAGTAGTGTAGTATTAAAATTGCAGATTCATTTTTTTGACATCGAATGGTTTCCAGTGGTGTTTCTGGTGGTGCTTCCACTTCCTGTCTTGGCTTTGCTCATGTGTGGAGCCCCACGCCTTCTCATCCTGGTTTATGATGCCTGACAGGAGCTTCCATGTTGTCCGGTGGCTGGTTATTGGCCAACAGATCCTCCATGACCCGGACGGTCCGGTTGTGGATTAACCCCTGTGGTTGGTTAGACCCGTCCGTTAGCAGCTAGTTCTTTACTATTAATAAAGTCCGTGTAGTTTTCAAGGTAATTTTCACAGCTGAAGTTGAGTTCAGCGTCACATAAATGAAGATAAATGTTTCGTCCCATGAGTCAGTGGACATAATTGAACACGTGGAGCTAATTTTGCCGCCAACGCTCTGCTTGCAGAGGCAACATTTTGAATTTGAGCAGGTCAGTGCTTTGATCCAACATTCATATTTTATTGAGCTGCTTTGTGTGGTTTAACTTAAATAGATTTTCACAGTGCTGATTCCACTGATTGACTGAAACGCTGATGTTGAAGTGAAGTTCCAGCTCTTGAACTCGAGCTCAATATTAAAGTATCACAGCTTCGACCTTCACGGCCAAAGTCGCTGCACTGATGGATCGATCATGTGATGAAACCTGAAAAAAGCAGTTACTACAGCCCCTCCTTTACACAGCTGGTTAAGATACGCAAATTCCTGGCTTTAACGAAGAATGGCAGAAGTTTGCTGTGAGCGTGGAGGCCTCATCTGCTGCAGGTTTGCCGTCAGTGACGTAAACATTAAGAACTGGCAGGAAAGAAAAGGGGAAACTCAGTTAAATGACACTTATTTATAATATAACTCCAGTACTACTTGTTTTAAATACAGAACTTTATAACTTAATACTGACTCCTTATGTTGTAAAATAGATTTAAAAAAAAATAGAAATTGCAACTTTATGTACTAAAATCTAAATTTTTGCTGCAAAATCATAGATCAAATCAAGATTCCAGCATTTGTGAAATCTCGAATTGTGATTTTTTTTTTTTACAAAATTAATCCTTTTGTAACAAAATTGTGACTTTCGTATAACTGTAACTTTATGTTAATTAATCAGGTAATTTTGCAAAAACTTCACAAAAATTGCTACTTCTTGCCATAACTTTACAGCTTTTTGTTGCAAAAAAAAAAAACTTTCAAAAAAAGGTTTAAAAAAACAAGGCTTAAATTTCACAGTATTAGAATTTTGTCATCAAAAGTTCATTTTTGGCATCAAGTCAAAATTGTTTCTTATAAAAAAAAATAAAATAAAAATCTTTAATCACAAAATTGTGACTTTTTGACCAGATTTCTAAGCTCTTCAATCATGACTTTAACTTAAAATTGCCACAATTTTGACTTAAGTAAAATCATAACTTTTTGACATAAAGTTGACTGTATTTTGAAAAATTCTGAATTGTTAAAAAAAAAATTGTAAATTTTGCAAATTGCATTTTTTTATTATTCTCAAATTTCTCAAACCCTCAAACTTTTCTACATCAAATCACAGATTTGTTTCATAAAAATCATGAGTTTTACCAAATTGCAACTTTTGGAAAAAAAACATTTCAACTTTTTGTTGAATAATTGTGGAATTATATATTTTTAATCACAAAACTTGTTTGTACAAAATGGAGACAAAATGGAAGTTTTTTACATGAAACGTCTACTTTTAATGGCGAATTAGTGTCTCAATAGTCGTTCTGTAGAAAGGGCGTTTGTCAAAGTGGGAGGTGCTTGAGCGCCCACCTGGAGTCTACCTGTTAGTTATATCTTCAGGTCATTTTTCCACTTGCATCACTGCATCTTACAGTTTCTGACCACTTGGTGTTTTTTCCACAGATAACCCCACGCAGATCGCGAGCGTGTCGGTGGCTGTGAAGGTCCTGGACGTTAACGACAATCCTCCGTCACTGACGCACTATCTGGAAACATACGTGTGTGAAAACACCAAAGCAGGACAGGTACGTATGAAGGTCAGAGGGCTTTACTGGACCTTCAGTTCATGTGGTCTGTTTGGGCACTTTTATAAATTGGTGATAATAGTCATCTTATTATGTTGTTATATTTATTAGTGTACTGACAATTCCTTAAATTAGAACATTTGATATTTACAGACGTGTTTCCAATAACATATTTTTTTGTATTTTATGCCACGATTAGCTCCATCTCAACCAAAAGAAAATCTACATTTTGTGTGAGCAGTAGCATTGGTGAATCTTGACTATGTTCGCCGATGTTTTCCAGCTGATTCAGACCGTGACAGCGGTGGATCTCGATGAGCCGCTGGGCGGTCAGCACTTCTACTACAGCCTGGCTCCAGAGGCCGCCAACAATCCCAACTTCACGCTGAGGGACAACCAAGGTAGACGGCATTCAACGCTCAAACCGCGTTATAGCTGCGTATGTTGTTGCACGGGTTCACCGCAACAGTCAGAGTCAGTGTGAATGAGCTGAGGAGACCCAGAGCAAATATCATTAACTAAATTATAATATTAAATCCAAATCAAGGATAATGGCAGGTAAAAAACTCC
>JAGFBZ010000892.1:0-62500 GCA_018398805.1 Hirundichthys speculiger
ATGAGGATTAGAAAACCTGAAACTAAGGTTTACACATTCAGGTTTTTTTGGGCCGATCACTGAATGTGACGCGGCTCCTATGTTACAGTGATAACTGTGATGTGATGTAAACAGGATTGATGTAAACAGGGCCTAACTCTCCCCCCCACACATGTACACACCTGAGCAGCAACTACACACCACAATGAATCACATGGGGTAATTTAACATGCAGCGTCGGTCATCACTGTCCGTCACTTGATAACGTTATCAGCAGCACTCAACAGGAGGCTGTAAACAATTGGACCCGTAGTGTTAAGCCTATGGGCAATAATAACCTGCATTTATTTTGACGTGTCAGTGCCATGATCAGTTGCGTGTAACCTGTGCAACGGAGCAACTGCTGAACATTTCAATACTGCGATGATGTCATTGATCGGATTGGTTTAATAAGACATTACAGCCAATCATACAAATTGCATTAAATGCCAAATATCAGCTGCTTCCGATCTGGCCAATCAGATCAGTGTAAACCCCACCTGCAATGGTAATGGAATATTAAATACTTTACTGCGCCACAAATTCAATTTAGTCTTCTGTTAAAGCCATGAAATTTTGTTGTCTATGTTGATATAACCACCTTTTGAGGTGTAAATTATTCAATTCTTTACATCAAGTATTACATCATGGACATGATCTTATCCATATATTCTCATGCACATTTACAATCTTCTTAAAATTTGTAAAATGTCTTCTTATTTGTAACTATTATTTATTATTGATTTTTCAGTGCCAGCATAGACTTGTTAGTGCAGTTCTGAGTGCATTGGACAACTGTGCGGATTGCAGTGGACCTGTCTCCAGTTTGAGATGGCTGGGTTTCACATGCAGATGTTGGTATTTACCTTACTCAAATGCATTTTTAGTAGTTGTAACAAACATATCGGCACAACTTTCTAATCGTTTTTTTCATTGCATTTAGTGTGTTCAAGAACATGGCACAAATCCTGCTTTCTCAGGGCCTATTCATCACAGGTATGTTCTTTGTCTTTTATACTATTTTAACTGACTTTAACTGAATATTTCAGTGATCGATTATTTTGGTTTAACATTAAGCTTTTGTTTCCCCTCCACAGGATGTTGTTCCAGATGAACATGTCTCTGACTCCGAAATTAGTGATGCCTCCTCTGTCTACATACCTGAAAGCTGTGATGAATCCAGCTCAGATCAAGATGAAGATGAGCCCATACCTGTTCAACCCTGCTCTCGTGATGAATCCAACTCAGATCAAGATGATGACGATGATCCCATACCTGTTCAACCCTGCTCTCGTGATGAATCCAACTACACTTCCACTACAAGCAATACCCAGACGCCTTCAACAGGAACAGCTGTATCTTCATCAACTGAAATCTCAGCAGCCCAAGAAGTTGCTTCTTGCACCCAGAGAAATTATTGCTACATTTGTCACATGCCACAGTCAAAAATAGCTCGTCACTTTAAAAAACACGAGAAAGAAGACCCTGACATTGCTGAGGCATTGTCACTCCCCAAGAATTCTAAACAAAGGAAAAGGTTGCTCGAGAAGCTGCGAAACAGAGGAAATTATGAACATAATCAAGAGGTCATGAAAAATCATGGTGGACCACTGAAAGTAAAGAGAAGACCGAGAAAATCAAAAAGGTCTGTGAATACCAAAATGTATGTACATTGTGCATATTGCAAAGGACTTTTTTTCCGCAAAGAGCTGTGGCGACACGCACGAAGATGTCCATCAAAGACAGTCACAGAATCTGAAGCCAGCATCAAGAGTAAAGTCTTGGCTTTGGCTGACGTTGCAGAGTCAACCAACTCCCAAGCAATTTCCACAGGTGTGTGGAAAGTCCTTGGAAAAATGAGAGAAGATAAAATAGGCTCTGTTGTTGTACGGAGTGACTTTCTCATACTGCAACTGGCTCAGTCACTGTACAATAAGCATGGGAGTGATTCGACAAAATTTGAGTACATCAGAACGAAAGCTCGGGAAATGGGAAGACTTCTCTTGACCTTGAGAGAGAAGTATTCTTTATATAGCTTCGAAGATGCTATAAAACCCCACAATTTCTACAAAATCATTGAAGCTGTTAAAAGAGTTGCTGGATATGACGAGGACAAGCACTCGTATTCGACCCCAAGTCTTGCACTGAAATTAGGACATTCACTAAAGAAAATTGGAGACATTATTCTCTGCAGGGCCATCTCAGCAGAGGACGAAAATACAATCAAGGCAGCAGAGCGTTTCACAAAACTCTGCACAAAAGAATGGAGTGGACAAGTGTCCCACACGGCTCTTGCTACTCTGAGCAAGTCCAAGTTCAACAAACCAGCCACGATACCATTCACTGAGGACGTTCAACTTTTGCACAAGTACTTAGAGGGGAAATCTGTTGCTGCCATTGAAGACCTAAAAAAAGCATCAGTCTCCTCAGGCATACACAGAACTGGCTCGGGTGACACTCACTCAGATCATCCTGTTTAATAGACGCCGCGCGCAGGAGAAGTCTCCAAAATGATGCTCGAGTCGTTCCAGAAGAGAGATCAAACTGAACTTCACAGTGACATAGCTGCCAGTCTGTCGCCCTTTGAGCAAAAGTTAGCTCGACACTTCAGCAGGGTCGAAATTATGGGAAAAAGAGGGAGGAAGGTTGCCATATTATTAAACCCTGAGGTTGTGAATGCAGCAATGCTTATTGCAGAAAAGAGAGAAATGTGTAAAGTTCACAAGGACAACCCTTTCCTGTTTGGACGGCCACAGTGCCCCCCCACGAGCTACTACAGAGGACAGGACTGCATCAGAGCATATGCACTAATGTGTGGTGCGAAGAACCCTGAAAATTTGAGGTCCACACATCTCCGTAAACACATCGCCACATTGTCCCAAATCCTAAACCTGAAAAATAATGAGCTGGACCAACTTGCAAACTTTTTAGGCCATGACATACGGGTCCACAGAGACTTCTACCGTCTGCCAGAGGCTACCATAGAAGTGGCAAAAATAACAAAGCTGCTTATAGCAATGGAGAAGGGGACTCTCGGAGAATTTCAGGGAAAGACTCTTGATGAAATTGAGATCGAAGGTATGTTGTGGTAACAAAATTAATACAAGTAACATGTATTTCAGGAACAGGAGAAACTTGGCAACTTTACAATAGTTAGATGTAATATTTGATAGTTGGGAATATGTAAGTACAGTGCAAAACTAAATATGGCATACTGTTTTGGTAAATTACACAAAAGCATGTCAGGAGTACCAACTTGCAACAACAATATTGATTTCTTGCATCAACCATGCTTTTCTTCAGATGAAATGGATGTAGATCTGGATGCTGACCAGGATGATGGAGATGATGGAGGCATTGGCGATGATGGAGATGATGGAGGCATTGGCGATGATGGAGACAACGAGACCACTCAAGGTGGGGATGATGAAAGCATCAGGGACAATGAAGGTGATGGAAAAGGCGAAGGTGGTGGAGATGCAGAAGATGGGGACAGTGAGTCAGATTGTGCCCATGGAGGTATGTGTTAAATATCCTCTGGTATATGTTGATGTATTGTGGATTAAGGACCATATTTCCATGTATTATGTGATGTTACCTTAATATTAGCTCAAAGCCAGCAGGGTGCGCTGTTTAAATAGACCTAACAATAATCTAAATGGTGCCATGTATAGTGGTTGTGCACACATACACAAAAATGAAGCGCACTTAATCATAAAGGCAACTACCAGTCTGATTACTTATCTTCAAGCTGAAGATGCTGAAGACTTTTATTCTTGGTCAGCCAAGAATATTTCTGTTTGCAAGCTCACTCTTAACCACTGGCCTATCATTATCGTCAGCACTGTTGAATAGAGACAAATTCCATCATTGTGATAAAACACTTATCATTTTACCTTATACAATGCCAGCAATTTATCTGTCCTGCACTGAGCTACTTTTTAGTAATAGTTTAAGTAATACACAGATGAGTGTAGTGTTCATAAACAAGGGGTTTTGCAGTTACAGCAAACCAGTATGGTCCTCATAAACTAGGTTTTTGTCCGGATTGTGTGTATGTACATGTGTTTGGGTCATGTCAAGTTAAACCAGTATGGTCCTCACAAACAAGGTTTTGTCCGGATTGTGTCTGTGTACATGTGTGTGGGTCATGTCCAGTTAAACCAGTATGGTCCTCACAAACAAGGTTTTGTCCGGATTTTGTCTGTGTACATGTGTGTGGGTCATGTCCAGTTAAACCAGTATGGTCCTCACAAACAAGGTTTTGTCCGTATTGTGTCTGTGTACATGTGTGTGGGTCATGTCCAGTTAAACCAGTATGGTCCTCACAAACAAGGTTTTATCTGGATTGTGTCTATGTACATGTGTGTGGGTCATGTCCAGTTAAACCAGTATGGTCCTCACAAACAAGGTTTTATCTGGATTGTGTCTATGTACATGTGTTTGGGTCATGTCCAGTTAAACCAGTATGGTCCTCACAAACAAGGTTTTGTCCGGATTGTGTCTATGTACATGTGTGTGGGTCATGTCCAGTTAAACCAGTATGGTCCTCACAAACAAGGTTTTGTCCGGATTGTGTCTATGTACATGTGTGTGGGTCATGTCCAGTTAAACCAGTATGGTCCTCACAAACAAGGTTTTGTCCGGATTGTGTGTATGGTTAATCAGTGTTTCCCAGTGTCTGATTACTTATCTTCAAACTGAAGACTTTTTTTTTTTATTCTTTTCACCAGAAAATCAAGAAATGGACATACCTGAAGAGCCCACCAGCTCATCTGGTAAGGTTTAGGAAAACCATAGAATCCTCTTGCTATATCACAGGCAAAACTGTGTTGCAGTGAGCGACGAAGCAGTCCTCTAAAACAAAGTTTAATGTCTTGTTGTATTTTTTGGTTTAGGAAAAAGAAAAAGATTGGTGTCAACCCAGAAAAAGACCAAAGGTATGTTTTGTTGTTGTTGTTGATAATTTGTTTAAAATGGTGTGAATGGTTCAGAGGGGTATTCCAGAAATTGTGTTAAGGCAACACTGAATTTGTGAACCCTGTTATGAGATAAACCAAATCATAGAGCAGTGGTTCCCAAATCCGGTCCTCAGGCCTCCCTGCCCTGCATGTTTTAGATGTTTCCCTGCTCCAACACACCTGATTCAAATGATCAGCTTGTTATCAAGCTCCCCAGTGGCCTGAAAATGCAGAGCAGTGAGGACCGGATACAGGAACCACTGTCATAGAGGGTGCTTTTCATTCGGTAAATGCCTCTCCTCGTCTCCTCCACTTACTTCCTCTCCTCGCGAAATTCAATGTAATGAAAAGCACCCAGAGGGTTGAATCTTAAATGTGATAACATGTAACTAAAGGTGCATTTCTAGTGTTACTTCACTACCAGATGTAAAATCTCATCTCTTTCTCCAAAATGACAAGAGCTGTGTTTCTTTACATCTACATGCAGTAACGGGGTCAAGTTCAACTTACAGCTCATCAATAGTATATCTGATTATTTAAAGTGGACTAAATGTGGACAGTGTGAAAGTGACCTGAAACACACTTCTCTATAAATGGTTTGGAGTTTGTGCTGGCTAACAGCATATTTTGTTACTTCACCAGGACAGAAAAAACTGTGTGCAACAAGTGATGTGACAAGCTCCAAAGGTAGGATTTAATCCATTAATTCCTTTTTTTAGTTGATTAAACTTGAGTTAATTAGCAGCAGTTAAGTCGGTATGTACAGAGTATTACAAATATAGTTCATTTTCGTACATATCATTTCAGACACATCAGTGCTGTTTTACAGCAGATGTATATTTGGTTTAAAAGGTGTGCAAGAATCAATGGCAGTCAGACAAACATGACATTTCTAGTTATAGCCCAGAATTTTCAGAAAATTCTGTGGGTACAAATAAAACCTTTTTACTTGAATTCAGGAAACTGTCATTACACATTTGAAAGAAATGAATGAGCTGATGTATTCATGCAGGACACCAAAGCCACATTGGCTAGTTAACAGCACTTTTTCATGGGGCAATCATTGCTAGAAATGGGCAACAGTTATTGTTAATGTTTATGCCCAGGGGCCTTGTTTAATGTATAGAACTGAGTAGGGAAGATCATACAAGTGGCATACCGCTATTGTCTCCATAATCTTACCATATTAAATATTTTGGGTTTACAGAGAAATCCAGAAGAAGATGTGTTAAAAAACCATGGAGCAAGAAGGAAATCAGTGCTGTGATGAAACACTTCAGAGCGCACATTGCAAACGGAGAGCTTGCAAGTAAACAGGAGTGTGAACAATGCAAGGTGTCTGAGCACCCTGCCTTGAAAGAAAGAAGTCTCCAAAATATTAGGGACTTCGTAAGGAATAGAGGCCTTTCATCCAAAAGAAAAAAGGGCCAACAATAACTTTTGTTTTTTTCACTTTGTTATGCCTCTTTGGATGCATAGATGTTATGTTGCGTGTTCTTGGCTTGGCTCTTGGGTCTTTAAATATTCATTTATTTATTTATTTATTTATTTATTTAATTATTATGTTCAAGAGCTATGTTATGAGGTTGTATCTGGCTGTCTGGCCATTTGGATCTATTTTACTTTGGATGGATGGATGGATGTTCCTTACGGGCTTAAAAAGTCTGTGTTAATTGTGTGTTCATTGTGTTTCATAAATGTATTCATTTTGTAAACTTGTATCTGACTGTGGCCCCTCAGATTATTTTATATATGATGGATGTTCCTTACAGGCTTAAAAAGTCTATCCATCACAATAAACCAGAGTTTCCGTTCTTGATTGAAGGTGTATTTATTGTCATTTCAGGACACGAGGGTACATAAAAGAATGGAAATTAATTCAATCAGCACACACTATGTAATAAGTATAAAATGAAAACCGGTTTGAGAAATGCTATGACATTTATTGTGCATGAATAGCTTTGGCACTTAGTAAGTGATCTAGGGACAAGTGGCTTGCATCTGAGGGAGAATCCACCCCCAGGCATAGACACTGATGGTGGAAGGGAGGGTGAGACCTTCCAATGTGGAAGCCTCTACCTTTTAAAATGCCACTAATTTTCTGTCCTGCACTGAGCTACTTTTTAGCAATAGTTTATCTATGAAGTAATACAGTAATATACAGTGTAGTGTTCATATTAGTGTTCATAACCAATGGGTTTTCCCAGATTTTGTCAGATTCTGCATGTATATGCATGTGTTTGGCATTTGACCAGTTAAACCAGTATGGTCCTCACAAACAACGGTTTGTCCAAGTTGTGTGTTTGTGTATCAGTTATGTCTCAATAAAGAAGGTAGGTCCTCATAAATGACCATTGTGCTAGGACACGCCTCCTCCCGCCCCGTCCTCATAATCCAGTAAAAAGTCAGATTTTTTATCTCTGGAGTCATTGACAATATTTGAATTCTAAATAGACAGGAATTTTTCTAAAATTTTTTGGACCACATTAACCTTTGTTGCATCTCTCTCAGACAAGGGGAAAGGGGTGTCCCCATAAACCATGGTTGGGCCGGTATGGGAAAAGTGACCCTCTAAACCACCCATACCTGTATAGGTGTGTGTGTGTGTGTGTGTGTGTGTGTGTGTGTGTGCGTGTGTGGTTTAGTCTTTGTTGTCAAATAATGCTTTGAGTAGATTTGGTGTCCAATTTACAGTGTTAAGTGTGTTAAAATATTAGTGAAACATTGCTTTGCTGAAATGCATGATAAATAATTTATTTTAATTTTTGAAACTTCACTATGTGCACATAGTATACAACATGCAGCATGTGCTTCCGCATATCGTATAAATAACCAGCAGTGGCGGCTGGTGAAAAAAAATCTTGGTGGGGCTGGTGTGCCAACATTTTTCCCTGCCTAATCTAGCATAAGCATTAAAATGAACAGTCGGAAAATGAAAACAGGTCCACAATAATAATTTAATTTCAGTCTCCAGTTTCAAATAAGAAGTAACAATTTACAGCTATATTAGACTTTATGCTATCAAATACTATACAATCAAGGGGTAAATTGTCCCTCCGGAAGGATGCTGTGCAGCCTCTCCAATAAGGCTCCAGCTGTTGAATCCGCACAGCTGTTGGGTAGCTTGATGAATCAATAGAACCGCTCCTGTATATTGTTGCATCCATCAATGTACATCAGTACCAGGACTAGCTGACATTATGTCCCCACATTGCTTATTCAAAAGCACCACAAAATTTAACACAACTGATTATCTTGGACACAATATTACGGTTTTTATCTACCTCTTCATTGTGCCTTCTTTCAGTAATGTGGTGCCCATTATCTAGCTGCGTTGCTATGCTAATCTTTCCGAGCACAGCTAGCTTTACGCAGTTTTCCATGTGAACTTTGGATCTCTCATGTTTCTTGAACCGTTCAGAGGTGCTTTAAGTCAGTTAGTCCAGTCTTTGTCCAAGTCCAATCACATCTGTCACTTCTGAAGAGAATACAGGGGAAACAGAAAAGTGCATTAGCTGCTCCACAACCTGCAGCCACGTCTCAGGGTTGAATCAACTCTGACAAAACTCAGTTTGTATGATTTACCTTTCTCCTTCGTTTACTGGAAAATGTTAATTTCAGGCTTGTCAGGTCCCAGCTCCTTAACGAGAAGTTTAGTCTCCGTCGTCCGTCTCACAAAAGGGAACATTAATAATGATTTCACCGAATTAGGTGGAAGCTGCTCTTGAACTCCAGTTGTCGCCATCTCTCTTCCTCATTGCCGTATATTTTTTTTTTCTCCCGACGTAGGACAGAGTCTGGGAGTCGCTCTACGAAATAAAACTACCGCTGGCCCTTCACGTAGCTCTAGCTCATAAACCTTCACGCATTTTACGTAGCTGTTGGGGCGACATTTCCAGCGCCCCATCGGCATTAAATTTGGTGACGTTGATAGGCCAATTATCAATCATTTTTACCTAGCAACCATAACCGGATTGGCTATTTAGCTGCAGGTCAGGGGCGCTTTGCCGAGCGCCCCGTGAGAGAATGATGCACTGTAGGTTGGTGGAAATTCACTGTTTAATGAGTGTCAGTTGGTGGAAATGTTGTTTAAATTATTTAAATCGCATGTAGGCACACACATACTATTAATTAATCTGATGCTGATCAAAAAAATAAATAAAAATAAAATAGAATAAATATTTTTCCCCTCCACAGCTGGTGGGGCGGCGCCCCAGCGCCCCCTATGGGCCAGCCGCCTCACCAGCATTTTTGATCACCGGTGTATGGTGGGCCGCCAGGGATCAAAAATGCCCGGGCCATTTTTTGGTCCCAGTCCAGCCCTGCATATCACCGTCCCAAATTACCACTATTCCAACATGCTAATCTGACAAGCCGCCCCGCTGCAACAATAACACGATGCACAAACACATTAAATCTGTCATTTACCGCCAGCTGCAGTGTATATGCAAAACAGGAGATCAAGTCCCAGCTGACCCGTCCGGGAGAGTTGGCTGCCACAATGTTGCGCGCGTTGTCGTGGACGTATGCGGACACTTTCCCACCAAGTCCCCACGTCTCCACTGCATCAACCAGTTTAGCTGTGAGGTTATCAGCTGTGTGTCTACCCAGCATGCTCTGCGTTAACAGGACGGCAGAATTAACTTCCCAGTACTCATCGATATAGTGACATGTAAGTGTCACGTAGCTCTCTGTTGTGAGCCCGGTCCAGCAGTCCGTTGTAACAACCACGAACTTAGTACTTGCAAGTCACGTTTTCAGATCCTTTTTCTACTCCTCAAAACGAGCCTCTAATCATTGGGTAATGGTCGGTCTTGATGGAATTTGGTAATTTGGCTCGATATAGCCCATTAGCTCCTGGAACCCTTCACCACTGACCACACTGATGGGCAAAATGTCTTTTTCCATTGAACAGATTTTTTCCGTTATCTTCTCAGACCGCCACGCGTCACACTTTCTCCTGGCCATCATGGAGGGCAAAGTTCTGTAGGGGCTTCTCACTCAATTTATTAATACTTTAATAATAACAGGGTGCCACCGACTTTTTAATAAAAAGCCGGAAAATTTTTATTAATGAATAACTGTAGTGAGAATTCTGTGGGTTCTTACCACGCCAATGCTGGGAAAAATCAATCATCAGAGTCCGACAAGTTTTAACAATATTTATTTAGACACAGACAATAAAACACAGGCATATAAGGCAATTTATCATACGGTATATATATCAGACAAATTATAAATGCAGAATTGTGACTCTGAACTTCTGATTGGCTAGCACACAGGAAGAGGCTACGGCAAGCAGAAGAAGTAGAGGGAAAAATAAAAATAAACACTCAGGCAGGACCGCCTGTGATTTTACCGGCTAAAAAAACTCTTAATCGTGAACTGGAAGAGGTTTCTAAACCACTAACCAAATAAAGAAAAATAAAACAAAGTTCTAAGCTTAACTAACTGTTGAATAATGATCGCTAGGTCGAGTCAGCTACTATAGATGCCAGATGTAATCACCGTAAAACACACAATCCCGCCCGTTCGCCTACCAGATTTGGGGCTTGACTCCCGTGTTGGTCGGGTCAACGTCAAACGGTTAGCAGTGGTCTCCCGGTACCCGATGAGGTCGATCAGTTGGAACAATTCTGCCCGCAGAATTGTGGGGAAACGTCACGGCGGAGTTCTCCCTTTTCGTCTGGCGGCCGTGGGTCGGCTCGGGTCCGGTGCTGGACCGCTGGAGATGGTCCTCTGTTGACTGGCACGTAGCCTGACAAGGTTCGTTGTAGCAACGAACTTTCAACTCTCGGCCCAAAAAGATTGGTGGGCTTAATACTTTCCGGAGAAAGTTATTGTGGTGAAAAGCAAGTTACAGCCGCTGAAAGTGGCTGCGTTGCTGAACAGAGTTCGATAGGTAAAAACTGGATTGTTGAGCTTTGAACTTCTAAGTACTTCAAACGCTCGCCGCTGCCGTAAAAGTGGCAAAAGTGTTCAAAAATCGAATGGAGATCAGCATGAAAAGTCTGATCACTGGATGAGTTCGCTATGGAATTCTTTACAAGCGTCTGGCGTTGCTGTGGAAACGCCAGACGAAAAAAAAACGTTGGTCGACGAAACTTAACCAAGAGACTAAGAGTCACGTGAAAATTCTAAGTCCTAACGAAAGAAAAATTGGCCAAAGTACAAAACAAAGAGATAAAGCGACGTTAAGAGAGTAAGTAAGGTATAAGCATAACAAGAGCATAAGAAGACGACAGAGACAAGAAACAAAGCCGTGCTGCCCTTTTTATAACCTTGAATATTCATGGGTTCAGGGGTGTACCAGCGGTCGGACCCACACGGAGACATCTCAGCCTCATTGAATTCCAGAGTCATACGTTTTAACTGGTCAAACTGCAAACTTTGCTGCGGTTAATACAAACACAATTACTACATGCATACACATTTGTTGGATTCGAATGACATAGCATGATACCAATACACTCCACAACAGTCCGGTTTATTTTAGAAACGTAAGTGGTTACAGAAAGTAACTCTGTTTTCCCAACTTATACAGTCCATGCCATTCATCCGCGATACCCCTTTGGTCCAGAAGGGGGCAATGTTGTTCCGTGGATCCCAATCCTGGGCTGGTTTCTTTCACAGAGATAAGAAGATCCTTCTGCGATTAGAACAGCAATGAAACACACACAGGACTCCTCAGGTGTCATTATTTGCATTCCATGGGCAAATTTACGTTGACTTTTCTGGTTCCGGTGAAAATTTACAGTCAGTGCTTGTCAACCGACTTTGCAACAGCGAGTTAATCATTATCCAAGAAAACAGAGCTCTCTTTTGTTTTGAAGCAAAACAGACTCAAAGCAAAACAGTCTCCCCTCAGTTTTATGGCACCCAAAAAGGGGTCTCGTTATCTCTCAGTCCAAGGTAGGGCAATTTATGTACCTGAGAACCAAAAAGGGTTTAGTGTGTTCTGGCCATCTGGCTGGGGAATGTGGATTTCTATCAAAAAAGGGAGGAGGCCGAGAGATGTCTCGGTGTTTCTCAGGATCAGAGAAGCCAGGAGGAAAAGTCAATTCTGTTATTATTTCATCCTCTATTTTAATAGCAGAGTGATTAAACGAAGAGGGGATCCTACAGTTCGCTGCGATGGTCCTCCATCGTCTGATGCTGGACGCTTGTTTCTTAAGTGGTACTGCATTGTACTCGTACTGCTGTAGTATTTCAGTGCTGTACCGCATAATTTGCAAATGACCTCCTCCCCTTTCCGGTTGAAATTGTTCCACACAGAACACCTTTTTGCTCTCTTCATCTTCGCTGTAAAGTGGGCTGTGATGGAAAGCACGTGATGGCATGTGTTGCACCTGTCGACACGCCCCCATGAGTTGATTGAATTATGTAGCTTAAAAACGAAATTGACCATTAGTATTAATCGGTTAGAGTTACTGTTATCTGTTAACGGTTAAACAGTTAACCATGTGCATCCCTAATGTGGTCCTGTCATGGACTGAAGACCTGTCCAGGTGGACCCCTGACTGTAGACCTGAAGAGAGCTGGATAGACTCCAGCAGACTCCAGGATGGATGGATGGATGGATGGGTGGGTGGTGGATGGATGGATGGATGGATGGATGGATGGATGGATGGATGGATGGATGGATGGATGGGTGGGTGGATGGATGGATGGAAGGAATGGATGGATGGATTGGGTGGGTGGGTGGATGGATGGGTGGATGGATGGATGGGTGGAAGGATTGATGGATGAATGGGTGGATGGATGGCTGGAATGGATGGATGGGGTGGATGGGAATGGATGGAGGGTGGATGGGTGGGTGGCTGGCTGGCTGGGTGGATGGGTGGATGGATGGCTGGCTGGGTGGGTGGATGGCTGGATGTGGGGCTGGATGGGTGGATGGGTGGGTGGGTGGCTGGGTGGTGGCTGGATGGGGCTGGGTGGCTGGGTGGGTGGCTGGATGTGGGCTGGCTGGGGTGTGTTGGTGGTGGGTGGGGGGTGGGTGGCTGTGGCTGGCTGGGTGGATGGGTGGATGGTGGATGGATGGTGGGTGTGGGGTGGATGGATGGGTGGATGGGTGGGTGGGTGGCTTGGATGGGGTGGATGGATATATATTTGTTAGACTGGACTACAACAAGGCGAGTCAGATTAATTAATGGATCATTTAATGGGCTGGTGGATGGCTCAGGGGTTAGAGTGGCTGGTCCACATGCAGAGGCTACTGTCCTCCTGTGGTGGTTGTGGGTTTAACTCCTGGCCTGTTACCCTTGTCGTCCCTGGTTTCCTGTCTCTCTGCACTGTTAATGGAGCCACAAAACCATAAAAAAATACATCATTTTATGTTGCTTTTTAACACATTCGGGAGGAGGAAGGACATCAAGACTGTAACGATTGTCTGGGGAAAGAACATGGAAACATAGATTAGGTTTGTACGGACTCTAATATTCCCTTTTTAACTGGAAAAAATGTGATTTGTCACATGGAACAATCAGATTTGCTTTGAATAAGGGACTTAAAATCTGGTACAGTTTCATTAAACTGCCTCTGACCTCGGTGGATCAGATGGATCTGGTCAGATGGAGAAATATCCGTTTTTTAGTTGTGTGTTAGTCTTTTCTTCAAAGAAAACACATGGATATGGAAGAAAGACTTCTCTGTATTTCATTTACTGAGAGAGTAAACCGATCATCTATTTTCATCCCAACACTTCGCTTTTCCTTCACCTTATTTTCTCGACAGCTTTCTTTTTAAAACACGTCACCGTTTTCTTCGTGGACACGTTCTGTCCTGATGTATGAAGCAGGTGTTTCCTCATCCTGGATCAGAGTTACTAAACACCTGGACTAAATCCAACAAGCTCAGTCTGGTCTGAGCTCAGTATCAGGAAATCATCCAGGTCTTTGTCATGAAGACGTGCCTCTAATCCAGTTATCTCAGTCCTCCACGTGATGAACATGCTGGTAAAGCGGTGGCTGCTGCTGTAACTGGGCTCAACAGGACCAAAACTGATGAAGGTGGCTGTCAGTCAGGTGACCCTCTGCTCTGAGGAGGACGGCAGGTGGCCCACAGACGCCCAAGCCTCCAGTCAAATGAGTCACCTGGGATTTAAAGCTTGAATCGTTTTAAAATGACAGCACGTGTCAGAATAAACATCTGTCGCCTGCGATGCAAATAGCTGACAAAAACATTTTGCATTTGTGTGTTAAAGTGAGAGAAGCTGAATATTTCCAGCCTCAGACTGGAGGATCAGGACAGAGAAGGAAGGACAGAGGAAGCTCTGCTGGTCCTTCAGGTTGGTGTTTCAGGTGGTTTACCAGCATCATCTGTGGCAGTCAACAGGAGCTTTCATGACCCGGACAACTTTAAACACATGTTGCTGTGGTCTTCAACAGAAGAAGATGTTCATCTGTGTCTCTGCAGCACTGAGCTCCGCCTCCTCCATCTTCATGCATCGGTACCATTTCTTCCATGAGCCAAAGAACTGGACCGAAGCCCAGAGTTACTGCAGAGAAAACTGCAACGACCTGGTCACGATAGAAACCGGCGACGCCGTGGACATCCTGGACTACACGGTGGACAGGAGCAGGACGTTCAGCTGGACATCCTGGACTACACGGTGGACAGGAGCAGGACGTTCAGCTGGACATCCTGGACTACACAGTGGACAGGAGCAGGATGTTCAGCTGGACATCCTGGACTACACGGTGGACAGGAGCAGGACGTTCAGCTGGACATCCTGGACTACACGGTGGACAGGAGCAGGACGTTATCAATAGTAGGAGAGAAGCTGTCAGTTTTGGATAATGTTGATTTAGTACCAATGAAGAAAACCCCAGTTTTGTCACTGTTAAGTTTGAGGAAATTTGATGTGAACCAGGATTTGATTTCTGTGATGCAGTCGGTGGGGGAAGAGGGTGGGAGGTTGGGAGTGGGTTTACTGGAGAGGTAAATCTGGGTGTTGTCCGCATAGCAGTGGAAATTTATGTTATATTTACGGAAAATATGGCCAAGGGGAAGAAGGTAGATAATAAAAAGGAGGGGCCCCAGGACCGAGCCCTGGGGCACACCAGAGGTGACAGCAGATGGTTGTGATGTGAAAGATTTGAGCTGGATAAACTGAGTGCAGCCTGAGAGGTACATTTAAACCAGTCAAATGGGGTGTGGGTGATGCCGGTGGAGGATAATCTACTGAGGAGGGTGGTATAACAGATGGATCAAAGGCTGCATTCAGGTCAAGGAGGATGAGGATGGTGTGTAGGCCAGAGTTGGCTGCCATGAGGAGGTCGTTGGTGACTTTAATTAGTTTTTCATTAATATTTTGTCAGATTAAAGTTAATGAAATTATCTTATTTGTTCCACATTTTCAGTGTCTGAGTTGTCAGGACACAACTAAGTACAGTAATCCCCCACACTTCGCGGTTAATGGGGGCTGTGACCCCCCCCCCCGCGAATGGTGAAAACCGTGATGTGGATGTACACGTACATGTATTTGTACATACAGTATACATGTACGTGCGTATGGAAAATCTACAGAAAGTACACTCACTTTGACGATCTCTCCTCTGTGTGTAGCTGACGAGAGCAAGAGATGGAGATGCAGGGACGCGTGTCAGCCAGTCAGCGTGTCAGCCAGTCAGCATACAGACAACTGACGACACAGTAATGCCCATCGTAGCAGCCAATCACAGGCCTTGATATTCGTTCATGGGGCCTCCCTGTCAGCTCTTGTTGCTTCCCGAGACTCGTTCTTGATGTGATGGGTTTCGCTTCAGCCTCGCGTGCTTCGTTCAAATTTTTTTTCAATTTTTTCACTCAATTTTTTTTCTAGGAATATTTTTGAAACATTTCTGGCAGTTCAGTAATCCCTTGCCACTTCGCGATTTAAGTTCTGCGGTTTTAGTTATTCACAGATTTTTCTGAAATTTAAAAATAATTAATAATAATAATAATAAAAATCAAGAAAAAAATCACAGAAACATCAAAGGATGTTGTGCACGTTCTCTCTGCTGTGAGCCAGCCTGGCCTCTTTAAGAAGGTGGCCTTATGGGTAATGGTGTGGCCTTATGGGTAATGTAGTGTGTGTGTCGTGGGACGGCAGAAGAAAACGGGGTTAGATGAAAAGTGTAGTGAGCATCAACAGCAGCCCAGCGTGTATAGATTTACATTCTCTGTTAACCGACAGGAGCCGAACAATACAACCTGTGTGATGTTACAAGTTCCTCCAGAATAAAGTTCTCATTCCATGCAGAGAAAACCGGACTTTTTCTTTTGTTGTTGTTAGCGTGTTAGCTGCTAATTACGAGCCAAAAATAGCATAATACCAGCGGTTTCTTTACTACGGTTCAGAGACCAGAGGCTGTGAAGGTAACAGAAAGACAGTTGAGCCTTTGTCTTGTTTCGCTGCAGTGTCTCGCTACTTTTTTGTGGTTTTTAAACATATTTTAAACACATTATTTAGGCTCAGGGGCTCTGGCTCCAGATCGCGGATTTTAATTGTTGCTGCATTTGATTGTTCCTACAGTGTGACGGATAAATGTGTGTTTGAGCAGAGAACTTGAGTGGATTCAAATACTCTTATCTCTTTTTTTCTTCATGATATTACTTTAAAATAATTGGGTTAGGTTTTAGAAACAAAAAAAATACAAGTAAAATAAAAAAAACTGTAATTCTGTGTAAAATGTCAGAACAGGATGAAAAAAGTTTTCTAATCTCATAAATCCATGTTTCACTGGAACAGAACCTGGAAAACAAATCAGAATCAGAATCAGAATCAGAATCAGAATCAAATTTATTGTCGCCACTGAGCCAGCGTCCCAACACAGCAGAATTTGACTTCCCAGTTCACCGTCCAAAAGAAACATACAAAACAAAACAACACAACATATGGACAGGAGTCAATGGTGCTTGGGTCAGCGCTATAAGAGCGCTTCAATTTAACAGAGGAAAAAAGATAACATTGGGGGAGGAGGGTGGAGGTTAAAAAAAAGAACATCTCCCACTACGTGTCAAATGGACACGTCGTGAGAGGGGAAAAAAAAACACCTCAGCACATTTAATTAAGCATGTACAGACTTAACACAGGACATTGATAGAAACATGATGGCGGGATAACCCAGTTTTGACAGTCTGTGCGCGCGCAGCCAGTCGCGCAATCAGTCCATCGCCACACGGGGGAGAAGGGGAAGGTGCGCAGGGCGGGAGGGGGGGGGGCCAGCGAAGACGTTGAAGTGGGGGAGGGAGTGCGTGTTGATCAGTGTAGTGGGAGTGCAGTCATGTAGATCCTGGTCTCCAGGTGCAGAGGGGGGGAATGGGGGGGGTAGAAGCGTCCAAGCCACACAGCATCCAGGAGAATAGATAAGGGAGCGGCCTTGAAGGCTGCGCTTCCAGGGAGCCAAAACAGAAAAGGATTGTTTGGGGCAGGCTGAGACACTCTCCGTCTAGCCTTGAAGTTCTGCTGGATTTCTCTGGTGGGAATACTTCAATATTCCGAATTTATTGGCCATTCTCCCTGATCAACGCGTGAATCTTTCCAAGATTGTTGTCCATTCGCCCAAAGAAGTCCAGAATCATCCCTTGGGTTTGATTCAAGTTCTGAATCGCTCCCAATTTCCGATCCATGTCTTCCAGTCTTTTAATCACGTTGTCAACTTTCTCACACACGTCCGGCGGGGTGGAAGTTTTCCTCGAATCCGAATTTGCAGCCTCCGTGCGTTTAATTTTCCGATACACCAAGAATCCACCTGCGCCGATCAGTAGAAATCCTGTGATCATAAATCCAAAAATGAATGCGTCTTCGACATCCTCCACGTGCAGTGGGCCGAGACAATGAAGTTTCCATTTGCCCCAGGAGTCCATCACGTACCCCGCTGCGTGCGTACCCCCCGGGCACGAAGGCTCTCCTTTGCCTTGTCTTGTTGTTGAAAAAAATTGATCAATTGCATTCAGAGACCAGCTTACTAAATCCATGGTTGATTCGGATACTCTGCAGAAAAAACGCTTCAGAAGCACAGACGAGACAGAAGTGCAGCTGCAGGAACAGATAGATAAGGGAGCTCAGAGAAATGCGTCCGCCTTCGCCGAGAGCAGGAAGAGAAGGGCTGAAAAATGAGAAATGATGAAAAATTCAACTTTTCATGTCAAATATTAACACTGAGTATGACGGCAGCAAGCAGATCTCAAACAGGCTGCATTAAAGAGCCAGCTGATATATTTTTTATTTTTTTACACCTCCATGGTGTGGAATAGACAGCTTGCACATCTGGAAGAGAAAGATCATTTCTGAAATCTAGATAGTGGTTTTACAGCAACGTATGATCCCATCTTCTTCAGGGAAGCTCTTGTGTCTTGGACATGAGTCCTTAGAAACATGATCACAGCTGATCAACTCTTCCTGCATGAGTTCACACCTGGAGATACAACGTGTGACCAAACGTGTCTTCACTGACTGGATCTGACCTTCCTGCTTCACATGCAAATAAGCTCGCAGCTCATTTTCACTTGCAAACACCAAAGGTAACAAATATAGTTTTAATGATCAGTGAAAGCACATGGAAATAGGTTTGCGCACAGACACGCAGAAAAGAAAAGTAAGAAAAACAAGAAATGAGAAATAACATGAACAAAGTTGTTTCCCCAAACTTTATTCAGCAGAAGGTAGACATTTTGTATCATATTGCATTTTAAAAGAAGCATGGCTTTGTAGCAGAAGAGTCTGAATGCTGAAGCTGCTTCAGGTCCCACATGCTCTCTAAAAAGGTTTCTTGATGCTTGTTCTGCATAAAACTCAATGGGCCTCAATCATGAGTCCTCTGTCAATCTGTGACATCACACAGCACTAGATCTTCATGTACTCGGGCATCTCTGTTCCCACAACCAACAAGTGGTGGTTTGACATGACACTTGTGCCTGGATTTTTGTCTGCATGAAAAGAAACTGGACAAAGAGGAAAATGACATTTAGAGATCTTTAGAGAAATTTAGAAACTTGTCAAGGCGTGAAAGGACCCTAAACTGTCATAGCGTGTGTGGTAGTGGTGAGGCGGACCCCAAAAATGCAGGAGAGGAGCGAGGTTCCAAACCAAAATGTCCTTTAACAGAACTAAAACAAGATAAGTCCAAGGGTGGGACAACAGGGGAGGAACAAGGTACCGACAAACCAGGATCGAAATGGGGAACAGTCAAGATCAACAGTGAAAAAACAACAGTAGGATATGGCAAACGAACAGGGGAGGCATTTGACCGTGTCCCTCGGGGGGTCCTGTGGGGGGTACTCCAGGAGTATGGGGTGCTGGGCCCTTTGTTATGGGCTGTCCAGTTCCTGTACAAATGGAGTGGGAGCTTGGTCCGCATTGCCGGTTGTAAGTCGGATTTGTTTCAGTGAGAGTTGGACTCTGCCAGGGCTGCCCTTTGTCACCGATTCTGTTCATAATGTTTATGGACAGAATTTCTAGGCACAGCCAAGGAGCAGAGGGGTTCCAGATCAGTGGTGTCGGGATCTCGTCTCTGCTGTTTACAGATGACGTGGTCCTGTTGGTGCCATCGAGTGGGGATCTGCAGCTCTTGCTGGAGCGGTTCGCAGCCGAGTGTGAAGCGGCAGGGATGAGAATCAGCACCTCCAAATCTTAGACCATGGTCCTCAGTCAGAAAAGGGTAGAATGCCTCCTCCGGGTCGGGAGTGAGGTTCTGCCTCAAGTGGAGGAGTTTAAGTATCTCGGGGTCTTGTTCACGAGTGATGGAAGAAAGGAGCAGGAGATCGACAGACGGATTGGTGCAGCGTCTGCTGTGGTGCGGACTCTGTACCGGTCCGTTGTGGTAAAGAAGAAGCTGAGCCAAAAGGCAAGGCTCTCTGTTTACCGGTCGATCTTTGTTCCAACCCTCACCTATGGTCATGAACTGTGGGTAGTGCCCGAAAGAATGAGATCACGGATACAAGCGGTGGAAATGAGTTTTCTCCGCAGGGTGGCTGGACTCTCCCTTAGAGATAGGGTGAGAAGTTCAGTCATTCGGGAGAGACTCAGAGTAGAGCCGTTGCTCCTTCACATTTAGAGGAGCCAGTTGAGGTGGTTCGGGCATCTGGTTAGGATGCCCCCCGGACGCCTCCCTGGAGAGGTGTTTCGGGCATGTCCAACTGGTAGAAGACCACAGGGCAGACCCAGGACCCGCTGGAGAGATTATATCTCTCAGCTGGCCTGGGAACGTCTCGGGATTCTCCCAGAGGAGCTGGTGGAGGCGGCTGAGGGGAGGGAGGTCTGGACCTCTCTGCTGAAGCTGCTGAAGCTGCTGTCTGATGTAAGTCGGTGGATATTCATGTACGACCTCGTCCTGAAGACCCTGACCGCTAAGCCCAAGCTCCTTACCCTGCTGCCCATCAGGTCATGCCACCACAACCTGATCAGGGCCAGGGAGGTGGCATTAAAATCAGTGTCTCAGGGGGTACCTGGTGCCCCTCCGTCCCCCGTCTCCGAGGTGGTCGAAGCACCTCACCTCGCCTCTGAGGTGGTTGATCCACGCTCGTCTTGCCGACACACCTTCACCTTCCCACGTCTCTGAGGCAATCAACCCACCTCCCCTCGTCCTCGAGGCAGTCGACGTGCCTTCCCTTGTCTCCGAGGTGGTCGGCGCACCTCCTCTCGTTCTTGAGGTAGTCGACGCACGCTCGCCCAAGTCCCTTCCCTTGCCCCTGCAGCAGGAGCTGCAGCCAGCCGAGACACTTCCCGAGCTTTAATTCCCGAGAAATAATTTTCTTCTTCTTGAGTTCGCTGGTATGCTGATAGTTTAAGGGTTTCCATTACTTTTGTAGTTTAGTTTGTAGGTCTGTCTTCTACGGAGCTCCTCTGGTGAGATTTGATAAAAAAGAATAATAATTCGTGGCCACGAGATAGTTAATACGTTGAGCAGCCGAATTAAGTATCTCTTGCTAAGCAATACTCCATGCCTAACCGCAAGTGCCTTAAGAATGTCATTGGAATTAATTCCTATATTAAAATATAATGAAATTAACTCAAAAGTGTCCATGTTTGTTGGTTAAAGCACCAATCAAGCAAGCAACAATCAATCTCTGCTTGGAAATGGCTACTAATTATCTCGTGGCCACGCAATATAATTTTTTTTTAATCAAATGTCACCAGAGGGGCTCCGTAGTCTTCCCTCATGTGTCTGCAGATTTAGAGGTTTGTTCATTACTTTTGTGAATGAATCGGAAACCTTCTGACGGCTCGTTCTCTAGATTCAGATCTCACATCTACAGCAGCACCATTTGCCAAATTCAAGGGGAAACTGTCTTAAAATGAACTTTTTCCACCAGCTGTGAGAAGCTACCAGATCCAGTATTGATGAGACTGATACGGGTTCAATAGAGACGGATAAACAAGCTGAGCTCAGCTGGTCAACACCCACTTACATCCACCTATAATGGTGTTTGTGTGTGAAGCACGACTGAAATGATCTTATGAACCTTCCTAGATTTACTCGCCTGTTCCTCATTTTAAATGTTAAATGAAAGCATTTCCTCAATATAGAAATAAAAAATGTTGAAACAAAAAACAGAAGCAGAACATAAGAGCAGATATATGGGTCTGCAGGCAGCTCCTGAGGCTGCAGGACGAGCCCAGATCATCACACCTCCTCCACCGTGCCTGACAGCTGTGAAGCTGAGCTGATTAACTGTCCACTGACATTATAATCATTATCACCACATTTCTATTTCTGAACTGATCTGAAGGAATAGAGGTGAAAAAGACGGAGAAGTTAAACAGGAGGTGAACCAGCAACAGGACTAAGAGTCGTGTGGTTCCATACGTTCATCTGATCTGGTTAAAACTATAGTGATGTTACAAAAACAAAGCCAAGCTGCAGCTTTCACAGCGCAAACCTTCCTTTTTATCATTTTAAGAAACATCATTTTAGGGGTGAAAACAAAAAACAAAAAATGAAATGACATAAAAATAGCTGGGAAACTGAAATGCAGACTGTTGATGCGACTCACCTGGTTGAGCAGGAACCTTGTACACGGACGCTGAAGTCATCGTCGTTACGAGCAGGACCGCCACCGGGCATTGTGGGAAATAAAACACTGCTTCAGCCCCTCCACACAGTTTACCAGCCTTTGTCTTATACCTGAGAAAATATAAATTATCACAACAGGGAATAAAGTTTACAGAGCTTCCTCAGAGTTACATCAATGTTAACATTTTAATAAAATCAGTGTATATATTTATAGAAGATCACATCCGAGATTAAACACACCAGAGGGGATTCCTCTGAAACTGCAAGAACCTGAGCTTCCCCTGCCATTAATATAATATAATATAGAAATAAATATAATATAATATATGATAATATAATAAGTGCTGGGCAACAATTAAAATTTTTAATTGCGATTAATCGCATTATTTCCCTAATTAATCGCGATTAATCGCATTGAATACGCAAAATCAAATAATGAATTCAAAAATAGTGTAAAGGTCACTTTTATTTAAATGTTCTGCTGCCATATGAACTGAAGTGTCAAGTCATGACGTTCCCCCGCGTACCACAGTTTGCGCACCACTACTGTACACCAGAAATCTAAGGGATACTGCTCGTGACGGGCCCCAGAAACTTTCCCTTATTTTCAAATCCAAAACTTGACAGGTATGTTCCTGCTACCTCGGTCCCTAGTGAGTGTTTGCATATTGAAAATGTTTGGCTAAATAAACAACACACTGTTGAAGAAAATGGTTTTGCATTTTGTTCCCATACTGTACCGAAAATTTACCGAACCGTGACCCTAAAACCGAGGTACGTACCGAACCGTGATTCTTGCACTACCGTTACACCTCTAGTTGTCAGTAATCACTTATAAAACCCTGAGCACTGGTGAATATGTCCACGTACCTGAACAAATGACTCCAGCATCCTCATCATGTCCACAGTCGTGTGCCCCAGTCCATTGTGGGGACACTCAGACAACCTGCCTTCATGTCCCGAACAGGCCACTTCATCGAGCCAGATCGGTCCAACTCCTTGACCAAAGTATCCGGTTGAAGGTGCGCTCTCTGCCGTCCCACAGCTCAGCTCTCTGCAGACCACTGAAGCGTCATTTATGTCCCAGTCGTCATCACAGACTGTCCCCCAGGAGCCTCCGTGGAATATTTCCACTCGTCCAGAGCACCGACTGGAGCCAGACAACCTGACCTGGACGTCTGTGAAGTACATAAAGTTAACGGCACATCAAGTCAACTGCTTTTAAAAAATGTACACAAAACATAGGCTTCATGGATGCATCAATGTGCCAACAATATAACTGATCCCCATGCTTTAACGATGTTTAATTATGTTAAACTACTATGGTTCAAACCTAATCTATATGAAACAGTACAGAACTGTTTCCGTCTGGCTGTAGTAACACTTGTAAACACCGCCCTCTGGTGGACTAACACTTTAACACTCACTTTCACACTTTCACATGAACACGTGGCTCAAAAATCACGAGATGCCCCAAGATGCCTACATTTCTGCTGTCGTCACCTCAGTTTTGAGAAGTATGGCAGTCAGAAGGTCGTCTTCTTTAAGGACGTTAGGCTTAAAGCTTCAGTCTTCAGACATGTTGGGATTTATTTATGCCGTTTGTCTTCAACTGCTGACTGACATCTTCATAAGATAAAACTGTAACTCAAGTGTTTGATGTTTACAGAATGATAGCCTGTAGATTTTCTTCAGTTTGGTCACAACTGCTCTGAGTAAACTGGTGCTTGAGGGCTGATCCATCCGTCTTCTCCCAGACAGCAACGTCAGAGCTGTTGTGGATGAGGTAGTAGGAAAAACTGAAGCTGCCTCCAAAAGTGAGTCAATCTCCATTAAGCACAAAGTTGAAATAACCACCCCGACATCGAAAAGCACTGAGGTACAAACATCGGTTTTGGGGCCAATTCCAATTCCTCCCTTAAACCTCAGTCTTTGGCCCTCAATGTTGGGCCTCCAAACTAAGGGTGAATTCCAGTTCCTCCCTTAATCCTCAATCTCAACCCTCAATCTCAAAAATGCGCGCTCCCGCTAAGGGCAAGTGCTGTCCTGATTCTTAGAAAGTCAAATTGAGGGACAAGTTTGAGGGCTGTATTGCCCTCAATATTGAGATTTTCCGACACCACCATTGGAAGTAAGGGCTACCCAGAAGGCACTGGGTAATTTAGCCAAGACATCTTCGAAAAGGATGGCAACAAAAAAAGATAGCTACAAACGTAAGTATCTTCGTAGTTCCTAAAGATATAAATGTTATGAAACCATCTTATTGTCTTTGTTTGAGACTTTTTTCATGGATTAACATCGCTGTTGCGTAACATTTAATTTTTTTACTTTACGATGTTTGCCGCCGGCGGGTCCCGGTCGGCGGCGGCCAGTGGGTTCCGGTCGGCGGCCGGCGGTCCCGGCCGGCTTCACGTTACTTGTATACCTTGTTGTGTAGCGACGCAGGACTGAATAATGTATCTATTATGTTATTTGCTAATATTATTTAGAGAATATACAGCGCTCCTCCTCAACATGGGCTCTGATACATTTCAGTCTGAAGACGTAACTGCACTCAAGGGGTGTCCCATTTCTAAGTCACAAGATAACCCTGACACTTACTTTAGAGGGTTGAGATTGAGGGTTAAGGGAGAAATTGGAATTCACCCTAAGTGTAAGGGTTATCTTGTGACTTAGAAATGAGACACCCCTTGAGTGCAGTTACGTCTTCAGACTGTGGGGGGCGGCCTTACGCCAAAGCTATGTCCAGTCTGTCAAGAAAATGATGACGACGTAGAAGGAGAAGAAGATGTAGAAGAAGAATAAGATAATATAAATATATTAGGGCTGGGCAACGATTAAAATTTTAATCGCAATTAATCGCATTATTTCCCTGATTAATCACGATTGATCGCATTGTAAACGAAAAATCAAATAATGAATTCAAAATTAGTGTAAAAGTCACTTTTATTTAAATGTTCTGCTGCCATATGAACTAAAGTGTCATAACATTTGTTGTTCAAACACTTTTAACATCAGCACTTGTCAGTAACACATATTTAGTGTAAATCTCATCTTAAAAAATGTAAAAATAAAGCTTATTGCCACTGCCAGGGCATTAATGTCATCCTGTTTTTATAAAAAATAAAAAAAAGTCTACAAACAAAATCCAACAAAATGATTGTGTCTCAGCACAATCAGAACATTAAAACATTAATTTCTGAGGTAACAGCAGAAACTTTTAACGGGGAGTTCAACTTGGCAGTTGTTACAAATAACCTTGTTTCTGTTGAATCCTCCGTCTTAAAATGAAAATGTCCAGGTTAAAGTTAACTAACTTTACCAATCCGTGTATCATTCATTCTTTCCATTTTCAATTGTCAATCAAAAATTTAAAAAAAATTAAACACAAAAAACCCCCCGAAAAAAAAGCCTGTTTTTTTTATATTTCAATCTTAGACCTGGATCAAAAATACGAAATTAATTAAAACGGGCCACAGAACTGAATAAGTTTTATAATGAAGGACTGGACTTTCTGTTGTCATTACACATCTGTGCCACTAGATGGAGCCGCACTGCAGTAACCAGCTAGAGAACAGCAGGACAGTGAACACATGGAGCAGATCTGATGTAACATGGAGGAATGACGACAAAGTTTTGTTACAGTCCAGAATTTTTTTTTAGACAGAATTGTTAATATTGCTACCTGAGTTGCTACCTCAATGTTCACAGATTTTTACCGTTCTCCATGTCTGTTTTAGCTTTTCCTTGTTCACCCGTTTTTCTGGTTCCAGTAGCCAGTAACAGACTTTTTAAAACAAAAGCATGTGAGCAACATTCGTTAACGCGCAATAAAATAAATGTCGGCGTTAATAAATAATGCGTTAACGCGATAATAACGTATTTACTTGCCCAGCCCTAAATATATATATATGTAAAAAATAAATGAGCTAATATGTGCAGTTGTGTTAACATTTCATTGATTATAAATGTGTTAGAACAGGTTAAACATGAAGACGCTACTTCGTCACTAGTAAAGCAGTTAACTTGTTCGAACATTCCCATAATGCTTTCTGGTCAATGCATTTCCCCGTAGAAGCTGAGAGTCTCTGGGACTACATGGAGCATTTTCTTCATGGCTGTGAAACTCGATTGTCATTGGTTTAAATGCCAACGTTGTCCCGCCCCCCCCGGCTCTCAGCATCTCTGGGAGGTAATGGAACTGTGGGTTGGCCTCGGCTGGTCTGGTGGCATCAGTCCGCATGGTGATTGAAGGAAAAGCTGGATGCAGTTATGACTGACAGGTTTCCGTGACATATATACTGTCCATCGTGGATTTTGCATGCGAAGTCGAATGAGAAGCAGCGACCATTTGTTGCAGTGACGTGCGGTGAGATTCATGGCTGGTGAGGCACTGACTTCCTCAGTCAGATTTACAAGCATATGAACCCTCCAGAACAACTTATTCACCATTTGATTGGCAGCAGTTAACTGTTTATGTTTAAAACCTCCTATCGTCATTCACATATAAATGCTTTACACATACAAACTGTAGCGCACAAAAAAGCACATTTAATTTAAAATAAAGTTATTATGGTCTTACCTTTACTTATAAATGAAGTCCATGCGCCGCTCCTAGTAAGAGTGGCGCATGAAGAAGAATCCCTGTGCTCCCTAGTGCCCCCTAACGTGAGGCAGGAGAAGTGCGTGCCTCACCCCGTGCCTCTTCTCAGCCGTTTTATGATCGCGCCGGCACAAGAAACACATTACACACATATAGTTGCTGTTCATTACATAAATCAGCTAAACTATGGAAACTTATTTCATATAGCAAACGTGTTTCAAACACGGTGTTTGAACATTTTAATAGTGACATACAAAGAGACGGCGATCTGGTCTCACTACATAGCATGGCAGCACAGTTAGCCGAGTCATTGCGCAATCCATGGTGAGGCTCAGCGGGGTGCTGCCTCACCGCCCGCATCTTCTCAGTATTTGAATGGTAAATGTGAAAATTCGGCGATTTTGAATAAAAAATAATCTAAAAATGGTGAAGTTAAATGGAAAATTACTTTATAGTACAAATCAATTGATAAATATAAAATATATATATATTTTTTCATTTGTTTCTTTCCATGATGGCAGGTGAGGCACGGCCTCCCCTGCCTCACCTGACCGCACGTCACTGATTTGTTGGCGTTTCTACAAAGACATGCTTTAGTCCGGGGGCTGAGTGGCCTCACCTTGCACCCCCCCTTAAAATTGACGAAACTGCATGCAGGGTGTAGTATTCTTACTATTTTTACAATATTTGGATGTTAACAGTGAAATAATAGGGATGAAATGTCCTTGCTGGGCAGTTGAACATAGCTGTGGCACTAAATTTCTGTGACGTCATTTTAGGGGTAGGGAAAACTAAAATTGCTGTAACTCACCAACCCTTAATGCTATGACAATAAAATACCCCTTAATATAAAGGTCTTGAAGAGTGCTTTCTGCTGATATGTGACATATGCAAATTGATCCATAACTAGGTCACCAGAGGTCAAAAGGTCACAAAAATATGCCTCTGCCTAAAATCTGACATGCTGGCATTGATATGGTTAATACGGCTTGAAATTCCATATTAACTTCACCAAATCAAACATAAAATGTAGTTTAGGCATCCTCTTGTATGTTCCATCCAACAATGTTCAAGGAGTATGCAGCTGTGTGACACTGTAGCAAATGAAAGACGGTCAAGTTTTCCCTATATAAAGCAGAAGCGCTCTACAAGGTAATAGCACGTAGTGACATCTGGCATCACTGTAGTAACTACACAAAAACAGTGCAATGAACATGGCTTTTCAGATAACATTCTTCCTGGCTTTTTTGCTCATTAAAAGCTGCATATGTATATGATCTCACCAGGTAGGTCACCTTTACATTATATCATAAGTGTTACTTAGGAACCTGAGTTTGAGTGACCATCAAAATAAAAGTCAAATTTTAGTGCAAATGCAGCTCACCAAGCATGGAGTGAAATGTGTAATAATAGTGAATGGATACTGAAGGTCTTTCCAAGGAGATAATATTGCACATATTTAACAGATGGTGCTGTTGTGCTGATAGGCTAGAGTTTCCGTCAAATGGATAGAGCGGGCTGAAGATGTCATCCTTTATTTCAGCTTATTCATGAATGTGAGACAAAGAAAATGCCACCAAAGAGGAAGGCTAGCACTGAAAGGCCATCCAATGACAGAGACTGTATCTGCATCATTCATAGTAGTACTGTGAAAACAACAAACTTTGTTCGTTTCTATGACATACCAAATCGGCAACAAAGATTTGATAGTATTTGTGAAGTCAGAAATAAGCGAAAATCACAGCCTCTTGGTTCTGCCTATCGTCAGGATGATATTTGCACGCAGATTCCTGATGCGTTTGACGAGACCCACGGTTACCATAGAGAATGCTACCAACGGTTTACTAGTAATTTAAGTCGCCTCACACCTGAGGTTGAGGCTACAGATGACGAGCCTGGAAGGGCATCTGCATGCCGTGGTTCTTCGGATAAAGTGGTGTTTGAACAAAATTGCATCTTTTGTAAAGGCTTTGGGCTGAAGAAAATTTCAGTCAAAGGATCATGGACCACAGAAGGACTTTCATACTTTTCACATGGAGGTGGTGACACCATCCTCCAGATTGCAGAGCGGAGAGGAGATGAAGAACTCGCTACGCGTATTCGAGGATATGACCTGTTTGCCTGTGAAGCCCGCTACCACAAACATTGTCGAATGAAATACTGTGTTCCAGCAACATGGAAGAGTACAGACGAGGCAGCAAAACAGCAAACTAAGGATTGTGAAAGAGCACATGACAGTTGTTTCGCCAAGGTGTGCGAAGTTATTGACCAGAAGATAATCACTGGTAAACAAGTGATGAAAATGACAGATCTTCATGACTTGTACATTGAACATTTATCAAGGACACAGTTTGCTAATCCAAACAACAGATCAGAAACACTTAAACTAAGACTGACCAAACATGAGGTGTATTCAGAAAAGCTTAGCATTGTTTCTCTAGACAGAAAGGGTGGTCAGTTGCAGTCTGCATTAGTATTTAGCAATGATCTTACTCTTGCTACTGCAGTGAAAAGTAGTTACTCCTTAGCTGCACTCAACTCAAATAAAATGAGTGATGTAGCTATTCTTTTACACCAGATAATCAAAGATGCCTTTCAAAAAGCAAGTGAAATGCCATGGCCACCCACTGCTTCCTACCTGCAAACCACTGAAAACCCAGTCCCAGATGGCCTGCAGAGGTTTCTCAGGGTTTTGATTAGTGGTAATAACACTGATTCAGTTTCCTGCTCCGAGAGGATAGAACGACTGGTGTCGTCCCTTGGTCAAGACATTTGTCGGGCGGCAACAACAGGAGAATGGAAAATGCCCAAGCATATCTTAGTCTGCATGACTTTGCGTCACCTCTTTCGAAGTAAACAGCTCAGAACACTCATGAATAAACTTGGACACGCGGAGAGCTATTACTATTCTCTTGAACTAGAAACTGCCCTTGCCACTGCATTAGAAGAGGCATCCAGTGTTCTGACCCCACAAGTTGTGCGCAACCCTTCAGGTCCAGCTCTCTTCCACAGTGATTTCGACAATTTTGACCAATACGTCAATGATCTTTCAGGAGCTGGGTCAGTGCATACGGCACACGGCATAATGATGCAGAACACTCAACCAGGCCAGGAAACATCTGATCCTTTTATCCCATCTGTACCTAAGACCAGAAAGAGGTCTTTAGTGGCTGGTGAGCCGGAAAGTCTGCCTCCTAATGACCTACAAATAAACCTGTTTGCAAATTTTCTGATGTCTCATAGTCTGATAGTCAGTCTGATAACCAAAATAATAAGTGCTAACATTGACAGTTTGGTGGAACTTGTGTTCGCTATCATCCTTCTCATTTCTGAATAACTGATTTTTGGGCATATTCCAAATTAGGCCATGTTTCGTTTCTCACTGCTTCCTCAAGCTGCATAACTCTTGAACATTGTTGGATGGAACATACAAGAGGATGCCTAAACTACATTTTATGTGTGATTTGGAGAAGTTAATATGGAATTTCAAGCCGTATTAACCATATCAATGCCCGCATGTCTGATTTTAGGCAGAGGCACAGAAATTTAGTGCCACAGCTATGTTCAACTGCCCAGCAAGGACATTTTATCCCTATTATTTCACTGTTAACATCCAAATATTGTAAAAATAGTAAGAATACTACACCCTGCATGCAGTTTCGTCAATTTTAAGGGGGGGTGCAAGGTGAGGCCACTCAGCCCCCGGACTACTTCATTTCTGACACTAAAAAAATCACACTCACTGTATATCATTGTTTCTGTTTTAAATAAACAACATTAACATTAACAAGGTGTCTACTTGGTATAAAAAGGTCATAGACCTTTTTCTAGAAAAGGAACGAAGGCCAGAATTTAAATAAATTGACATGTTTTTATGATTATTCTGACTATGAGCTTCCCCTGTTTGAAAGACCAGAAATCTCCACTGATGCACATTAACGATGCGGTTTGTTCTCCAACGATTAGTGACATCTGTTTAAGGATTCAGTATGTAATTACCTTAAACTATTAACTTTAAGTATGAAGAAAGAATCTAATTAGATCCCTGTTAAATTAAAAAAGAAAGAAAAAGAAATAGCCACTTCTGCATTCTGGTACTTTCACTTCTGTCCAGATGTTGTTGCTTGGAAATGAATGCTGGAAATAACTTTAAACTGCTGCGTGGACACGTCTTCTTTCACATTTCTAGGAACATCATCAGATCATCTGATGAAACTCCCTGTCAAATAAAAACCATGTCATTCATGGTCCTATAACTTTCACTACTTAATAATTAACAATAATAACGTTACATGCTGATTTATTCTCAGCTCCAGATGATCCTGAGTGTAACTTCAGTTTATTTATCCACATAATGATTCTACAGTTTCTAAACTGCTCTCAGCTGCTTGCAGGTACATCTTCTTTCTGAGTTGAGTTGTTCCTCTGCTTGTAAGAAGCTAGCACACCTCAACTTGCTTTTTTCCTTTTAATTCGTCTTATTTTCTCGTTCTGACAGATTCCTGCTTTCAGAGGGCTTCCTGCCACGTTGTTTCAGTAAAGTTACACGATACGATGAGATAATGATGGTCGCTGAATTTAGTTGGAGCCATAAAACCAAACAGGCTTCGGGCCTGGAATATACTGGAATATACTGGAATATACTGGAATATACCGGCCCAGTGCGTACGTGAACCCATCACGGCTGCCACACGAATCCTGCATTTGTTCGGCGCGTCGATCGAGCGCGACCTCGAAACAACAGGCCACGTGTGTGTTTTTCTTCCTCTCTTTTATTAAAAACTGCTCAAACAGCAAACAGGCCACAAAACCCACCACAGAAAAAACCAAGCGATCAATGAAAACAGAACCAAAGTAGAAAATAAAATAACTTAAAATAAAATGAAAGTTTCTGAGGTTCTTTAGAAAAAACCATGAGAAGCTCAGACAATCCTGAGACACTTTTTTATTATTATATTATATATTATTAGGGCTGGGAAACTATTAAAATTTTTAATCGCGATTAATCACATGATTTCCCTAATTAATCACGATTAATCGCATTGTAAACGAAAAATCAAATAAGGAATTCAAAAGTAGTGTAAAGGTTACTTTTATTTAAATGTTCTGCTGCCATATGAACTAAAGTGTCATAACATTTGTTGTTCAAACACTTTTAACATCAGCACTTGTCAGTAACACATATTTAGTGTAAATCTCATCTTAAAAAATGTAAAATAAAATAAAGCTTATTGCCACTGCCAGGACATTAATGTCATCCTGTTTTTATAAAAAATAAAAAAAATCTACAAACAAAATCCAACAAAATGATTGTGTCTCAGCACAATCAGAACATTAAAACAGGTAATTTCTGAGGTAACAGCAGAAACTTTTAACGGGGAGTTCAACTTGTCAGTTGTTACAAATAACCTTGTTTCTGTTGAATCCTCCGCCTGGGAGAACTTTAAAATGAAAATGTCCATGTTAAAGTTCAGTAACTTTACCAATCCATGTATCATTCATTCTTTCCATTTTCAATTATCAATCAAAAATTTTTAAAAAAAATTAAAAAGTGACATTTTATTACGTTTCTCGTTTTTTATTTCAACACAAAAAAAAAAAGAAAAAATCCCTGTAAAACGGGGGCCACATAAAAAAACGGGCCACAGAACTGAATTTGTTTTATAATGGAGGACTGGACTTTCTGTTGTCATTACACATCTGTGCCACTAGATGGAGCTGCACTGCAGTAACCAGCTAGAGAACAGCAGGACAGTGAACACATGGAGCAGATCTGATGGAACATGGAGGAATGACCACAAACGTTTGGTTGCAGTCCAGAATTTTTTTTTAGACAGAATTGTTAATATTGCTACCTGAGTTGCTACCTGAACTGTAAAGTTCACAGATTTTTACCGTTCTCCACGTCTGTTTTAGCTTTTCTGCATGTTTACCTGCAAATTGTCTTCTGGTTCCGCAGCAGCCAGTAACAGACTTTTCAAAACGAAAGCATGTGAGCAACATGCGTTAACGCGCAGATAAAATAAATGTCGCATTAATAAATTAATGAGTTAATGTGATAATAACGTGTTAACTTGTGCAGCCCTATATATTATATATTATTATTATTTTAATATCTCATCTCTTTAAAGAACAAAAGAAAACTTTCAACTCACTTTTAAAAGCAATAAAACATGAAGCAATTTTAAAGAATCAATGTTTATGTGTGTAATACTGACCAGTTATTATTATATTATTCCACATAAATTTCAAATCCCTATTTTGCATAAAGAAACCAGTTGTAAAAGTGTCTTCAGAGGAGGTATGATGATCTTATGAGCTGACGTTCATGACTTTAGTCCCAGAAGCTCCTCACCACTGACCTTGAGTTTCAAACAGGTGATATCAATCAAGTGATTTCTAATCCTTAATAACTCTTCACATGGATTAACGTCTTAAATGGTTTTCAAATGAAGCTCCTTCACTTTAGGTAACAAAGGAAACGACAGATATCTGATGTCTGAAATCTTTTTATATTTAATATCTAAAAAGTTGTAGCTGTCAGTAAACAGAAGAGGACATTGGAACTACAGATCAATCCTGTAATAATCCTTTAATCAATTGATCAGGAAAAGCTTTGATTACCGATCAATGTTTAGAAGAACAATCGGAATTAGTTTAGCTTTAAAATCAAAATCACTTAAAATATTACAGTCTTCTTCCATGAACTGTATTACAGCCCAGACTCCTTCTCCATCCAGTCTCTTCAGAATAAAGTTTCCTCTTGTCTAACTGTTTAATTGTTGCTAATGTGGACTGAAGTTGATCTTATGAAGCATCTTCTTGTAAAATAAGACCTGCATGTAAAATTTAGATAATTTAAAAGGTCATTTTAAGGGATCAAAGTCACACCTCGAGAAAAAAAAATGAATTCACACAACAATGCTACCAGAATATGTTTGGAAAGTGAGGAAAAGGTGTATTTAATGTCTTGGTTTTTAATGCGGCAGTGATTAATGCACCGTCATTGAGTTTTTCTCCTGACTCGTTCCTCCGTTGTTGGGCCACAAGTTTTACCGTCACAACGTGTGACTTCCTGCTGTCTCTGGAAGTTTTTCTCGTGCTATTTTGAAATTTTAATATGCAACATATAAAGCTTGAGCTCCTTTGAAAGAATTTTCACATGATTTTATTTTGAAGGAAGTAACCCTTTCATTCGGTTCCCAGGGTTACTGCGACTGGAGGACAGCGAGCTGATGGATCAGCTATTTTATTGATTTTACTGCTTCATCACGACTGAAACAATATTTGACTCAACAGTTGTTTGGTTGACAGTTAAAATGTCGTTAGAATCACATACGTTACAAAAACCATAATTCTGTTTCTTTAAAGGTAGCTAGAATAAGAAAAGATCAATCTAAAATGGATACAGAAGGTTAACTGATGCATCGATCGGTGCCATCGTCAACTTATTACCGGCCTTTCTGTTGGACAACCCTAAACTGATAGATGACCTTAAACTGTTGGACGACCTTGAACTCTTGGACGACCCTGAACTGTTGGACGACCCTGAAGGTTCGATGACCTTAAACTGTTGGACGACCTTGAACTGTTGGACGACCCTGAACTGATAGATGACCTTAAACTGTTGGACGACCTTGAACTGTTGGACGACCCTGAACTGATAGATGACCTTAAACTGTTGGACGACCTTGAACTGATAGATGACCTTAAACTGTTGGACGACCTTGAACTGATAGATGACCTTAAACTGTTGGACGACCTTGAACTGTTGGACGACCTTGAACTCTTGGACGACCCTGAACTGTTGGACGACCCTGTTGGACGACCCTGAACTGATAGATGACCTTAAACTGTTGGACGACCTTGAACTGATAGATGACCTTAAACTGTTGGACGACCTTGAACTGTTGGACGACCCTGAAAGTTCGATGACCTTAAACTGTTGGACGACCTTGAACTGTTGGACGACCCTGAACTGATAGATGACCTTAAACTGTTGGACGACCTTGAATTGATAGATGACCTTAAACTGTTGGACGACCTTGAACTAATAGATGACCTTGAACTGTTGGACGACCCTGAAAGTTCGATGACCTTAAACTGTTGGACGACCTTGAACTGTTGGACGACCCTGAACTGATAGATGACCTTAAACTGTTGGACGACCTTGAACTGATAGATGACCTTGAACTGTTGGGCGACCCTGAACTGTTGGACAACCCTGAACTGATAGATGACCTTAAACTGTTGGACGACCTTGAACTGATAGAAGACCTTAAACTGTTGGACGACCTTGAACTGTTGGACGACCCTGAACTGATAGATGACCTTAAACTGTTGGACGACCTTGAACTGTTGGACGACCCTGAACTGTTGGATGACCTTAAACTGTTGGACGCAGTGGCGTAGATGACGTAGGGTTGGTGGGTTTTGTAAACCCATGGGCCCTCTTGTGGTCAAACTTTTTTTTTTCAATGTAATGCCGCGGTTGACCCTCGCAGCGGCAGGTAGCATGGAGTGTAACGTCAGATTGGGTTACTGCCAGCGGCGAAGCGTCAGGGGGGACTGGGGAGGTGGTACTCCCCCGGCTCGGGCACTGGGTGAAAGACGAAGAAACAGGCCTTTCCCTAAGTGTCAGTTACATTTTGCACATCCGTGGATTCAACAATTTCTGCGCAAAATGTGTCATGCTTCGTCTGAGGTAATATATAGGTTTCTCCGGCCAGAATGAATCATGGGTGGTCAAAAAATTTAAGACTGACTTTGGTCATCTAGGTTTATTCAACACAGTGAATAAATGTTTTGCTGCATGGCTGGCTTCATGTTCACTCTCACAATTAACTTTACAATGTGCAAAGTTACACGATCTCCAAATGTATTTTGGGTAAAATCATCATCAACAGCCGTCCATCAGCGTCATCATCAGTCACTACTAGTGATTGATGTGACTCTGTTGACTAGTGATTCACTAGTCAACAGAGTCAACGCGGTGGAGGCTAGGTGGATCAAAGACTAATGTAATTATGAATGGTAGTTCATATAAACATAAAAGTGGAGCGACAAAATGCAAAGAAAGGGGAAAAAGAGCACAGGAGAAAACGAAACTTAAAAAGCTGGACACGTATTTTGTCCGTCACAATCCTGGAGATGAACCTGACATTGTTGGCAGCTAGTAAAGCCCGCAAAATGTGGCAGCGCAGTCAGGGAGCCAGATTCACAGGTACAATTTCTCACAATCACTCACACTGAAAACAACATGTGAGTTAGTTGTAAACTGCTAATGTGTTGTTATCGGAGTAGCTCTGCCACCTAACATTATTGTTAGGGGCCAGGTAGCCTAATGTTTTTGTTGTTCTCATGGTTTGTTAGAGTTAATGTCGGGTTTTGTCGGGTTACGTCAGCAAGCACAAGATGATGAGCTCGTTGTGTACCCTTTCAATAGTGGTGAGTAGTTCTGCTATTTTATATTGAATCCGTTCGTATGTGAACATGTGGGCCGCTGTGCCAATTTCATAAAACGTTGTAGCTATAGATACAGTAACTGTGCTCTTCTTAGTTGAAGTTGCTTGTTAAAGTGGGTGTCAGAATGATGATGTAGCTACCCGTGGTGCTGAACTGCTTTGACTTTGTGTTGTTATATTATTAGGGGCCAGGTAGCCTAATGTTTTTGTTGTTCTCTTGGTTTGTTAAACTTCATGACGGTTTGATTGATTTCAAAATGACATGGTCGCTCTTCGTGGTGTTGAACTCTTACTATCAAATGCTTTGAGCTATGTGTCAAAAATGTAGTAATGCTTGTCAGCCCTGCTGTTGCGGGCATACGTATGTTGTAAAACGATGTAATCACAAGCTTTATTGGGTGTAAAGGGCCCGGTCATGTTGTTTAAGTGTAGCTCAGCCTAAAAACAAGTTTGATGTGTCAGTTGTTATAATTAGCCTATTGTTGTTGTTATTATTATTATTATTATTATTATTATTATTATGCCTATTATTATTATTATTATTATTTAATAAAGTAGCCCAATGATTTTAGAACCACATGCTTTTTTTCAGTTGTGGTATCGAATAGAGTATCGAGAATCGTGGAAATTTGCTAGTATTGGTATTGACTATACGGAAATTCTGGTATTTTGACAACCCTACTTGAGATTTTACATATAGTGTTTGTTTTTTGGGTGTGTTCAGGGCACAGACAGAACATTAAAGATTACATTATTACATGAGTACAAAGTTTCGTGCATTACAAATCATTAATTTTCTTGGTCTTGGTATTATTATGATTATTATTATTGAGGATATATTGAGAAAGAGCAGCATAATGATGAGGCGGCGCTGGATGCTGAGGAGATGTCGGTCAGCAGTAGGGTGTAAATGGGAGAAAGTAGGGAAAGGGTGGGAATGGATGGCAATAAAACAAGCAGCTATTGCAATTCTAATCACTGTCATGGTCTTTTCGTGGCTTATTTATTCCTTACTTTTTTTACTTTTTTCTGTCCTCTATTCGCGTGTGCAATGTCGGGCCCCTTTGACCTCAAAACCCATGTGGAATACAGCCCAGCTACGCCACTAGTTGGACGACCCTAAACTGTTGGATGACCTTAAACTGTTGGACGACCCTAAACTGATAGTGGACCTTAAACTGTTGGACGACCTTAAGCTGATAGATGACCTTAAACTGCTGTACGACCTTAATCTGTTGGATTACTTTAAACTGTTGGATGACCTTAAACTGTTGTACGCCCTTAAACTGTTGGATGACCTTAAACTTTTGGACGACCCTAAACTGTTGGATGACCCTAAACTGTTGGATGACCTTAAACTGTTGTACGCCCTTAAACTGTTGGATGACCTTAAACTGTTGGACGACCCTAAACTGTTGTACGACCTTAAACTGTTGTACGACCTTAAACTGTTGGACGACCTTAAACTGTTGTACGACCTTAAACTGTTGGATGACCTTAAACTGTTGGACGACCCTAAATTGATAGTGGACCTTAAACTGTTGGACGACCTTAAGCTGATAGATGACCTTAATCTGTTGGACGACTTTAAACTGTTGGATGACCTTAAACTGTTGGATGACCTTAAACTGTTGGATGACCTTAAACTTTTGGACGACCCTAAACTGTTGGACGACCTTAAACTGATAGATGACCTTAATCTGTTGGACGACCCTAAACTGTTGGACGACCCTAAACTGTTGGACGACCCTAAACTGTTGGACGACCCTAAACTGTTGGATGACCTTAAACTGTTGGACGAGCCTAAACTGATAGTGGACCTTAAACTGTTGGACGACCCTAAACTGATAGTGGACCTTAAACTGTTGGACGACCTTAAACTGATAGATGACCCTTAATCTGTTGGATGACTTTAAACTGTCGGACAACCCTAAACTGTTGGACGACCCTAAACTGATGGATGACCTCAAACTGTTGGAAGACCCTAAACTGTTGGACGACCCTAAACTGTTGGATGACCTTAAACTGTTGGATGACCTTAAACTGTTGGACGACCATAAACTGATAGTGGACCTTAAACTGTTGGATGACCTTAAGCTATTGGACGACCTTAAACTGTTGGATGACCTTAAACTGTTGGACGACCCTAAACTGTTGGATGACCTTAAACTGTTGGACGACCCTAAACTGTTGGATGACCCTAAACTGTTGGATGACCTTAAACTGTTGGACGACCCTAAACCGATAGTGGACCTTAAACTGTTGGACGACCTTAAACTGTTGGATGACCTTAAGCTATTGGACGACCTTAAACTGTTGGATGACCTTAAACTGCTGCACATCCCTAAACTGATAGTGGACCTTAAACTGTTGGATGACCTTAAACTGTTGGACGACCCTAAACTGTTGGATGACCTTAAACTGTTGGACGACCCTAAACTGTTGGATGACCCTAAACTGTTGGATGACCTTAAACTGTTGGACGACCCTAAACCGATAGTGGACCTTAAACTGTTGGACGACCTTAAACTGTTGGATGACCTTAAACTGTTGGACGACCCTAAACTGTTGGATGACCTTAAACTGTTTGATGACCTTAAACTGTTGGACGACCCTAAACTGATAGTGGACCTTAAACTGTTGGACGACTTTAAACTGTTGGATTACATTAAACTTTTGGACGACCCTAAACTGTTGGATGACCCTAAACTGTTGGATTACCTTAAACTATTGGATGACCCTAAACTGTTGGACGACCCTAAACTGTTGAATGACCTTAAACTGTTGAATGACCTTAAACTGTTGGACGACCTTGAACTGTTGGAAGGCCTTAAACTGTTGGACAGCCCTAAACTGTTGGATGACCTTAAACTGTTGGATGACCTTAAACTGTTGGATAACATTAAACTGATAGATGACATTAATCTGTTGGACGACTTTAAACTGTTGGACAACCCTAAACTGTTGGACGACCCTAAACTGTTGGATGACCTTAAACTGTTGGACGACCCTAAACTGTTGGATGACCCTAAACTGATAGTCGACCTTAAACTGTTGGACGACCTTAAACTGATAGATGACCTTAATCTGTTGGATGACTTTAAACTGCTGGACGACCCTAAACTGTTGGACGACCCTAAACTGTTGGATGACCTTAAACTGTTGGATGACCTTAAACTGTTGGAAGACCCTAAACTGTTGGACGACCCTAAACTGTTGGATGACCTTAAACTGTTGGATGACCCTAAACTGATAGTGGACCTTAAACTGTTGGACGACCTTAAACTGTTGGATGACCTTAAACTGCTGGACAACCCTAAACTGAATAGTGGACCTTAAACTGTTGGACAACCCTAAACTGTTGGAGGACCCTAAACTGTTGGATGACCTTAAACTGTTGGATGACCCTAAACTGATAGTCGACCTTAAACTGTTGGACGACCTTAAACTGATAGATGACCTTAATCTGTTGGATGACTTTAAACTGCTGGACAACCCTAAACTGTTGGACGACCCTAAACTGTTGGATGACCTTAAACTGTTGGATGTGTCACAACCTGGCTCAAGGGTGGGACAAAGTATGGAGACCACACATGACAGTTTAAAGTAAAATAATTAACTTTATTTAAATGAACTAAATTATTAAAGTAGTAAAGAACCATAGTAAAGTAACCAAACAAACCAAGCAACTCAAAGAGGAGCGACCTACTGAATGCTCAGACACCCATATATATAGGTGAGCCTTCACACCAACTCAGGTGTTAGCCATCTCTCCTAATGAGCCACTCACAGTCTCAGCATCCAAAACAAAAAATAGGTCAGAGGTCTAGAGGCTGTCACATCCCCCTCCTCAAGAGTGAACTCCCACCTCAGACCCTACAGAAAAAAAAAAAACACATTAATTAACAAGAACATTCAGTTCAATTCATATCAAACACTAATCCATTACTCACAGACAACCAATGAGATCAGCTCAAATCTACACTAACAGCCTTGTATAACTATACAAAATTCCCCCATCACCTTAGAACTTCCTATGACCAAGGCGCACGTGATAATGCATCTGCAACTACATTTTCTTTGCCTTTAATATGCCGAATGTCCAAATGGTAGGGTTGTAGAAACAGGGCCCAGCGCATCAATCTTTGGTTCGGGTTTTGAAGGGAACGCAAAAAGGTTAACGGGTTATGGTCAGTATACACTACCAAGGTAGAGCCTGACCCAACATAAACATCAAAATGTTGGAGGGCCCAAATAAGAGCAAGTGCTTCTTTCTCTATGACAGAATAATGCCTTTGGTACACTTTAAACTTCCTAGAAAAGTAACTAACTGGCCTCTCATCCCCTTTTTCATCTGTCTGTAACAAAAACTGCCCCAGCCCCAACATCACTAGCATCTACTTGCAACTGGAAGGGCAGGTCCAGCCTGGGAGCCGCAAGCACAGGAGCGGATGACAACAAACTCTTCACCTGGTCAAATGCCTGCTGACAAGGGGTAGACCAAACATACTTTACATCAACTTTCAGCAACTCAGTCAATGGGGCTACTACAGAAGCAAAATTGGCACAAAACCCTCTGTAATAACCTGCCATTCCCAGGAAGCGCAACAACTCTCGCTTACTGGATGGAACAGGAAACGCTTGTATGGCCAAAACCTTGGCGTGAATGGGACGAACGTTTCCTTGCCCTACCACCTTACCCAAATAGGTTACGGTAAGCTTTAGCAAATTCACATTTGGCCAGATTGATCGTCAGGTGGGCCCAAATTAGCTGGTCAAATAGAGCCTTTACTCTTTCAAGATGTTCTTCCCACGTGTCACTATAAATTACCACATCATCCAAATAAACCGCGCAGCCCTTCAGCCCACACACAACTTTATTCATCAACCTTTGGAATGTGGCTGGTGCATTACGCAGTCCAAATGGCATGACCGTGTAAGAATACAGACCTGTTGGAGTCACAAATGCACAAATTTCCTTTGCTCTTTTTGAAAGGGGAACCTGCCAATAACCCTTAAGAAGATCAAACTTAGAAACATATTTGGCCGCCCCCACCTGATCAACACAATCTTCCATCCTGGGGAGAGGAAATGAATCAGGGTTTGTTACTGCATTAACTTTACGAAAATCAGTACAAGGTCTATATGTGGAATCTGGTTTACTAACCAAAAGACAGGGAGAAGCCCAGCTAGATGAAGAAGGTTCTGCAATACCATTTTCCAACATATATGACACTTCTGAATCTAGTATTTTCCTCTTTTCTGGGGAAACACGGTAAAACCGCTGAGTGATAGGCTTAGCATCCCCAACATCCACATCATGTTCAATTAAGTTGGTACAAGTAGGAGTATCAGAAAACAGACCTGGGTAACTTTGAATAAGCTCAACCAGCTGTTTGCTTTTGCTTTCATCCAAATGTCCAAATAATGTATGCAACTTCGCCAGAGTTTCTGAATTTCTAAGTCGTGGCTGCAACACCCTTTCATCAGTTAATTCCTCCTCCTCAGGCACAGTCATGGAATCAGTTACTATTAAAGCTGGATAACTTTGGGCAGCTTCACCTGAAAGGGCACGCGAATGATACGGCTTGAGCAGATTAATATGACAGATTCTAGTTGTTTTTCTTTTATTTGGCATTTCAACCAGGTAATTTTGTTCCGAAACCTGACGGACAACAGTACATGGACCAAAGAATTTTGCCTGAAATGGGGATTCAACAAGCGGCAACAGAACCAAAACCTGGTCGCCAGCACAAAATTTCCGTTGCTCTGCTTTGCGGTCAAACAATGTTTTCATTTTCTTCTGAGAAACTTGTAACTTTTGTTTTGCCATTTCCCCAGCCTCATAGAGTCTCTGTCGGAAACCATTAACATAAGTAATCAAGTTCGGTGGAGGATCAGTTAACACCCACTGACCGTGCACCACAGCCAAGGGACCACGGACAGTGTGTGCAAAAACCAGCTCATTAGGACTAAATCCTGTGCTTTCTTGAACCACTTCTCTGGCTGCCAACAAGAGCCATGGTAGACCCTCCTCCCAATCTGCCTTTAGCTCTGTGCAGTAAGCGCGCAGCAACGATTTTAAATGCTGATGAAAGCGCTCCAGTGCCCCTTGGCTCTGTAGATGATATGCCGAGGCCCTGTTATGCTTTATGTGAAGTTGTTTAAGGACTTGTGCAAACAAACCGTGATGTAAAATTTGACCCCTGATCACTCTGTATTATTTTTGGGATCCCAAACACAGACATAAATTGACTCATGGCCTTAACTACAGATTTTGCAGAGATGGTGCGTAATGGGTAAGCCGCCGGATATCTAGTTGACTGACACATTACAGTTAACAAATAAGAACAACCTGACTTAGACCGGGGAAGTGGACCCACACAGTCAATAATCAGATGCTCGAACGGCTGGCTCACTGCAGGTATGGGATACAAAGGAGCAGGTTTTATTGTTTGATTAGGTTTACTTGTAACCTGACAAGTGTGACACGTCTTTATATATACTGAAATATCACGTTTTACACGTGGCCAGAAAAAATGTTGAAGCACCCGATGGTAGGTTTTTTTTACACCCATATGTCCTGCAACATTATCATGAGCTGTCTGAATTACCGATGTCCTAAATTTTGAAGGCAATACAACTTGCACAACAGGATCACCACTGAAAGTCTCACCATGAGGGGCCCATAATCTCACCAAGAGGTCATCAATAAGGAAATACCCCTGCTTCACTTTTCCTACCTGAGAGGCAGGCAAAACCAGATCATACAGGTCCTTCAGAGACTGGTCTTCCCTTTGTTCTTTCACCAGCTCTGAACGAGAAACATAAAGATCAGTTGGCAGTGACAATACAGTGTTTTTCACATCACAAGAGTTTTCCAAAACTGCCTCACTACCAGCTAGAGCAGCGGTCATTGCACGAGTCACGGCACAGACTGTGAACACTGCTTGCTCAGACTCAGTGGGTCCCTGTGGGTCTGGAACCACCTGTTGAGAATCAGGGATCTCTGTAGGTTCTATGAATGAAGCACAGGTCTTAGTCGGTTGTATGGACCTGTCAGATACTTTTACCCTGTCTGGTCTTATGTCATTTGACCACACTCGACCACCTGCCAGGTCATTCCCCAGAATGATGTCGACTCCTTCAACCGGCAGTTCAGGGCGGACACCCACCTCAACCTCTCCCTGTACCAGATCACATGACAAGAATATTTTATGCACCGGCACAAACATGGTTTGTAGACCCATCCCTCTAACCGGAACACAGCTCCCTGTGTCCGAACTTGGAGAAAAGGGCAAAATGGCCTCCCTTACAAAGGTGTGCAAAGCTCCTGAATCTCTCAGAATTTTGACTGGAACTTTCTTATCACTCCCAGTTAACATTACAAAACCCTCAGACATGAATGGAGCATAACCCAAATCAACCTCAGAGGTTTCTATTGGCTTGAAATGCATTCGAAATGGAGCCACAAGTTGTCGTTTGTCACCAAAAGCAGGATTACAAATAGTTGCAGCCAAACCAGCTGACTTCACATGGGATACTTTATTTTTTCCTTTTAACAAAAGACACTCTTTTTTCCAGTGACCTTTTTGATGGCAATAATTACACACATTTGGATCACTTTTACCATTAGTTTGTTCCAACTTAGTGAACGAATCTAACTTCTGAAATCTATCTTTATATCGCTCACCAAAGATGCGTTTGTGTGTTAACACATATTCATCAGCCAGCACTGCAGCCTCACTGGGACATGTGACTTTGTGTTCATTAATATAGGTAGCAATGTAATCAGGAACAGACTGTTTGAACTGTTCTAGAACAACTAGATCACACAATTTGTCAAATGTTTTAACATCAGATGAGGAGCACCAGCGATTAAAATGTGATATCAAATCCCGTGCAAATTCCACATGTGTTTGTTTACCAGACCTTCGCCAACCCCTAAAGCGTTGCCGATAAGCCTCAGGAACCAACTCATAAGCCTGTAAGACAGTCGATTTTACCACCTTGTAATCTTTACAGTCCTTTGAAGACAGAGCAGAATAGACTTCTTGTGCTTTACCTGTAAAGACACACTGCAACATTAAAGTTCGCTCTTCATCAGGCCAGCATTTTAAATCAGCAACACGTTCAAACAAGCAAAAGAAGGTTTCCACATCACTTTCATTAAACTTTGGCAACAACCTCAAATTACTGGCAACATCAAAACTTGAACCAATGGGTTCCTCATTCAAAGCAGCTGCAGACACTTTACCTTCCTTAATTAATGCCAATTTTTGCATTTCCAACTCCAATTTCAGTTGTTCCTTCTTATATTTCATCTTTTCAATGTCCTTTTCATGATCTAATTTCAAAAGCAGCAATTCTTTCTGCTGTTCAAATGTTAATCCAGTCATAGAAATACTTACACCACTCTCACCATTCCCATCCATCAGCACACCAGACTCTTGCAAGTTAGCCTTGATGATACTCTTCAGGTTTTCCTTTGTCCGTCTGTGCTCAACTTCAATAGAGTAATGCTGGGCAATCTTGATCAACTGTTCCTTGTTGCATTGCTCCAGCAACTCCTCCAAAGGGGACTGAATGAACTCCTCCACAATGTTAACCATAACCACAAACCAAATCTAGCAAAATAGATAACCAAATTGAGGAAGTCTACAAAACTTTGCGTTCTGCAACAAGTGGCCAAAAGAACTGGATTCCCCCCGACTGAACTACCTAGCAGAATCAACTAACTAAACTCATCCCTAGTCTTCAGACAGGTACTGGTGGTGGGTATTTACTCACCGTAGCCCAGCGGTATTGGAGAGCAACTGCATAAACAGCGACCCCCCAAGAAACCCTGGATGTGATCCCGAGCCATTTGCTCTAACCACGGTCCCCGCCACACTCTGAAAAACACCCCTCAACAGACCCTCTAACAGAGCCTGCTGCTGTGCCTAACAGAGGAGAACACCAGTCAAAATAATGCCACATCAACCACTCTATCACTACCTTTCCACCTCAAAACACCCAAAACAATAAGCCTACAAATGGATTAGATCAAAACCTCCCCAAACTAACAAAAGACTACAGTCATGTGTGACACTCCACCCAAAAGCAGCACAAGAGCAGCACCAAACTCATACCACCAAAACCATCCGACGAGCCCCCACTTTGTCACAACCTGGCTCAAGGGTGGGACAAAGTATGGAGACCACACATGACAGTTTAAAGTAAAAGAATTAACTTTATTTAAATGAACTAAATTATTAAAGTAGTAAAGAACCATAGTAAAGTAACCAAACAAACCAAGCAACTCAAAGAGGAGCGACCTACTGAATGCTCAGACACCCATATATATAGGTGAGCCTTCACACCAACTCAGGTGTTAGCCATCTCTCCTAATGAGCCACTCACAGTCTCAGCATCCAAAACAAAAAATAGGTCAGAGGTCTAGAGGCTGTCACAGATGACCTTAAACTGTTGGAAGACCCTAAACTGTTGGACGACCCTAAACTGTTGGATGACCTTAAACTGTTGGATGACCTTAAACTGTTGGACGACCCTAAACTGATAGTGGACCTTAAACTGTTGGACGACCTTAAGCTATTCGACGACCTTAAACTGTTGGATGACCTTAAACTGCTGGACAACCCTAAACTGATAGTGGACCTTAAACTGTTGGATGACCGTAAACTGCTGGACGACCTTAAACTGTTGGATGACCTTAAACTGTTGGACGACCCTCAACTGATAGTGGACCTTAAACTGTTGGACGACCTTAAACTGATAGATGACCTTAATCTGTTGGACGACTTTAAACTGTTGGATTACATTAAACTGTTGGATGACCTTAAACTGTTGGACGACCATAAACTGATAGTGGACCTTAAACTGTTGGATGACCTTAAGCTATTGGACGACCTTAAACTGTTGGATGACCTTAAACTGCTGCACATCCCTAAACTGATAGTGGACCTTAAACTGTTGGATGACCTTAAACTGTTGGACGACCCTAAACTGTTGGATGACCTTAAACTGTTGGACGACCCTAAACTGTTGGATGACCCTAAACTGTTGGATGACCTTAAACTGTTGGACGACCCTAAACCGATAGTGGACCTTAAACTGTTGGACGACCTTAAAACTGTTGGATGACCTTAAGCTATTGGACGACCTTAAACTGTTGGATGACCTTAAAAACTGCTGGGACATCCCTAAACTGATAGTGGACCTTAAACTGTTGGATGACCTTAAACTGTTGGACGACCCTAAACTGTTGGATGACCTTAAACTGTTGGACGACCCTAAACTGTTGGATGACCCTAAACTGTTGGATGACCTTAAACTGTTGGACGACCCTAAACCGATAGTGGACCTTAAACTGTTGGACGACCTTAAACTGTTGGATGACCTTAAACTGTTGGACGACCCTAAACTGTTGGATGACCTTAAACTGTTTGATGACCTTAAACTGTTGGACGACCCTAAACTGATAGTGGACCTTAAACTGTTGGACGACTTTAAACTGTTGGATTACATTAAACTTTTGGACGACCCTAAACTGTTGGATGACCCTAAACTGTTGGATTACCTTAAACTATTGGATGACCCTAAACTGTTGGACGACCCTAAACTGTTGTATGACCTTAAACTGTTGAATGACCTTAAACTGTTGGACGACCTTGAACTGTTGGAAGGCCTTAAACTGTTGGACAGCCCTAAACTGTTGGATGACCTTAAACTGTTGGATGACCTTAAACTGTTGGATAACATTAAACTGATAGATGACATTAATCTGTTGGACGACTTTAAACTGTTGGACAACCCTAAACTGATAGATGATCTTAAACTGTTGGACGACCTTGAACTGTTGGATGACCTTAAACTGTTGTACGACCTTAAACTGTTGGACGACCTTAAACTGTTGGACGACCCTAAACTGTCGGATGACCTTAAACTGTTGGATGACCCTAAACTGATAGATGATCCTTAAACTGTTGGACGACCTTGAACTGTTGGATGACCTTAAACTGTTGTACGACCTTAAACTGTTGGACGGCCTTAAACTGTTGGACGACCCTAAACTGTTGGATGACCTTAAACTGTTGGATGACCTTAAACTGTTGGATGACATTAAACTGATAGATGACCTTAATCTGTTGGACGACTTTAAACTGTTGGACAACCCTAAACTGTTGGACGACCCTAAACTGTTGGATGACCTTAAACTGTTGGATGACCTTAAACTGTTGGATGACCCTAAACTGATAGTCGACCTTAAACTGTTGGACGACCTTAAACTGATAGATGACCTTAATCTGTTGGATGACTTTAAACTGCTGGACAACCCTAAACTGTTGGACGACCCTAAACTGTTGGATGACCTTAAACTGTTGGATGACCTTAAACTGTTGGAAGACCCTAAACTGTTGGACGACCCTAAACTGTTGGATGACCTTAAACTGTTGGATGATCTTAAACTGTTGGACGACCCTAAACTGATAGTGGACCTTAAACTGTTGGACGACCTTAAGCTATTCTACGACCTTAAACTGTTGGATGACCTTAAACTGCTGGACAACCGTAAACTGCTGGACGACCTTAAACTGTTGGATGACCTTAAACTGTTGGACGACCCTCAACTGATAGTGGACCTTAAACTGTTGGACGACCTTAAACTGATAGATGACCTTAATCTGTTGGACAACTTTAAACTGTTGGATTACATTAAACTTTTGGACGACCCTAAACTGTCGGATGACCCTAAACTGTTGGATGACCTTAAACTATTGGACGACCCTAAACTGTTGGACGACCTTAAACTGTTGTACGACCTTAAACTGTTGGACGACCTTAGACTGTTGGATGACCCTAAACTGTTGTATGAACTTAAACTGTTGAATGACCTTAAACTGTTGGACGACCTTAAACTGTTGGACGACCCTAAACTGTTGTACGACCTTAAACTGTTGTACGACCTTAAACTGTTGGACGACCATGAACTGTTGGATGACCTTAAACTGTTGGATGACCTTAAACTGTTGGATGACCTTAAACTGTTGGACGACCCTAAACTGTTGGACGACCCTAAACTGTTGGATGACCTTAAACTGTTGGATGACCCTAAACTGTTGGACGACCCTAAACTGATAGTGGACCTTAAACTGTTGGACGACCTTAAGCTATTCGATGACCTTAAACTGTTGGATGACCTTAAACTGCTGGACAACCCTAAACTGATAGTGGACCTTAAACTGTTGGACGACCGTAAACTGCTGGACGACCTTAAACTGTTGGATGACCTTAAACTGTTGGACGACCCTAAACTGATAGTGGACCTTAAACTGTTGGACGACCTTAAACTGATAGTTGACCTTAATCTGTTGGACGACTTTAAACTGTTGGATTACATTAAACTTTTGGACGACCCTAAACTGTCGGATGACCCTAAACTGTTGGATGACCTTAAACTATTGGACGACCCTAAACTGTTGTACGACCTTAAACTGTTGGACGACCTTAAACTGTTGGACGACCTTAAACTGTTGGACGACCTTAAACTGTTGGACGACCCTAAACTGTTGTATGAACTTAAACTGTTGAATGACCTTAAACTGTTGGACGACCTTAAACTGTTGGACCACCCTAAACTGTTGTACGACCCTTAAACTGTTGGACGACCTTAAACTGTTGTACGACCTTAAACTGTTGTACGACCTTAAACTGTTGGTCGACCCTAAACTGTCGGATGACCTTAAACTGTTGGATGACCCTAAACTGATAGATGATCTAAAACTGTTGGACGACCTTGAACTGTTGGATGACCTTAAACTGTTGGACGACCTTAAACTGTTGGACGACCTTAAACTGTTGGTCGACCCTAAACTGTCGGATGACCTTAAACTGTTGGATGACCCTAAACTGATAGATGATCTTAAACTGTTGGACGACCTTGAACTGTTGGATGACCTTAAACTGTTGGACGACCTTAAACTGTTGGATGACCTTAAACTGTTGGTCGACCCTAAACTGTCGGATGACCTTAAACTGTTGGTCGACCCTAAACTGTCGGATGACCTTAAACTGTTGGATGACCCTAAACTGATAGATGATCTTAAACTGTTGGACGACCTTGAACTGTTGGATGACCTTAAACTGTTGGACGACCTTAAACTGTTGGACGACCTTAAACTGTTGGATGACCTTAAACTGTTGGTTGACCCTAAACTGTCGGGTGACCTTAAACTGTTGGATGACCCTAAACTGTTGGACTACTTTAAACTGTTGGATGACCTTAAACTGTTGGATGACCTTAAACTGTTGGTCGACCCTAAACTGTCGGATGACCTTAAACTGTTGGATGACCCTAAACTGATAGATGATCTTAAACTGTTGGACGACCTTGAACTATTGGATGACCTTAAACTGTTGTACGACCTTAAACTGGTGGACGACCTTAAACTGTTGGTCGACCCTAAACTGTCGGATGACTTTAAACTGTTGGTTGACCCTAAACTGTCGGATGACCTTAAACTGTTGGATGACCCTAAACTGATAGATGACCTTAAACTGTTGGATGACCTTAAACTGTTGGTCGACCCTAAACTGTCGGATGACCTTAAACTGTTGGATGACCCTAAACTGATAGATGATCTTAAACTGTTGGACGACCTTGAACTATTGGATGACCTTAAACTGTTGTACGACCTTACGACCTTAAACTGTTGGTGACGACCTAAACTGTTGGTCGACCCTAAACTGTCGGATGACTTTAAACTGTTGGTTGACCCTAAACTGTCGGATGACCTTAAACTGTTGGATGACCCTAAACTGATAGATGACCTTAAACTGTTGGATGACCCTAAACTGATAGATGACCTTAAACTGTTGGTCGACCTTAAACTGTTGGATGGTCACATCTGACTGGCGACGTTGATGGTTGGACAGGCATATCAGGGACACAGAAAGTTTTCCTCCTTTTCTCTGGTCTCTGATTCGTTGTTGTCCCGACTCTCGGTTCAAACGTAACAACATCTATTTATTTCCTCGCCCTTTTAAAGACTAAAAACAGATCATTCACAGCTCGAACCACCTTTAACAAGAAATAATTTGAAGTCCCCTTTTCTTCATGTTGTTGTGGAGGAATCTTCTCTCTTGTTTTTCTGAGCAGGTGCAGTTAGATTTTCACACTTTTCATTTCTCAGCTCATTTATACCGTTTAAAAGTTTCTGCTAATTTTAATGTTTTGTCTTTTACAGCTGGAATTAGGGGAAAACATGGATTCAATCATGCAAATGACTGTCTGTTATGGATTTCTGTCAGGTTTTTATGTGTGAAGACTTACACGCTGCAGTCTTACACGCTTCTCTGCTGCTTCTCGAGGACCGTCCCCGTCCACTAAAGATAGAGAAATCAACTTTATAGCTGCTATTGCTAACATGGTGCCGAACAAAAACAAAAACATAGAATTGGTGTCAATTCCCCGTCCTCCAAAAGTCTACTTAGCGCGCTGTGATAGAGGGGTTAACCAAAATAATTTGATAAAAATAAAAACTGTCAGACACGTGGAGCCAAGAGAAGTTGTAATTAGATGTGGACTACTGAATGTGAGGTCTCTTGGCTCTAAGTCTCTGTTAATCAATGATCTTATTACTAAGACTCGTTGCGATGTCTTCTGCTTATCAGAAACATGGCTACAAGAGGGAGAGTATGTGAGCTTAAATGAGGCTACGCCACCAGGTTATAATAATTATCATATTCCCCGGAGTACGGGTCGAGGTGGAGGAATAGCAGCTGTCTACAACTCCAGCCTGCAAGTAAAAACAAAACCCAAATGTAATTATAATACATTCGAAAGCCTCACGCTTAGTCTAACTTTTCCAAATTGGAGGTCAGAAAAGTCAGTCTTGTTGGTAGTGGTGTACCGGCCACCTGCTGGTGCTTATCTGGAGTTTCTGTCTGAGTTCTCTGATTTTTTAGCTGGTTTAGTGCTCAGCTCAGACAAAGTCATCATAGTGGGTGACTTTATGGATGTTGACAGTGACAGCTTTAAATTAGCTGTTACATCTCTCTTAGATTCATTGGGCGTCTCACAAAAAGTGAAAGAACCGACTCACTGCTTTAATCATATCCTGGATCTGGTTCTCACCTATGATATAGATACTCATCACTTGTTAGTGTCGCCGCTGAATTCTCTTCTCTCTGACCACTTTTTAGTTACATTCGAGTTCAGCATTTGTGGCATTAAAACAGGAAATGAAACGTGTCAGCAGATGTCTTTCTGAAGATGCTGTGAATAATTTTAAGGAGGTCATTCTCTCTCATCTCCCTATGGTGGAATATGATAGAATAGCTGAGGGCACCGACCTGAATCTTACTCCTTACGGCCTCTTACGGCAGATATTGATCACCTTGTTAACAATACTGCCGATATGTTACATTCCGCTTTGGATGCGGTCGCTCCTCTGAGGAAGAGGGTTTCTTATCTTAAGAGCTCAGCTCCCCGGTATAATTCACATATTCACATGCTGAAGCAGAATGCACGTAAAATGGAAAGGAGGTGGTACTCCTGTAAATCTGTGGACTCCCATCGTGCCTGGAAAGATAGTTTAATAGTCTACAAAGGAGCATTACACAGAGCTAGAACATCTTATTATTCTTTGCTAATAGAAGAGAACAAACATAACCCACGTTTTCTGTTCAGCACTGTAGCCAGGCTGACAAAGAGTCACAACTCTGTTGGTCCATGCATTCCTGCTACTCTCAGTAGTGAAGACTTTATGAGCTTTTTTAGTGGGAAAATAATCAAAATTAGAGATGAGATTGGCCAGGCCCAGCTGTCGGCGGCTGTGGACGTCCCTGCAGCTTCGTTGATCTCTTCCGTTTCTGATTTGACTCTGGACTGTTTTTCTCCTGTGGGCCTCTCTGAGTTGACCTCAACTATCAGTAAAGCTAAACCATCTACATGTCTGTTGGATCCCATCCCAACTCAACTGTTCAAGGATGTTATGTCCTCTATTGGTATATCAATTTTGGATCAGATTAACCTATCCTTACAACTAGGATATGTGCCACAGGTTTTTTAAGTTGCAGTCATTAAACCTTTGCTCAAGAAACCATCCCTTGACCCGGACATCTTGGCAAACTATAGACCAATATCCAACCTTCCATTTATCTCTAAAATTCTGGAAAAAATAGTTGCTAGCCAGTTAGGAGAACACCTGCATAGAAATGATCTATTTGAGGTCTTTCAGTCAGGGTTTAGAACTCATCATAGCACAGAAACTGCACTGATTAGAGTCTCCAACGACCTCCTCATGGCCTCAGACAATGGATTAGTTTCTGTCCTTGTTCTGCTGGACCTCAGTGCTGCTTTTGATACTGTTGATCACAGCCTTTTGTTGCATAGATTAGAGCACACTGTTGGAATTAAAGGGACAGCATTAGGCTGGTTTAAGTCATACCTATCTGACAGGTTCCAGTTCGTCCATGTTAATGACGTTTCTTCTACACGGACTAGGGTCTTGCTATGGCGTCCCACAGGGTTCAGTTCTGGGACCAATCCTTTTCACTTTATACATGTTGCCCTTGGGAAAAATTATCCAGAGCCATAGCATAAACTTTCATTGCTACGCTGATGATACACAGCTGTACTTATCTATGAAACCAGAGGAAACAAAACCTTTGGCTAAACTTCAAGGGTGTCTTAATGACATTAAGTCCTGGATGTCCTCTAACTTTTTGCTTCTAAACTCTAAACTCGGATAAAAACAGAGGTTATTGTCTTTGGTCCCAAACACCTGAGGAATGGATTGACTGGATTTACGCTAGCTAGCTTCCAGCACAGTTGTGAAAAACCTTGGAGTCATTTTTGATCAGGATATGTCATTTAAGCAGCATATTAATCAGGTTTGCAAGACTGCCTTTTTTCATCTCCGAAATATTGCCAAGATTAGGAGCATCCTCTCCCAGGGTGATGCCGAAAAATTAATCCACGCGTTTGTTAGCTCTAGACTGGATTACTGTAATGCGTTGTTAGCAGGATGTCCGAAAAGCTCGCTAAATAGCCTTTAATTGATCCAGAATGCAGCAGCGAGGGTGCTGACAGGAATCCGCAAGCGAGATCACATCTCTCCCGTGTTAGCCTCCCTCCATTGGCTTCCCGTGAAATTTAGAATTGAGTTTAAAATTCTGCTTCTCGCATATAAGGCCCTTAATGGCCTAGCTCCGCGCTATTTACAAGACTTGATAGCATGTTGTGCTCCTAATAGAGCTCTCCGCTCTCAGAGTGCAGGATTACTCGTCGTTCCTAGAATATCTAAAAGTAGGTTTGGAGGACGGGCCTTCTGCTACCAGGCACCTTTATTATGGAACCAGCTACCAGTTTGGGTTAAGGAGGCTGATACCATCTCCATTTTTAAAACTAAATTGAAAACATTTCTGTTCAGTAAAGCCTACAGTTAGTCTAAACTATAGTGTGTAGGGACTAATAGTTATAGTTATAACTATAGTTGTAGTAGTAAGACTTGAGTAGCTCGTCTTAATCACATAGTTATGCTGCTATAGGCCTACGCTACAGGGGGACACCAACATGATCTGCTGAGTGGTGTCTCCACTGCTCTTCTCCTTTTTCCTCCCTTTCTTCCTCCCTTCCTCCTCCTCCAGCTCATTTATAATTATTTGGGAGCACCCTGTTACTGAAACTGTGCTCCATTTTCTTTGCTTTCCTGTGTTTGTTGTGCTGGTTCTCCCCCCCTTTTCTTTCTGTGTATTTGCAAGCCAGAGTTTCCTGGGTTTCATGCTGACTTGCAGTTCCATCCTCTGTCCATCCCGGGGTTCTCCTCCACTTGTGTTTGGGTGCCGACTGGCGTGGTGATCGGCGACCTGGTCCTCTGGCCATCTCATCCCAGTGCTGCTGCCTCCATCTGTTTATGTTTATATATTGCATCCTTTGGCTTGAAATCCTACCCTTCTCTTTTCTTAAACCCAAACCCCCTCCTCCCCCCCTCCTCCCACTTTTCTCGCACACACCTCACCTGCAACCGCCATATGTACATAACAGGGGAACTTTGAGTCCTGTTGTATTTACCAGACTCTCATGGGCCTTCCATAGCCTGTTGCATTCACCTTACTCTCAGAGTTTGTTACACCCCACCCACGCATTATTGATACTCAAGAGCCTATCATGACTCATTACGCTGACCACACGCCCAAGGGCCCTCCATAGCCCGTTTGCATTCACCCTACAACAATTCCACTACTTCTTTATTATTATTTTTTACTTTTTCTGTGCTCTCCTCTCTCTGTCCTACATCCTCTTTCTGTCCTCCATCTTCTCTCTGTCCTACATCCTCTCTCTGTCCTGTCTTCCCTCTTTTCTTTCTCTGCCCGGCTGGCCTTCGGCAGGAAGGTCCCCCCATATGAGCCAGGTCCTGCTCAAGGTTTCTTCCTCTTAAAGTGGAGTTTTTCCTTGCCACTGTTTGGAATAAAGGTTTTTTTTCTCCCTACGTGGGAGTTTATTACCTGCCATTATCATTGACTGGATTTAATGATATAATCTTAGTTAATGATATTTGCTCGGGGGTCATGCTCTGGGTTTCTGTAAAGCGCCTAGAGACAATTGTCATTGTAACAGACGCTATATAAATAAAATTGAATTGAATTGAATTGAATTGAATTGAATTGAATTGAAGTAAAAGTGAATAAATAAAGTCGGTAATGTAGATTTATGGCTCAGTTGATGGTTGTGGGAGCAGGGCTGAATATGACCTTAAATAAAAGCAGAGAAGAAGAAAAAGACTGAGAACAGCGAGCATGAAGACAGACAACCCTGGTAAACCAGTGAAAAATAAAAAGGTCTGCATCCTGGATTAGCAGGAAAGAGGAAGTGTTGGTTAACAGCAACTGCCAAAAAAAAAAAAAAAAAACGAACATTCACTTCAATTTACAGTAAATATTTGAGTAATTTTACCAGAAAATGTCAGATCATCAGTGGAAGCGCTAACGCTGGTGATGAGTCAGCTGTTGCTTCATAACGCTTCAGATGTGGTTTGTTTTCTCTTTAAACTCTTTAAACGCAGACTTCTCCGTTAATCCTGTTGGACCTCTGAGGACGTTTCGCCTCTTCAACACGCCCATTGAGCTCCTGCAGACATGAGAAAAACAAAGCTCTGAGGACGTAACAAGATGTTGTGTTGTGCGACCAAATGCATGATGGGAGATGTAGTTTATTGTCAATATGCGCTTTAAAGCGGTTTTAGCTCATTTTAAGTCTTAAAATATTGGTTTAAAATTTAAGCCAATAATGTCCAAGCTCTCGAGGGCCACCTAAAAGGACGTGACGGGCCACGTTTGGCCCACGGCCTTGTGTTTGACACATGTGGTCTAAAAGCCTACGCGTCTAAACTTAGCTACTTGATGGAGGAGAACAATAACAAATCATGGCCTTCGAACAGACGGGAATCAGGACCAGAAGTCATGGACTCATGACACAGCAATTTAGACCTCAAAATGCAGTTTTTAACATCCCACAAGACTTCACCAGGTTCTTCGTCGTAGAGTAACGGTTACCGTCAGGTATCATCGTGGAGAAATGTTTGTCCAGTGTGTCTTCACATCTGTCACATCTGTCAGAGGCTCTCATCCATTAAAACAGTTCAGTCAGTTTCAGAATCAATTTTGAAATCCTTATTGACACTTTTAAAGCTCTAAACGCTAAGGCTCCCCAGTTTATCCCTCAGTTCATTCACTTCAGTTATATTTCATTCATCTTTCACGATAAATGATATAAATCACCCTCATATGGCAACATGCACCTGTCTGATCTGAAACTGGCTCTGGTGCGATCTTATCAAACCCAGTCTTGTCACGTGACAACAGCAGCTCACCTGGAGCTTCAGCCATGAGGATCATCTGGATCATCTGGAGTTAGAGCGAAGGTCCATGAGGTCACACCCGCATGACATCACTCGATTAGCAGAAGTAAAACTGGACTTCTTGGACAGCAGGGTCAGACAGTGACTTATAAAGGCGGGTTCATCAGGAAGACGGACAGACGGACAGAAGAGGATCAACATGAACATCCAGAACCTTCTCTTCCTCTGCTTGGTACCAGGTGAGCTCCGCCCCCTCAATGAGTCCTTCACACTTATAAAATGCTGCTTTTTCTTCCTTTTATTCAAGTCGCACTGATTTATTAGTTTTCTATCATTAGTTTGATGTGTATTTACTATTTTTTTTATCATCACCCATCAGGGGAATTATTATTTTTGAATCCATTACCCATCAGCCTCAGGTTGTGTTCATGTCCTCTACTGCAGAGAGCTGCATCTATGATCTATCTATGATCTATGATCTAAATCAAACCTCAGCCTTTAATCAGTCGACTGTATCATCAGTCCCAAAGCCTTTCAGACCATAAACTGACCTGGACGACGTCTGTGTGCACTGACGAAGTCAGAAGTTTCTTACGTGGCCATGAACAGAGCACTGCAGGACTGAAGCACCCCCACATCTGTCTAAATAATCTTATTACTTTAGGCCATGGATGAAAAAAAACAACATGTGGTCTGACATGTTCACTTAATCTCTGAAAACTAGAGGAGAAATGTGTCCAGGACGGCTGTTAAGACCTGCTGGTGTCAGTCTGCAGGTCTGGAATCAAGGGGTCTCCTTTGATTTGAAATGTTTTATACTTTCAAAAGTCTGTAAGAACTCATGTCTTTGTCCATCACTTCTCATCTGTCTGTCCTCATTTCTGTTTCTGTTGTAAAGCGGTGTGAGCTGTTGGGGGTATCGACGGCACCACATAAACTCGTTTGTCTCACAATCTGTTTCTGAGCACAACACATGATCTTTTTTTTCTTTCTGGTTTGATCATTTTAGGGTCTCTGTGCTCCAACCTCTTCACAAAGCAGAAAGGAGAAAGTCTCTCTTTTGGCTGTTTGTTCGATCCGCCTCAAGGCAGGAGGTTCTTCTCAAAGAGATCCGCTCAGGAGGACAGCGTCCTGGTTGAGACCAGCGACTACCGAGGCCGGAGTGGCAAATACAGCATCAACTATAAAAACAGCCTCTTCTTCGTGAGCATTTCGCAGCTGAACGCGTCTGACTCAGGTCGCTACAGGTGTGGTGTGGGCAACTCTTCCTCGCCAGATTTACAGGGGGAGTTCCAGCTCAAGGTTACTAACGGTGAGGTGCCATTTAATCAGGACTGCTGGACCAGAATAAACAGGTTTAGCTGCACAGCAGAAAAATATTTTATTTTATTTTATTTTATTTATCTTGTTTTTTTTTTTTTTATTTAATTTTAATTTTTTTATTTTATTTTTTATTTATCTTTTATTTTCATTTATCTATTTTATCTGTATTTTTTATTTTATTTTATTTTATTTTATTTATTTTTTTTTTTATTTATTTTATTTATCTTGTGTTATTTTATTTTTTTAATTGTTTTATATTGTTTTATTTTAATTTATCTTTTTAATTTTATTTTATTTATCTTGTATTTTATTTTATTTTATTTTATTTATCTTGTTTTATTTCATTTATTTTTATTTATTTTATTTTATCTTATTTTATTTTTTTTATTTTTTTTATTTTATTTATTTTATTTTATTTATTTTATTATTTTTTATTTTATTTTATCTTGTTTTATTTTCATTTTATTTTTTATTTTATTTGTTTATTATTATTTTTTATTTTATTTATCTTATTTTATTTATTTTATTTTGTTTATTTTATATTTTATTTTATTTTATTTTGTGTCATTTCATTTTATTTTATTTATTTTATCCTGGATTTTCTTTTTATTTTATTCTATTTTATTTTATTTCACCATCACATTCTTTTAGTCTGTTTAAACTGCCGTTTTTAAAAAAAATATTTTTTATGTACATTTTTTCCATTTTTCAAAGCTGAATTGAATGAACTGAATTTAGCAATATTAGAGATATTTTCTTAAAAATTACCGAATGAAAAAAAACTATCTCAAGCAGAATGTGAATCTGATGTAGAAGCACAAAAGATAAAGTAACAATCATTTAGGTAAATGTAATTTTTTGTGACATCACATATTATATATAGATGTGTATAACAGCTGTCCATATAACATGCGTGTTATATTTGAGTCACCTGGAAACACCTGGAAACACCTGTCCCAGGAGTCACTGATGTCCTTCACTGATGTCCTTCACTGATGTCCTTACTGATGTCCTCTGACTGATGTGTGTCCTGATGTCACTGATGTCCTGATGTCCTGATGTCACCTGATGCCTGATCCCAGATGTGATGTCCTGTCCTCCCTGATCCCACCAGCGCTGGAGTCTCCATCTACCGTGGAGCTGAGGGGGGGAGGGTCCGAGTTACCTGCTCTCTTCCTTCAGCTGAGTTCTTCAACTTGTTCTTCTGTAAAGACGAATGCAAGAAGAAAGATGTTCTGGTGGAAACCAGCGGTTTCAGAGCTCAGAGAGGCAGGTTCAGGATCGACTACGGGAAGAACTCAGTGTTTCACGTGACCATCGCAAACCTGTCCACGTCTGACTCGGGCCTGTACAGGTGTGGAGTCGATACCATCTCCACCCCCAACCCATGCCAGGTGCTGGAGGTCAGAGTTGGGAACGGTGAGTTTAGATTTAACACTTCTCCTTTATTCTCCATCAACCAAACAGGTTTGAATCCTTCTTTAAACCCGACTCATCACCCAGCTTCAGGATAAAAAAAAAACAGCCCACATCATGAAGCTTCCATCCTCATGTTAGATTGTAGAAGAAGTAAGATGGTGCTGTCTGGTTCTACTTTGATGGCAGTTGGAGGCAAATGATAATCTAATTTCATCAGCAAAGCATTTTGGCTTTATTACGGGTCCATCCATCCATCCATCCATCCATCCACCACCCATCCAACCATTCATCCACCCAACTATACATCCATCCATCCACCCATCCATCCATCCATCCACCACCCATCCATCCATCCACCCATCCATCCATCCATCCATCATCCATCCATCATCCATCCCATCCATCCCATCCACCCACCTATACATCCATCCATCCATCCATCCATCCAATCCCCATCCAATCATCACCCATCCAAATCCACCATATCATCCATTCCCAAGCTATCATCACCACCCATCAATCCATCCAACCCAACCATATCCATCCAATACATCCACCACATCAATTCATCCAACCCATCACTAACATCCAGCCAACCATCCAATCCATCCAGCCATTCATCCAATTCCACCCATTCACCACAATCACCTACATCCATCCATCCATCCAACCATCCATCATCCATCCCCAGTCCAACTCCAAGCCAATCCATCCATCCAACCCATCCATCCAACACCCATCCCATCCTCATCCATCCAAACTCCAACTCCAACCATCATCCATCATCCAACACCATCCAAACCATCCACCCATCCATCCATCCACTATCCATCCACCATCCAACCATCCACCCACCATCCACCCATCCATCCATCCATCCATCACCCATCCCAACATCCATCCATCCATCCAGCCATCCATCACATCCACCCATCCATCCATGAACACCAGCCATGCCATCATCAACAACCCATCTGCAACAACCATCCATCCCAACAGCCACCCATCCATCCATCCATCCATCCAGCACCCATCCAGCCATCCATCCATCCCTCCATCCACCCAGCCATACATCCATCCAGCCATCCATCGAACTGTACATCCACCACTCACCATCCAATCACCCATCCATCCATCCCACCCATCTCACCATCCATCCCCCAGCTAACATCCAGATCCATCCATCCATCCATCCCAAACCAACATCCATTCATCCACTCAGCATCCATCCATCCACACCATCCAACCATCCATCCAACCATCCATCCATCCATTCATCCCAACCATTCACCCATCCACATCAACCCATCCATCCACATCCAATCCATCCATCCATCCATCCATCCACCATCCATCCATCCCATCCACCCATCCAACCATCCATCCATCCAACCATCCAACCATCCAACCATCCATCCACCCATCCACCCATCCATCCATCCATCCACCCATCCATCCATCCACCCATCCATCCATCCATCCATCCAACCATCCATCCATCCAGAAATCCACCCATCCATCCATCCATCCATCCATCCATCCACCCATCCATCCATCCATCCATCCAACCATCCATCCATCCCCACATCCATCCATCCATCCATCTATCCATCCATCCATCCATCCAGCCACCCATCCATCCATCCATCCATTCATCCATCCATCCATCCATCCATCCATCCTTCCACCCATCCATCCATCCATCCATCCACCTCCAGCTCTGCTGGTCCTCTTGGACACCAACCAGGAGGTTTCTCTGTGCCCTGAAGTCTCCTTCTAATGGGGCATATCAGCAGCTCCTCCCCTGGAAGGTTCCTGCAGACATCCTAGCCTCCTCAAACCACCTTAGACTGCTCCTTTGGAAGCAGAGGAACAGGGACTAAACTCTATATGTGTCCCAGGTGTCTGATGTCCCCTGTCCCTGCGTGCTGGTTCAGGAAACCTTAGAAAAAAGCTCTTGGACCGTATTCATGACATTATTCTTTGGGTTGGTATCCACAGTTCATGACCCCAGGTGAGGACTGGAACCATGACAGCTTCGGCTCACGTTATTATAGAAGAGCAGGTCTAAAGTGACGGAGGTGTGACACCACAGCCGCTCAGCCTTCTGTTGTCCTCTACAGCTCCATATGTGTCTGAGTAGTAGATGAAACAGTGCCTCTCTTTCCATCTTTCTCCTACATCCCCAGCATCTTCCTCAGATGTGGTTTTGAACGGAACAACGCATGAAGTCGAAGTGCAGAGCTTCAACATGTCCACTGCTCTCCCATCAATCTCCACCCAGTCTGCAGATAAAGGTATGTGTTCATGCTGGCAGTTTCTGTACATTTGATCCTTAGTGGAGAACTCTGACTGAAATATTTCCTGAACTGGAGGGTCTGGTCCAGGAGAGGATGAGAGGATGAATGATTCTTGTCGTGTAAAGATGACTGGTTTACTCGGAGATTGGTCCTGCTGCTAACAGCAAGTGACCCAGTTGATTAATTCTCAGTTTACTGGAGGGACTGGTGGAGAATTCTCTGTATCTGTTATCATTCATGGAGAACAAATAACACAACTGTAATATAACTAATATGATATTGTTACAGTACAGTAACAGCTGGGATTATTATTCTAATTTGATCCCTGTCATTGACCCCCACAGCCCACTTTGATCTGCCGCAGCAGCAGCACAGAGAAGACTCCACATTTAAAGGTAAACTCCTGTTATCTCTCCTAGATGTTGCAGCCAGTGTTGAACCTGAACGCGTTCATTGAGCAAAAGTTCACCAACTAGTTCATATTCTGTGTGAACTTGAACTGAGCGCGCTCTCTTTCTCCTTCACCAGCGGGGGGCGTGAACAAGTTCATTTGGGCAGTTGTGAACGACGGTCTTTCAAAGTTCACGCACGGTCAAAACCGTTCCAGGTTTCCAGTGAACCTCATTTAAAATACACCACAAACGAGCCTGATATGTATCTGAGGAAATCAATCAAACATGGCAACACGGCTGTCGCTGCTGTCACGCTAACACTTACGTCATCAAATGTTTAAAACAAGCAGGAAGATAAAAACATTTGCACCTTAAGGACCTGTTTTTGTCTTATAATAAAGACCATTTGGCAGCAAGTTTTTCCTCATATTTTTAACATACTGTAGAGCAGTGATTCCCAAAGTGTGGGCCGCGGCCCCCTGGTGGGCCGTTGAGGTACTGCAGGTGGGCCGTGAGAGGTCATTAAAATTAAACAAATATGTTTTAAATCCTCAATCATTTTAAATATGTTTTTAATTACTGTAAAATATTCATGAAATGGCTAAAAAAAACATTAAGAAGTAATAAAACAAACCAGTTGAGTGTTATTCTACTGTCATCTTAACTTAATATAACAAGTGTCACCTTATTTGTTGACCCCTTACATTAATATCGGATCATGGTTCCTTGTCCTGGAAGTTGATCACAGTTGTGATTAAAGGTTTCGGTGGGCTGTGGAGATTTTTCACATTTCAAATTGGTCTTTGGTATTCTGAAGTTTGGGAATGGCTGCTGTAGAGAGAAGCTGAAAGAAAAATGACAGTTTTACATGGGCTGTTCCTTCAATGCTAATGTGAACCCTGGTTGGTTCAGGATTCAGAATTGGACTAATAGTTTTTGACAGTTAAAATGGATAAAACCCATCCATCTGTAATTGCAGTTTGTGGTGGTGTAGTATATGGGCAGTGGAAATCATTTTGACAAATAATTGTTCACAGCAACATTAAAAAACGAATTAAAAAAAAACTATTTAGTTCATTTTTTGAAATGGTGAACTGAACTAGTTCATTTTAATTTCTATGAACTATGAACTGAACTAGTTGGTGTAGAAAGTGAACT
>JAGFBZ010000893.1:0-190000 GCA_018398805.1 Hirundichthys speculiger
GGGTTTAGTTTCTGTTCAAATCAACCTAGAGTTCAAGCTGGTCCTTCCCGGCTCCATTGTATTTCAATGGGGGACATTTCTGATTTCTCTCGTCTGACAACAAAAAACTTTCATGTTTTTACACTGCCGTCATTTAAAAACCGTAGGCATTTCAGAAATAAGAAATATATCCCTGGAATCCTGAAAGCTTGTGGCCGCTCACGGTTCAAGAATTTTTTGAAAAACTTATTCAGCTTTTAAATTACAGCTGTTTGTTCGGGACATGGAAAATCGGATTTTTACAGAATACACAGGCTGCCAGCTCCAGATGATAAATATATACTTTTTAACACTGCTCTAGTTTAAAAACGGAAAACATTGACGAAATAAGAAATATATCTGTGTGTAGCTGAAAGCCTTGTGGCACTTCCGGTTCAAGAATTTTTTGAAAAACTTATTCAGCTTTTGAATTACAGCTGTTTGTTCGGACACAGAAATCCAGGTTTGGACTGACTGGAGACAGTGTAATTAGGAGGTGGCTGCCTTTTTTTCTCTCTCCCCCTCTCACAGACACACATACACACGCAGGAGGAGCCGCACATGGACTGCCTCCCTGAAGCCCCGCCCCTTTTCGCCTGTTCTTCAGGCACAGTATATGATATATTATGAGAATGATCACAGCCTTGACTCACATATGAGCTTTAGTTCATCCCATTCCTAATTCAATATGATGTGGCTCCACCCTTTGCAGCATGAACAGCTTCAACACTCCTAGGAAGTGTGTTTATTGGGGATTTTGGACCATTCTTCCAGAAGTGCATTTCTGAGGACACACACTGATGTTGGCCCAAAAGGTCAATATCCCAGAAGTCTTCTATCAGGTTTTGGTCAGGACTCTGCAGGCCACTCTGGTCACTGGTTCAGGACTCTGCAGGCCACTCTGGTCACTGGTTCAGGACTCTGCAGGCCATTCTGGTTTGGCTGACGGGCGGCTTAATTGGCGGCTTAATTGGCCACGCCTCAAAATTTCTCCGAAATTTTCTAGTTATGTGCATGCCAAAGTAGTGGCATGCACATATTGTAATGCAGTAAAATGGCCCTCTGCGAAGCAGAGGGCCATTTTACCCAACTGTCTTAATACCCAAGATGCCCCTGCGAAGCAGGGGCATCTTGGGTTACACCGCCCTCGCTATGGAAGAAAAAAATCCCCAAAAAAAAAAAAACGACCGAGAAAACGACAAAAAACGCGTTTTTGAAGGCGTAATATTAGTATCCAGGATTGGTTTCCCTTTTTTTTTTCTTATTATTCCGCATCATATTTTGTCCGTTAATAGGGCCATAACCGTAAGGTGCACACATGCATGAAATATATCAAAACGTAGGTCTTGACCGTGCGATGTGTGCTATTACTTTTCTCCGTCAAAAGTGTTACCGTGGCGACGCTAGACGCAAAAAACGGCAAAAATCGTCCCATAGAAATGAATGGGATTTTGCCGGATTCCGAGCAAATCTGCTCAAATCAGCTCAAACCCAGCCCTATTTGGAGCTCTATAGCTCAGCCATATTTCATCACAGAGACACCATTCGAAGTTTAAACGGGTCACGAGACTTTGACCTATGACATACTGAAGCCGTGTATTGTTGTGATTTACGGTCTTTGAGAAATCGCGATTTACGTTTTATGATTTTTACAAGATCTTCAAAAAACCCTCCTCTCTCTAGTGATGTCATCACGCACTCTAGCTCCGAGGAGAGAAGAAAAAAAAAATTAAAAGTGCCTTTTCCTTTTTCACGTCCACTCCTTTTGCTCAACCTACATAAATTATACATAAAAACGTAGGCATTTTTGTCCTCTTTCAGATGATGTGACTTCTGTGTCTGTGTGGTGTTTAGTTTTCCGTCAAATCAACCTAAAGTTCAAGGTGGTCCTTTCCGGCTCCTATATATTTCTATGGGGGGATTTCTGATTTCTCTCGTCTGACAGGAAAAAGTTTAATATTTTTACACTGCCGTCATTTAAAAACCGTAGACATTTGAGAAAAAAGAAATATATCACTAGAATCCTGAAAGCCTTGTGGCGCTCACGGTTCAAGAATTTTTTCAAAAACTCATTCGGTTTTTGAATTAGAGCAGTTTGTTCGGGACATGGAAAATCGGACTTTGACAGAATCGACAGCCTACTGCTCCAAACGGGAAATTTATACTTTTTAAAACTGCTCTAGTTTAAAAACGGAAAATATTTACGAAATAAAATATATATCACCGCGTAGCTGAAAGCCTTGTGGCGCTCACGGTTCAAGAATTTTTTCAAAAACTTATTCAGCTTTTGAATTACAGCTGTTTGTTCGGACACAAAAATCCAGGTTTGGACTGACTGGACACAGTGTAATTAGGGGGTCGCTGCCTTTTTTTTCTCTCTCCCCCTCTCACAGACACACATACACACGCAGGAGGAGCCGCACATGTGACTGCCTCCCCTGAAGCCCCGCCCCTTTCTGCCTGTTCTTCAGGCACAGTATATGATATATTATGAGAATGATCACAGCCTTGACTCACATATGAGCTTTAGTTCATCCCATTCCTTATTAATATGATGTGGCTCCACCCTTTGCAGCATGAACAGCTTAAACACTTCTAGGAAGTGTGTTTATTGTGGATTTTTGAGCATTCTTCCAGAAGTGCATTTCTGAGGTCACACACTGATGTTGGCCCAGAAGGTCAATATCCCAGAAGTCTTCTATCAGGTTATCCGCTGACGGGCGGCTTAATTGGCCACGCCTCCAAATTTCTCCGAAATCTTCTAGTTATTGTTATGCAGTAAAATGGCCCTCTGCGAAGCAGAGGGTAAAATGGCCCTCTGCGAAGCAGAGGGCCATTTTAATCAAGTGTTCACCAAGCGGGCATGCACATATCAAAATTTCTCCGGAATTTTCTAGTTATGTGCATGCCAAAGTAGTGGCATGCACATATTGTAATGCAGTAAAATGGCCCTCTGCGAAGCAGAGGGCCATTTTACTCAACTGTCTTAATACCCAAGATGCCCCGGCGAAGCCGGGGCATCTTGGGTTACACCGCCCTCGCTATGGAAGAAAAAAAATCCAAAAAAAAAAAAAAAACGGCCGAGAAAACGACAAAAAACGCGTTTTTGAAGGCGTAATATTAGTATCCAGGATTGGTTTCCCTTTTTTTTTTTCTTATTATTCCGCATCATATTTTGTCCGTTAATAGGGCCATAACCGTAAGGTGCACACATGCATGAAATATATCAAAACGTAGGTCTCGACCGTGCGATGTGTGCTATTACTTTTCTCCGTCAAAAGTGTTACCGTGGCGACGCTAGACGCAAAAAACGGCGAAAATTGTCCCATAGAAATGAATGGGATTTTGCCGGATTCCGAGCAAATCTGCTCAAATCAGCTCAAACCCAGCCCTCTTTGGAGCTCTATAGCTCAGCCATATTTCATCACAGAGACACAATTCGAAGTTTAAACGGGTCACAAGACTTTGACCTATAACATACTGAAGCCGTGTATTGTTGTGATTTACGGTCTTTGAGAAATCGCGATTTACGTTTTATGATTTTTACAAGATCTTCAAAAAACCCTCCTCACTCTAGTGATGTCATCACGCACTCTAGCTCCGAGGAGAGAAGAAAAAAAAAATTAAAACTGCCTTTTCCTTTTTCACGTCCACTCCTTTTGCTCAACCTACATAAATTATACATCAAAACGTAGGCATTTTTGTCCTCTTTCAGATGATGTGACTTCTGTGTCTGTGTGGTGTTTAGTTTTCCGTCAAATCAACCTAGAGTTCAAGGTGGTCCTTCTCGGCTCCTATATATTTCTATGGGGAAATTTTTCAAAAGTCTCGTCTGACAGGAAAAACTTTCATATTTTTACACTGCCGTCATTTAAAAACCGTAGACATTTGAGAAAAAAGAAATATATCCCTGTAATGCTGAAAGCCTTGTGGCGCTCACGGTTCAAGAATTTTTTCAAAAACTTATTCGGTTTTGGAATTAGAGCAGTTTGTTCGGGACATGGAAAATCGGACTTTGACAGAATCAACAGCCTTCTGCTCCAGAGGCTAAATATATACTTTTTAAAACTGCTCTAGTTTAAAAACGGAAAACATTTACGAAATAAAATATATATCACCGCGTAGCTGAAAGCCTTGTGGCGCTCACGGTTCAAGAATTTTTTCAAAAACTTATTCAGCTTTTGAATTACAGCCGTTTGTTCGGACACAAAAATCCAGGTTTGGACTAACTAGACACAGTGTAATTAGGGGGTCGCTGGCTGTTTCTCTCCAAAACTCACAGACACACATACACACGCAGGAGGAGCCGCACATGTGACTGCCTCCCCTGAAGCCCCGCCCCTTTCTGCTTGTTCTTCAGGCACAGTATATGATATATTATCAGAATGATCACAGCCTTGACTCACAAATGAGCTTTAGTTCATCCCATTCCTTATCAATATGATGTGGCTCCACATCAAAAAATAAAATGTTATTGTTATAATATGTGGCAGCACATATTGTTATGCAGTAAAATGGCCCTCTGCGAAGCAGAGGGTAAAATGGCCCTCTGCGAAGCAGAGGGCCATTTTACTCAAGTGTAAACACACACAGACCCAAGATACCCAAGATACCCAAGATACCCAAGATGCCCCTGCGAAGCAGGGGCATCTTGGGTATTAAGATGCTAAGGAAGAAAAAAATCCAAAAAAAAGGCTGTCGATTCTATGTAAAGAATAGACCAAACACTATTTGGTGTTTGGTCTATTCTTGGTCTATTGGTCTATAAGAGCGTAACGGGTAACACGTCCAAACATGACCCTGCTCTGAAGACGGACGTGCATTAAGCAGCAGCGAGCGACAATAAATGTGCTGCAAGCGGGCATGCACATATCAAAATTTCTCCGGAATTTTCTAGTTTCTTATTATTATTCCGCATCATTTTTCGTCCGTTAATAGGGCCAAAACCGTAAGGTGCACACATACATGAAATATATCAAAACGTAGGTCTTGACCGTGCGATGTGTGCTATTACTTTTCTCCGTCAAAAGTGTTACCGTGGCGACGCTAGACGCAAAAAACGGCGAAAATCGTCCCATAGAAATGAATGGGATTTTGCCGGATTCCGAGCAAATCTGCTCAAATCAGCTCAAACCCAGCCCTCTTTGGAGCTCTATAGCTCAGCCATATTTCATCACAGAGACACCATTCGAAGTTTAAACGGGTCACAAGACTTTGACCTATGACATACTGAAGCCGTGTATTGTTGTGATTTACGGTCTTTGAGAAATCGCGATTTACGTTTTATGATTTTTACAAGATCTTCAAAAAACCCTCCTCACTCTAGTGATGTCATCACGCACTCTAGCTCCGAGGAGAGAAGAAAAAAAAAAAAAAAACTGCCTTTTCCTTTTTCACGTCCACTCCTTTTGCTCAACCTACATAAATTATACATCAAAACGTAGGCATTTTTGTCCTCTTTCAGATGATGTGACTTCTGTGTCTGTGTGGTGTTTAGTTTTCCGTCAAATCAACCTAGAGTTCAAGTTGGTCCTTCCCGGCTCCTATATATTTCTATGGGGAAATTTTTCAAAAGTGTTGTCTGACAAGAAAAATATTCATATTTTTACACTGCCGTCATTTAAAAACCGTAGACATTTGAGAAAAAAGAAATATATCCCTGTAATGCTGAAAGCCTTGTGGCGCTCACGGTTCAAGAATTTTTTCAAAAACTTATTCGGTTTTGGAATTAGAGCAGTTTGTTCGGGACATGGAAAATCGGACTTTGACAGAATCAACAGCCTACTGCTCCACAGGGTAAATTTATACTTTTTAAAACTGCTCTAGTTTAAAAACGGAAAACATTTACGAAATAAAATATATATCACCGCGTAGCTGAAAGCCTTGTGGCGCTCACGGTTCAAGAATTTTTTCAAAAACTTATTCAGCTTTTGAATTACAGCTGTTTGTTCGGACACAGAAATCCAGGTTTGGACTGACTGGAGACAGTGTAATTGAGGGGTTGCTGGCTCTTTCTCTCCAAAACTCACAGACACACATACACACGCAGGAGGAGCCGCACATGTGACTGGCTCCCCTGAAGCCCCGCCCCTTTCTGCCTGTTCTTCAGGCACAGTATATGATATATTATGAGAATGATCACAGCCTTGACTCACATATGAGCTTTAGTTCATCCCATTCCTTATCAATATGATGTGGCTCCACATCAAAAAATAAAATGTTATTGTTAAAATATGTGGCAGCACATATTGTCATGCAGTGAAATGGCCCTCTGCGAAGCAGAGGGTAAAATGGCCCTCTGCGAAGCAGAGGGCCATTTTACTCAAGTGCTGGCAATAATACTCAAGTGCTGGCAATAAATGTGCTGCAAGCGGGCATGCACATATCAAAATTTCTCCGGAATTTTCTAGTTTTTATTATTATTCCGCATCATTTTTCGTCCGTTAATAGGGGCATAACCGTAAGGTGCACACATGCATGGAATATATCAAAACGTAGGTCTCGATCGTGCGATGTGTGCTATTACTTTTCTCCGTCAAAAGTATTACCATGGCGACGCTAGACGCCAAAAACCGGTAAAAATCAGCTTTCTTTGGAGCTCTATAGCTCAGCCATATTTTATCGCAGAGACACCATTCAAACTTTAAATGGGTCACAAGACTTGGAACGATAACATACTGAAGCCGTGTATTGTTGTGATTTATCGTCTCTGAGAAATCGCGATTTACGTTTTATGATTTTTCAGACATGTCTTTGCACTCCCATTTCTCAGCCTCTGTGTGGGCTAGAGACATGCTTTTTTCTCTAGTGGGTTACTAGTGGGTAGCCTTGACATCACTGACCCTCCCTATGATGAATTCGACCTTTGGGGGCGGAGTTTCGCCATCACGCACGCCACGAATCCGATTTCTCAGCCTCTGTGTGGGCTAGAGACATGCTTTTTTCTCTAGTGGGTTACTAGTGGGTAGCCTTGACATCACTGACCCTCCCTATGATGACCTCGACCTTTGGGGGCGGAGTTTCGCCATCACGCACGCCACGAATCCCATTTCTCAGCCTCTGTGTGGGCTAGAGACATGCTTTTTTGTCTAGTGGGTTACTAGTGGGTAGACTTGACATCACTGATCCTCCCTATGATGACCTCGACCTTTGGGGGCGGAGTTTCACCATCACGCACGCCACGAATCCCATTTCTCAGCCTCTGTGTGGGCTAGAGACATGCTTTTTTCTCTAGTGGGTTACTAGTGGGTAGCCTTGACATCACTGACCCTCCCTATGATGACCTCGACCTTTGGGGGCGGAGTTTCACCATCACGCACGCCACGAATCCCATTTCTCAGCCTCTGTGTGGGCTAGAGACATGCTATTTTCTCTAGTGGGTTACTAGTGGGTAGCCTTAACTTCACTGACCCTCCCTATGATGACCTCGACCTTTGGGGGCGGAGTTTCGACATCACGCACGCCACGAATCCCATTTCTCAGCCTCTGTGTGGGCTAGAGACATGCTATTTTCACTAGTGGGTTACTGGTGGGTAGGCTTGACATCACTGACCCTCCCTATGATGACCTTGACTTTTGGGGCGGAGTTTCGCCATTTAGTTCATCCCATTCCTAATCAATATGATGTGGCTCCACCCTTTGCAGCATGAACAGCTTCAACACTCCTAGGAAGTGTGTTTATTGGGGATTTTTGACCATTCTTCCAGAAGTGCATTTCTGAGGTCACACACTGATGTTGGCCCATGGAAAAGTTGCATAAGAGCATCAGGTAACACGTCCAAACATGACCCTGCTCTGAAGATGGACGTGCATTAAGCAGCAGCAAGCAACAATAAATGTGCTGCAAGCAGGCATGCACATATCAAAATTTCTCCGAAATTTTCTAGTTTATTCTGTTTTTCTGTCACAGTTTTACAAAGTAAAATGAATCAGTAAACCGAAGACTGCTTCAGAGTGGTTACTGAAGTCACATGTTTAGCTCGCTGCATAAGCTAAAGCTCTTAGCTGAGGGCAGAAGAAGCAGGCAGGAAGCAGACAACAGAAGTGAGGAAGTAGACAACAGCAGATAGGAAGCAGACAGGAAGTAGACAACAGCAGACAGGAAGTAGATAACAGAAGACACGAAGAAGACAACAGAAATGAGGAAGTAGACAACAGCAGATAGGAAGCAGACAGGAAGTAGACAACAGCAGACAGTAAGAAGACAACAGCAGACAGGAAGCAGACAACAGCAGACAGGAAGTAGAGGAAGTTCCTGAAGCTGGAGAAATGTCCACAGCTGGTGGTTGGTCTTGGTTGGTTTCTTCTCTGATTCTGGTTTTACCTCTAAAGAAGCTCATAAAGTCTTCAGTAGTGAAGGCTGCGGGAATGAACGGATCAACAGAGTTGAGACTCTGTCAGTCTGGCTACACTGATGAACAGAAAACCAGGATGATTTTAGTTTTCTTCTATTAATGATGAATAGTCAGCTGTTCCAGCAGCCGCGGCCGGCCCATAGGGGGCGCTGGGGCGCCGCCCTCCCTGATAGGAGGGGGAAAAAATGTAAAATATATTTTTTTCAAATTCTGTTATAAATGTCGGTTTTACCCACTGGTGTGTGCCTACATGCAATATGAATTATAAACTACATTTCCCACCTATTAACATTCATTCACCAGTGAATTTCCACAGACAGACTTGCATCGTTTCTGTCATGGGGCGCTGATCAGAGCGCCCCAGCAGTGCAGCAAAATAGCCAATCGTGTACAGATGCCAGGGCAAATTAATAAATATATGGCCAATCAGTGTCGCAGAAATATATCATCTTGGGGCGCTGAAAATTTCGCCCTCGGAGCAGAAAATACCGCGAGATTCTTGAGCGCGAAAGGCTTGTGCGCGCGCTAGTACGGCGCGAGTGCGGTCAGTCAGCGAGATGATGGCGAATGTGATGAGCGAGGTGCAGCTTCCACCGAATTCGGTGAGATCTTTGGGACAATGGAGGAGAAAATCCGGGTTAAGGAGCTGGGACCCGACAAGCCCGACCTTATAATGAGCCAGCAGACCAAAGAGAAAAATAAAGCGTACAACCGGAGTTTTTGCAAGAGTTGGTTCATGCGCAAGTCCTGGCTGACAGGCTGTGGAATAGCCAATGCACTTTTCTGTTTTCCCTGCATTCTTTTTAAAAGCATTCTTTTTAAAAGTGACAGGTGTGATTTAACGTGGACACAGTCAGGACAAACCGACTTGAAGCACCTCTCTGAACGCATCAAGAAGCATGAAAAATCAAGAGTTCATATGGAAAACTGCGTCAAGTTAGCTGTGCTGGGAAAGATTAGCATAGCAGCGCAGCTGGATGATGGACACTGCGTTGCGGTAACAAGGCACAATGAGGAGGTCGATAAGAATTAGGGATGTCCCGATCACGTTTTTTGGGTCCCGATCCGATTCCGATCTTTTAATTTTGATGATCGGCCGATTTCCGATTTTTTCCGATCCGATTTCACTTTTTTTGAGTGGGCAAACAGAGTTTAATTTCCTGTGCATTTTATTTCCTGTGTACATTAATAAATAGGCCTGCATCCAAGCTGAGATTAATAGCTTTTATCATCTCATAAAATAAACAATAACTTATTTAAACACTCTTCTTTCTTAACAGTGACTGTTCAACAGTCTCAGTACCAAAGAACATAGCACTTCCATTTAAATAGCAGCAGGTGAACTTGGCTAGCAGTTTAAGGCAATGAAAACACTAGCAGAAGTCTTTGCAATCAATGAAATCACATCAGAATAAAAATAACATAAAATATTAACTTCACTTCTTTCAAGACCCGCTGCACATGTTCGCGCACCTTTGTGTCCTTTGTCGTTCATGTAATGACGGGAACGAGGCTCGAGGTAATTAATGAGCTGGTTAAATGCCTTGTAAATGTGCTGGTCGTCCTCAGTAATACATTCCGCGATTAGCTCGGTGATTTTTCTGTATTTCTCCGAGTCTTTTGGGAGTTTCTTTCTTTTAAAAGTTTCACAGAGCGTTTGCTGCCGAAGCTGGTGCCGACGGCAGCAGCTCTGAAGCTGCAGCCGTCGGCACCATGGCACCTGACAGAAGGCTGCGTGAACGGTGCTGCGTGCTTTTTTAAGTGTCTGATTAAATTGGTGGTGTTGTAAACTCTCTTTTTACTTACCCCTCGTGATATCTCAGCCTTCCACACGTTGCAAGTCGCAGTTGAAGCGTCGGTCTTTGTAATTTTATAGCGCTGCCACACTGCTGATATTTTTGCTAAAGTTTAGCCTGACGCCGCCGGTCTTGAAACTTTTAAGGTGGATACAAGACAGCGCTGCTGGGAAACCTCATTTCAGTGCAAATTATTAAATGTATATAGTTTAAAAAATATTGTTGTTTGTGTAATATGATTACTTTATTAAATTGTGTTAATCAGGATCACTTTTTGAGGAAAAAAATAATGAAAAAAAGATCGGCGTGTTATAATAATGTTGATCGGCCAATCCGATCCACCTTAAATTTTTAAGATCAAAGGCCGATCGCCGATCGGGATCGGGACATCCCTAATAAGAATCGCCATATTTTATCTAAACTCATTGACTGTATTAAGTTTTGTGGTGCTTTCGAACTGGCATTGCGTGGGCATGATGAAAGGGATACCTCTGAAAACCCTGGAATTTACAGAGGTTTAGTCAACCTAATGGCATCCATTGACCGGGACTTGAACGAGCACCTTGAAAATGCAACCGTTTTTAGAGGCACCTCAAAGATGGTACAAAACGAGCTACTGGACTGTATACTGGCAGTTCTGAGAGAAAAAATCTTGGATGAAGTAAAAACAGTGGACTTTTTAGCCATCCAAGCTGATGAAACTACTGACATTTCCACACACTGTCAGTTAGTCCTGGTGCTAAGATACATTGATGGAACCCATAATGTCCAGGAGCGTTTTTTTGAGTTTATTAAGCTCTCCGACGCCAACGCGGACGCAATCGCCAGTGCCTTATTGGAAAGGCTGCGCACCATCCTTCCCAAGGGACAAGAAAAAAAGCTGATCGCCCAGGCCTATGATGGGGCAGCAGTGATGAGGGGTGCCACTGGAGGAGTTCAGCGTAAGATTCAGGACATCTATGAAAATGCTTACTACGTTCACTGTTATGCCCACCAGTTAAACCTAATAATGCAACAAGCAACATCCCACAGATCAATCACTTTTTCTCAGATATCGGGGGATTTTCTTCCTTTTTTACTAAGTCATGCAATGAGGTGGTGGCGCATCGGCAACACGTTGGAACTTCAACAGTCATGTCGTTAATACGGTGTATGAACACAAGGCTGATCTGGTGAAGTGTTTTGAGACAATCCGGAACAGAGATGGATTTGACGGCCTTACGAAGAGAGAGGCTGGTGGCTATGTGAGAATGCTGGAAGATGACGCTTTCTGTTTTTACCTGGCCCTCTTCCACAAAATAATGCCACATGTGGACATGCTGTATAACCAGCTGCAGAAGAGGAACATCGATTCTGTCTACATCTCAGGAATCATCCAGAGATTCATTGACAGCGTGCAGGGTATCAGGTTATCTGTAAAGTTTAGATGAAATTGAAATGCTAAAATACGGTGACAGTAATTTAATACAGTCTTGGGCTTATATATGTTATATATTAGCCAGTTTTCAGAAATGACTTTCAAAACATATGTATTGTCTCTCTTATCAGGGAGGCTGTTCCTTCTCTAGCTGAGGATCAGGAGTACAGGGGACCTGGACAGGAGCCACCCACAAAGAAACGGAGGGCAGTGGGAGAAGACAGGCAACACCATTTGGCACTGGAGGTAAGTACGTGCAGCTGCCACCGAGTGGATAGAAGGAATAACAACTTATCACCACACTGGCCATTCGAAATAGTGTTACTAACTGAAATATATATTGTCATGTTATGATATGAATATACAGAGTAAGCCATATTGGCTCATTACACAATTATACAGTCATGAAAAAAATTATTAGACCACCATTTTTTCTTCACTTTCTTTTTCATTTTAATACCTGGTACCACTAAACGTCATCATGTGACTAAAACAGACAGAAAAGAAAACACTGAATGCATAAAAGCAGTGTTTTTGGCAGTACAACGCCATATCTATTGATGTAAAAACTTAAGTGATTTAGGTTAGGTTCAAGAAAACCATGGAAAATGGTAAGATATCAGCTCTTAAATTAAACTCTTATGAGCAATCTTTGTGGTTATCGTTATGTTTGTCCAAACAAATGTACCTTTAGTTGTACCAGGCATTAAAATGAACAAGAAACTGATGAAAACAGGGGTGGTCTAATAATTTTTTCCATAACTGTAGCTGTTCAGGAAAAAATGATTATAGCCTATTGTTTAAAACAAAATGTGAAAACCTAATTCTAACCTTTTTTTTTTTGAAATTACATATCATGTCATAGGTATGTGTCACCATTATGTGCCATGCCAAGGAGAGGTTTTCCTTCACCAAGCACCTGGTCAGCGCCACCCTGCTGCAAGGAGACTTGTTTCCACAACACGACAGGAAGTTCCCAGATTCAGCACTGGATGCCATGGTGGAAGTCTATCCCTCTCTGGACAAGGCCAGACTTAAAACAGAGCTCTCCCTGATTTACAGCAACAAGGAGTTCCAGAGTTGCAGTGGTGCACTGGCTCTCTTTCAGGTTTTGTGGGAAAATAAACTTCAAGATACATTCACAGAAACTGTAAGCCTTCTCAACATCCTCATCACCGTCAGAGTCAGAGAGGTGCTTCTTAACCTGAAACAGGATAAAAACTTTCCTAAGGAATAGTATGGCACAAGATCGCCTCAACGCTCTGGCTATGCTCTCCATAGAGAAAAAACTAACATGGGACATCCCTGATTTCAACACCAGAGTCATTGAGAAATTTGCTACTCAGAAAGACAGACGAGCAAAGTTTCTGTACAAATAAGAACTGTCCATCCCCTCCACTTGCTCATCATATTACACTCACCTTAGAAACACAAATATACCCTTAACTCACTCTCACTCACTCACTCACTCACACACACTGTTGATTTGTATAGATTGTATATCTGATCATACCCTTGTTGTAAACTTCTCTCTGGAATTAGAATATTGTATTGTATTGTATTCACTGACTCACTCACACACACACACAACACACCCCCCCCACACACAGTTGATTTATATAGATTTTTATAGATTGTATAGCTAATCATACCCTTGCTGGAAAGTTCATCTGTGAAACTGGTGAGATTAAATCATTATTGTTGAATTGTAGTCGTCGTCTGACTTTGAATTCTTATACTGGACTAGTCAAAGAAATGTATTGTCACATCAGCCCCACCAAGAATATTTTTCACCAGCCGCCACTGTGTTCCAGCATCATGTGATGGGGTCTACAGTCTATCAACGTCTGTGGAGGTAGACGTCTGTGGTGGTTATTTATTTCTACAGTGACACAATCATAGAGATATTCATCAGATTTTCTTAAATCGGCTCTTTTGCCAGAAAGCAACATTTTCTTGTAAACTGCAATTTCACAAGATTGTAAAATTTTGGGGTTTTTTAAACTGAGGATTTTCCAACAATTGGGAGATTTTGGAGTAAAAACCAAGAAACAGGTGCTCAACAGTCATTCTGCTGACAGAGGTCAAAGGGGGCGGAGCTTGAGCACAAACTGGAGTCTACCTCTGCATGTCTCCAGTTACTGTCAGTCCACCTGTCCAGGGTCTGAGCAGTTTTGGTCACATGATTCGTTGTATAAATGACATTGTAAGTGTTTGAAAATGAAATCTGAATCATCCTGCTCCAGTTAATGCTGGTGTCTCTGCCATTAAGTCCTGTCTCAGCTGTCTTTTCTGTACAGACTGAGGACCTTAGTGTCCTCAGAAGAGTGGTTCTTGTCCTGGTGGATCCAAGTCCTGACCTGAGTCCTGCTTGTTTGTGGGAATCCATGAGTTTATGAAGTTCTGGTTCTGTCCTCACTGCTCTAGACTGAGATACCACTCTACTCTGGTTCTGATTCACTGGTCTGGGATTGGACAAGTGCCTTCCCCGTAGACCTACCTTGTTTCACAGGAGGGTCAGTGGTGTCCTGGTTCTGATTTGGATAGGTGACAGTCTACACAGCTACTCCAGAGTTATTCAGAGCTGCTCTCCAAACAGAATAGAAAATGGAAAACAGTAGCATTCGCGTTAATAACTAGAGAACACTCGGAGAGTGCAAACCTCCGTCAAGCACAACAGTTCTCCCATATAGAGATTTACAGATCCGCGTTCTGGATCAGATCCGGATCAGCCTTTGAAATTTGATAGAGGTTTTCATTGTCAATACCAGAGTCAAATGTCATGAGTTGTGCACAATAATTAACAGAGATGTTGAGAAACAAAATTTTCGGCCCCATTGAACGCAATGTTATCGAAAATTTGAAAGTGATCCAGAATCCAGGATTTCTTCCGGATCACAGCCAAAATGAAATCAATTCTTTTTTTTCACATTTCTGACAACTCCTGAAAATTTCCTCCAAATCCATCCATAACGTTTTGAGTTATCTTGAACACAGACAGACAGATAAGCGCCTCACCTCCTTGGCGGAGGTAAATATATAAAAACAGAGCTTTATGTTGCCTTTAATGTTGTGTCAACATATTTACAGACTAAGTTTCAACCAAGTCATGAATGTTACATTATTACTGGAGACAGACGTCAGTCCCAGGTGTGTTCATGTACATGTTTACTGTAAATCTAACATGCAGCCAGTTGTTCTCCAATGATTTGAACTCATTTTATAATTTTCCACATCTGATTGTTTTTAAACTCCCTTCAACGCCTACAGGAGAGAGGACCACATTTGAAGCTGGGGTTTTAGAACTGTGTGTCCTGCAGAAGCTCACAGTGATGGATGAGGACATAAAACAAAGTCCTAGAAGTTCATCAGGGGATGTTTGAGCCTTTTGGACCTCAGGGAGATGGTTCTGGGTCAGAACTGGGAGAGGCAGAGATGTAGAAATGGGTCTGGGCTGCTGCTGGGTGTTCATCCATCCACTATCTTTACCTGCTGGTTCCTGTTTAGGATCACATGGATCTACTGGAGGCCATCCCAGCTGTCTCTGAGATAAAGGCGGGGCTACACCTGGACAGATCACAGGTGTTGGATCCTTAATATCAAAGAAAACAAGACCAGTTGGGTTTTCTTCAACTTTTAAGGACCGTGAGCTGGAAAACAGAGGATCTATACCACAGAAGTCACTTTCATGTGATGTCACTGGTTGGCTCAGGATCAGTGGGAACAGCTGTCCAGACAGTCAGCAATTCAATACCTGAACAGGTGTGCAAGAGTCTTTGAGCAAAAGGTACATTAGGGTTACCGGTATTTAACACGAGTCATTCTGTTTGAACCAAGTTTATTGAGGATGGATCGGATCAATGTGACAGGAAGAGTTTTTATTCTCATTGCAGAAACAGTGACAGGACAGAAATAAAACTGAACACAGTAGAACCTGTTAGTGTGGAATAAACCTGGGGTCCATTTCAGAAACCTGGGGTCCGTTTCAGAAAGCTGGGGTCCATTTCAGAAAGATGGTTCTGTAGAAACTCTGAGTCTGTTGAACCTGAACTCAGGGAAACTGAGATTTCTGTTTCACAAAGCAAGTTAACTGAACCCAGAGCTGGAGGGTCCAGTTGAACCAGAGGAATGGAACCAGAGGATCCAGTTGAACCAGAGGGTCCAGTTCAACTGGAGGCTCCAGTTGGAGGCTCCAGTTGAGCTGTAGGGACCAGTTGAACTGGAGGGTCCAGTTGAGGTGGAGGGACCAGTTGAACTGGACCCTCTAGTTGAGGTGGAGGGTCTAGTTGAACTGGAGGGACCAATTGAACTGGAGGGTCCAGTTAAGCTGGAGGGTCCAGTTGAGGTGGTGGGTCCAGTTGAGGTGGAGGGACCAATAGAGGTGGAGGGTCCAGTTGAGGTGGCGGGTCCAATTGAGGTGGTTCCAGGAACCGAGGTTTTTCATACTGAGAGTCTGTTACCATAGTAACTGAATCTCTGAACTAGACCCAGTCAGGACCAGGAACCAGCTGTGAGACAACAGTGACCACCAGACCACCCTGCTGCCCTACCCTCCCCCTTTAGAATAAAAACTCAAATTAATTATAATTGTATGAAACATTTTCTTTCTCATCATCCACAAACGTCTGAGTCATGAAAGAAGGATGCTGACTCATTGACCAGATAACCACTGATGCTCCCTGAATTATTCTTTTCTTTGTTAATGTTATTAAAGGTTTTTATACTTTATCAACTACTTCAGTGTTTTCTAAAGTGTTTTCTACTGATTTCTAAATATTAAAACTCCACATCCAGTCCCTCTCATTTCCTCCAGATCAACTATCTTTCCTTCACCTCTTCTGCTGTTTTATGTTTCTGCAGAAAGTCACATGAATGAAGAAGAGCAGGATCTCTCTGTTTACCTGGTGTTGCCGTGGACACTCACGGTCTCAGAGCTCCATTGATGATGTCTTTTTCTAGTCGCTGTAACTCTGGATCAACTTACTCAAAAGTTGACTGAACCAACCCCGAACTGTTCTGAAACTGAAACCTCAGTTTCTGAGGTCAGAGTTAGCTTGTTAAAGCTCCTTTCTGAAGCAGAGCCCTGATGTGGCTAGCTTAGCTGAGCTCTGAACCTCCGACCATGTAGAAGCTCCTTCAGATAGGAATGTAATATGATATAATATAATATAGCTGCAGGACCGCTTGTTTTAATCATTTATTTCAACAGTCAGAGAAAAAACTGTTTCATGTTCTGCTCTGACTGCAGGTTCATGTTGACATCGTAGCTACTTTCTGTTTCAGTCTACCTGTGGATCACCTGATCCTCCTTGTTCTTCTAAAATCAGCTTCAACTGGGAGCCCAGCAGCTGGTTAAACTAGAAAAGTTCTGGCTGAAGTAGAACTCAGCTAAGTTAGCCACATGCTAACTGACTGTCATTGGCTCCTGATATTTCACTTTGTCATTATAACAATAATTCTCAGACTTCCTGTTTCAACAACAAGAACACTTGATTTTCATAAAGCCCAGTGGATCTTTTATTCTGATACAGGTTTCCTCAGATGTGTTGTTCTTTGTTTGGACTTAGTTTATTTGTTGACTTGGGGTCATGTGATCCTGATGCTGATGATGTCACCAGTCTCTGCTCAGGGATTGGTCAGCAGCTACCTGAGAAGATAATGAGAATTTTAGTTTCATGATGCAACATATGACTATTTTTATGATGTTGACAGTTTCTTCAGCAAGTCAGTGTTCAAAAATAAAAGCACAGTTGTTTTTCTGTTCCAGCCTTGAACAGCTAAAACTCAGACTCTGGCAGAGAAGCCATGTTTATATCTCACATCCTGGTTATTGCTCCTCCCTCCATGGCTTCCACACCAACAACAACAAATGGACGTCCAGAGGGGTGTACTACGAAGCGAGATTAGAGGGTTAGCGAGGTTTGTTGAGTCTAAAACCAGGATTTCCGGTACCACGAAGGTGGCTCTCTTTTAACCTGGCTAGATCACCATGGTAACTTACTCTGCAAGCTTAACCTGGTCCGGAGCAGGTTATGTGCAGAGTTTAGGCTCAAATCGGCTATAAAAAGCACCGCCCTTTAACTTTCACCCAATCCCGTTGACCTGAGCACCAGGATTGTGCAATGGAGGGAGAGTATTCAAAGACTGGACTGATCCGCTGGCTTCCCATGACCATATTCTCTATGAACGCTATAGATTTCCAGCTGAGGGAATATGTTACATTTGTAATCTGCTAGAGCCATATATTGGCAGCACCACCAAACGCAGCCGTGCGCTCACAGTAGCACAAACGGTGTGCTTTTTTTTGCGTTTCTTTGCATTTCTTTGCCGCGGGAACCTACAGGCATTCAGTTGGTGATGCAGAAAATCTGAGCCAGAATACTGGAATAAAGGTTGTACTTGCTCTTACTAAACTGCTGAATATGTTTGTAGTATTCCCTGGCCATCTGCCCACGCTTCAAATAAGAGAAGCGTTTTACTAAATCAGGTAACATAAATTAATAGTCCATTATGTTGATAATCAGTGTGACGTGGAATTTCATGTGAAATGTTATAATATAATTCATTCATAAGATTCCCCAGGGTGATAGGGTACCTATTAAAGTGGCCGGTGAGTGTGTATAACAGATAATATTAAATCTTAAATTAATTTCACATAGATTTAGCAAAAAACTAAAGTGATTTTCATTTATCATTCATAATGGGACAGTCAGACCTACATAATGTTTAAATCTGCTGCATTAAGTTTAAAGTTTAAGCGCTCTAAAAGAGGGAGGGAGATTAATTAAGGTTGTGAAATAAATATAGTGGTGAAATAAATATAATTTACGAATTTACACGATCTGCAATTTTTTGCCAGCACTCCTCTCTGGCTTTATTCGCACCTACAGTGTTGCTTTTGGCCGTAAAGATTTCTTTGAAATCCTCATAGCTCTGCATTATTAAAACCTGCTCCTCCTGACTGAAATATACGGACCGCCATCTATCCATTTGATCCGGAATAGACGTCAAATGATGCGTCAAACGCCCCCTTTTATGTGAATGCGCACAGAGCAGAAAGCAGAAAGCCGCGATTAACAAAGATAGTTGATAACCACCATCGTGGTACCAGTTATCTCTGATCGCGAGTTTCAGGTTTGTTAAGCCAGCTCACCCAAAGAAAGCCTGGCTGTGTTGAACTTGCTTCGTAGTATACCCCTCAGGAACCACTCAAGGCACCTTAACAACACAAGCAGCTTCATACACATCAATTAGATCGGTATATTTATTAGACCAAATGTTCCCTATAATCACTCCTATAAATTAAATTGCCTTCTAAATTACTTCAGTCTGACCACTGAAAGACCAGCTGGACCCAGATCCACCTGGACCTTCTAGAAGAGTCAGTCTGACCACCGAAAGACCAGCTGGACCCAGATCCACCTGGACCTTCTAGAAGAGTCAGTCTGACCAACGAGAGACCAGCTGGACCCAGATCCACCTGGACCTTCTAGAAGAGTCAGCCTGACCACCGAAGGACCAGCTGGAACCAGATCCACCTGGACCTTCTAGAAGAGTCAGCCTAACCACCGAAAGACCAGCTGGACCCAGGTCCACCTGGACCTTCTAGAAGAGTCAGTCTAACCACAGAAAGACCAGCTGGACCCAGATCCACCTGGACCTTCTAGAAGAGTCAGTCTGACCACTGAAAGACCAGCTGGATCCAGATCCAACTGGACCTTCTAGAAGAGTCAGTCTGACCACTAAAGATCAGCTGGACCCAGATCCACCTGGACCTTCTAGAAGAAGAGGACTGTAACATGAGAGTAACAGAACTGTAACAGGACTGTATTAGGATAGTAACACAAGTGTAACAGGAGTGTATCAGGACCGTAACAGCACTGTATCAGGACTGTATCAGGGCTGTAACATGACTGTAACTAGACTGTATCAGGACTGTAACATCACTGTAAAGGGACTGTAACATGACTGTATCAGGACAGTAACGAGAGTGTATCAGAACCGTAACAGGACTGTAACATGACTGTGTCAGGACTCTATCAGGACTATGACAGGACTGTAAAGGGACTGTAACATGCCTGTATCAAGACAGTAACGGGAGTGTATCAGGACCGTAACAGGACAGTATCAGGACTGTAAAAAGGACTGTATCAGGACTGTAACATGACTGTAAAGGGACAGTAACACGAATGTATCAGGACTGTAACAGGACTGTATCAGGACAGTAACAGGAGTGTATCAGGACCATAACAGGACTGTATCAGGACCATAACAGGACTGTATCAGGACAGCAACAGGAGTGTATCAGGACAGTAACAGGAGTGTATTAGGACTGTAACTGAAGTGTATCAGGCCTGTAACAGGACTGTAACAAGACTGTAACTGGAATGTATCAGGGCTGTAATAGGACTGTAACAAGACTGTATAATGACTGTAACAGGACTGTAACAACTGTATCAGGACTGTAACTGGAGTGTATCAGGGCTGTAACAGGACTGTAACACGACTGTATCAGGACTGTATCAGGACAGTAACAGGACTGTAACAGGACTGTATTGGGACAGTAATAGGAGTGTATCAGGACCATAATAGGAGTGTATCAGGACCGTAACAGGACTCTATCAGGGCTGTAACATGACTGCAATGGGACTGTAACACGAGTGTAACATGACTGTAACAGGACAGTAACAAGAGTGTATCAGGACCGTAAGAGGACTGTATCAGGACTGTAACTGGAGTGTATCAGGGCTGTAACAGGACTGTAACAAGACTGCATTAGGACTGTAACAGGACTGTAACGGGACTGTAACAGGACTGTAACGGGACTGTATCAGGACAGTTATAGGAGTGTATAAGGAACCTAACAGGACTGTATCAGGACTGTAACTGGAGTGTATCGGGGCTGTAACAAGACTGTATCAGGACTGTATTAAGACTTTAACAGGACTGTAACGGGATTGTAACAGGACTGTAACAGGACTGTATCAGGACAGTAATAGGAGTGTATAAAGAACCTAACAGGACTGTATCAGGACTGTAACAAGACTGTATTAGGACTGTAACATGACTGTAACATGAGTGTAACAGGACAGTATCAGGACTGTAACGAGACTGTATCAAGACTGTAACATGACTGTAAAGGGACTGTAACATGAGTGTAACATGACTGTAACAGGACAGTAACAGAAGTGTATCGGGACTGTAACAGGGCTGTATCAGGACAGTAACTGGAGTGTATCAGGGCTGTAACAGGAGTGTATCAGGACCATAACAGGACTGTATCAGGAACATAACAGGAGTGTATCAGGACCTCCTGAAGGGACTGGAGGAGGTGTCCTGAGAAAGGGAGGTCTAAACCTCTCTGATCAGACTCCTGCCCCCATAACCTGAACCATGGATGGATGGATAGATGATGTATGGATGATGGATGGTTTACAGTCTGCAGTATGACTGTATGGTTACTGTTGAACTGTGAACTGTATAGTTTTGGGTGTCGGTGTAGAGTTTCAGTACCTGCGGTTTGTAGTTGCCTACTGTGATCTGTCTGGTTCAATCTTCGTTTCTCCATTTTGTTTATCCGTTAATGATTTTGCCGCTTGAACAACAGCCTGCAGCAGAACAACACATCACCTGTCAGCAACACATCAGCCATGGGTCATCTGAGGTCACCTGAGGTCAACTATAAGTTTGTGGATACTGCTGGAATTTCTGAATTTTCTGTTGGGATGAATAAAGTATCTATCTTTCTAAGTGAGGGTCAACTGGAGTGAACTCAGGATCAACAGTGGTTCAGCCCAGCAGCTGTGTTCAGACCTTGAAGCTCCTCTTCCTCTTCTGGACGTTCTGCTCAGGGTGGAAGATAATGACGTAGACTTTAGGCATATAGAGCATCCCGAGTGAGACGGAGGCGCTCAGAGACATGGAGACAGTCAGAGTGGCGGTCTGAATGAACAGCTGTGGAAACAGAAAAAGCTGCTGAACAGAACCTTCACCATAACCATGCTACCCTCAGCAGAACAGATGCAGAACCACCAAAACCCCCAGCTGTTCTCTAACAACATTAGTGGGTCTTCTACATCCCAGGACCACCAGTAGCACCCTTCAGATGGTGAACAGGTGGACTCCAGGTGATGTCTAGATCCTCCTGTTTGACCTTGATTGACAGGTGTCCTTTCAGCAGAACAAAAAGTTGGGAACATCTGTCAAAAGGTTACAACTTTGTAAGGTTAATGATTTTAGAACAAAAAGTCTTAATTTTATGTTGTGTTTTTGTGAAATTGGAGATTTTATGACAAAGAAGTCCTTTTTACAACAAAAAGTTGTGATATTGCAAAATTCCCAGTTTTACAAAAAGAATTCACTGTAATTCAACAGATCCATCAAATCTTTGGTCCAGTCCTCCATCCTGAGCAGCATGAGGAGACAGTTAAAAGAAAAAACCTGGCAAACAGCTGAAGACCTCCATCAGAACCAGAACCAGAACCAGGGAGGGGTGGAGGTCTGAGATGATAATAATACTGATATAAACAGACTAGAAGAGTTTACACATCATCAGTGACTACGGCTAATTTTCAGCTTTATAGAAAAGTAAAGTTTTAACCCTGACCTTAAAAGCAGGAAGGGGGTGTCTCAGTGGTTCTGGTTCGACCAGAGTGGAGTTGATAAGTGAAGTTTCTGCCTCCTTTCAACTGTTAGAAACTCCAGGAACCACCAGCAAACCTACAGTCCAGAGACAAGAACTCTGCAGATCTGGTTCTATGAGGTCTTTAAGATCAGAGGAGCTGAGACCTTCAGATTTGTGAGGAGAAGAATTTTAATTTCTATCTTGGATTTAACAGGAGCCCTATGATGTGAAGCTGAGATCGTGGAACTCTGATTGTGTCTCTGTAATTCCACCCCCAAACACCAGGTGGCAGTGTGGGTTCTTCTCTGCAGCACTGCCGAGCTTCCTTCAGTTTACTTCCTGTATGTAGCTCAGCCGTGACGATGGAGTAGATAAAGTAGATCTTGGTGAGTTGGAGCTGATAAATGTTCAGCAGCAGGAACTTTTATTGATGTTACAGAAGTTTATCTTCCTACCTGACTGAAGAACAATGAAGAAGAAGCCAAATATGTAGAAGGAAGAGCCAAGCAGCCCAATCACAAAATAAGAGTGCCAAACAATAACCCCTGTGAGTTAAATCAGTTCTAAATTAGTTTAGTCATTAAAAAGACAACTTGTAGATGAAAAACCACAATTTGTGACAATCTTTGCCAGATTGTTACCATTCACCAACTATGGTTAATGCCCCAACCATCACCCAGCAGAGTCGTGGCGTTGCCCGCGGTTACTATGAGAGCGGCTGGTTGGTGAAACAAACCACCACTGCTACTGTTTCCAGCGTAGGTAGTCATCTAAATTTAACTAACTGTCAGAAAGCTGTGGTACTCGAGGGTGCAAGCTCTAACATACATTTCTACTGATTTCACAAAGATGTCACACAAAGAATATGATGGTAAAGAAAACTAAAGTAGATGGACAGAAACATGAGGAAACAGCAGATCTGGACCTGATCAGGACCTGATCTGGACCTGAAAATTAAAGTAGATGGACAGAAACATGAGGAACCAGGAGATCTGGACCTGATCAGGACCTGAAAACTAAAGTAGATGGACAGAAACATGAGGAACCAGCAGATCTGGACCTGATCAGGACCTGATCTGGACCTGAAAACTAAAGTAGATGGACAAAAACATGTGGAACCAGCAGATCTGGACCTGATCAGGACCTGAAAACTAAAGTAGATGGACAAAAACATGAGGAACCGGCAGATCTGGACCTGATCAGGACCTGAAAACTAAAGTAGATGGACAAAAACATGAGGAACCAGCAGATCTGGACCTGATCAGGACCTGAAAACTAAAGTAGATGGACAAAAACATGAGGAACCGGCAGATCTGGACCTGATCAGGACCTGAAAACTAAAGTAGATGGACAGAAACATGAGGAACCGGCAGATCTCGACCTGATCTGGACCTGAAAACTAAAGTAGATGGACAGAAACATGAGGAACCAGCAGATCTGGACCTGATCAGGACCTGAAAACTAAAGTAGATGGACAGAAACATGAGGAACCAGCAGATCTGGACCTGATCAGGACCTGATCTGGACCTGAAAACTAAAGTAGATGGACAAAAACATGAGGAACCGGCAGATCTGGACCTGATCAGGACCTGAAAACTAAAGTAGATGGACAAAAACATGAGGAACCAGCAGATCTGGACCTGATCAGGACCTGATCTGGACCTGAAAACTAAAGTAGATGGACAGAAACATGAGGAACCAGCAGATCTGGACCTGATCAGGATCTGAAAACTAAAGTAGATGGACAGAAACATGAGGAACCAGCAGATCTGGACCTGATCAGGACCTAAAAACTAAAGTAGATGGACAGAAACATGAGGAACCAGCAGATCTGGACCTGATCAGGACCTGATCTGGACCTGAAAACTAAAGTAGATGGACAAAAACATGAGGAACCAGCAGATCTGGACCTGATCAGGGCCTGAAAACTAAAGTAGATGGACAGAAACATGAGGAACCGGCAGATCTGGACCTGATCAGGACCTGAAAACTAAAGTACATGAACAGAAACATGAGGAACCAGCAGATCAGCAGATCAGAAGAAGCCAAATATGTAGAAGGAAGAGCCAAGCAGCCCAATCACAAAATAAGAGTGCCAAACAATAACCCCTGTGAGCTAAATCAGTTCTAAATTAATTTTGTCATTAAAAAAGACAACTTGTAGATGAAAAACTACAATTTGTGACAATCTTTGCCAGATTGTTTCCATTCACCAACAACGGTTAATGCCCCAACCGTCACCCAGAAGAGTCGTGGCGTTGCCCGCGGTTACTGTGAGAGTGGCTGGTTGGTAAAACAAACCACCACTGCTACTGTTTCCAGCATAGGTAGTCATCTAAATTTAACCGTCACAAAGCTGTGGTACTCGAGGGTGCAAGCTCTGACATACATTTCTACTGATTTCACAAAGATGTCACACAAAGAATATGATGGTAAAAAAAACTAAAGTAGATGGACAGAAACATGAGGAAACAGCAGATCTGGACCTGATCAGGACGTGATCTGGACCTGAAAACTAAAGTAGATGGACAGAAACATGAGGAACCAGCAGATCTGGACCTGATCAGGACCTGAAAACTAAAGTAGACCCTGTAATTTAAACCCTGAACCCTGTAATTTTAGTGAATTTATATGCACCAAACTGCGATGATTTTAATTTTTTTGAAAAACTATTTTTGACAATACCCAAGATTAATAATGGATACCTCATAATAGGAGGGGACTTCAATCTTGTATTGGATGTTACTTTAGACAGGTCATCAACCAACCCTCAGAGTCTTTCTAGGTCAGCAGGAGTTGTGAGTGATTTTATGTGTCAATGTGGCCTTTCAGATGTTTGGAGGTTTCAATTTCCCCACACTAGAAGTTATTCTTTTTTCTCAAATGTACTACATTACATATACTTATACCCGTATAGATTATTTTCTTCTTGATAACAGGCTTCTACCCAAGGTCAAGACCTGCTCATATACTAGTATTGTTATATCAGATCACAGCGCCATCCAATTTGACCTGGATCTTCCAAATCACCCTCCCCCTAACAGAATCTGGAGACTCAACCCTCTTTTATTATCAGACGAGAAATTTGTAGAGTTTATTTCATCCCAAATTGAACTTTTCCTGGAGACAAACACCTCCCCTGAGATCTCATGTGCTACTTTATGGGAGATTCTTAAAGTATACATTCGTGGACAAATCATAGCTTACTCCTCTACACTTAAAAGAGAAAAGAATTCAAAATTACATGAAATCTCCCAACGAATGTTAGATATAGACATGAAATATGCTCAAAGCCAGACTCCAGATCTTTATAAGGAGCGCTTGAGGCTACAAACTAAATTCGACCTTTTAGCCACCAATGAGGCAACACGCCTTATTATGAAAGCCAGGCATAATGTTTACGAATTTGGAGACAAAGCGAGTCGTCTGTTAGCTCTGCAAGCTCGTCAGGCAGCAACTGCTCGCTCAATTACAAAGATCCAATCACACACAGGAGAGATTTTGACAAATCATGACGATATAAATAAAGCATTTTTTCAATTCTACTCTGACCTTTATGCATCAGAATACAGCAGTGATTCGGATCTTCCTTGTAATTTCTTTGAAAACCTGACTATTCCTAGTGTATCAGAGGACCAGAATACTAAATTGTGTGCAGACATTTCAGTTTCTGAAATTATTACAGCTGTTAATTCTATGCAAAATAATAAATCACCTGGTCCTGGTGGGTTCACATGCGAATTCTATAAAACGTTTGGCCATTTACTAGCACCAACTCTTCAAGCTATGTTCAAGGAGGCGCTCTCTCTGGGTATTCTCCCCATGACGCTGAGACAGGCTTCAATCTCAATACTGGTAAAGAAAGACAAAGATCCACTCTTTTGTACATCTTATCGTCCCATTTCGCTGCTAAACGTAGACTTCAAAATATTATCCAAAGTGTTGGCTAAGCGTCTAGAGAGTGTGATCTCTGATATTGTTTCGCCTGATCAAACTGGATTCACTCGGGGCCGGCACTCTTACTCCAATTTGAGAAAGCTATTCGACGTTGTCCACTCGGCCCGGTCAAAATGCCCTGAGGTAGTAATTTCACTCGACGCTGAAAAGGCTTTTGACCGGGTCGAGTGGCAACACTTATTTTTCACTCTTCAAAAGTTTGGCTTTAAAGAAGAGTTCATAGCCTGGATCAGATTGCTTTACTCTTCCCCCCTAGCATCCGTGATCTCCAATAATACTCACTCAGATTACTTTCCTCTCAGACGGGGGACAAGGCAGGGCTGCCCTCTGTCCCCTCTCTTGTTTGCATTGGCCATTGAGCCCTTAGCGATTGCACTGCGACATTGTAAAGATTTCAAAGGTATACAACGGGGGGACCAAGAATTTAAAACATCTCTTTATGCGGATGATCTGCTTTTATATGTCTCTAACCCAACTTCATCAATCCCCTGTTTTCTAGATATTCTGAATCAATTTGGAAAGATTTCCGGTTACAAGTTGAATTTGCAAAAGAGCGAACTTCTTCCTTTAAACTCTAAAGCAGATGAAATTCCCTCGAATCTTTTCCCCTTTAAAAGGGCCCAAAATGGCCTTAAATATTTGGGAATTGAGGTTAATCGCTCTTTCCCTACCACCTTTAGGAAAAATTTTATGGCATGTCTTAATAAATGTAAGCAGGATATGGGCCGATGGGCCTCTCTACCATTGTCAGTAGCAGGACGAGTTAACCTTATTAAAATGATAGTACTGCCAGAATTTTTATATCTGTTCCAAAACATCCCAATCTTAATCAAAAAAACTTTCTTTAAAACACTTGATAAAACCATCATCTCCTTCATATGGGCGAACAAACCTAGTCGTATTAGTAAGACCCACCTTCAAGGATCAAAGCGCTCAGGAGGACTTGCGCTGCCAAATTTTATGTTTTATTATTGGGCATGCAACATCCAGAAATTAATTCACTGGTTTGAAGATAAGCCGATCGCAGATAAGACAGACTGGGTGCAATTGGAGATTTCATCATGTCAACATCATTTAAGGTCAGTGATTTGTGCGGCCTTGCCCCTTGTTAGCAATAATTTGAGTTCAAATACAGTAGTTAATAACGCCTTAAGAATCTGGGCTCAATTTAGAAAACATTTTGGGCTACAGAGCCCTTCTACCCTCTTACCTGTTAAGTCAAACCACATGTTCACTCCCTCCTGTACTGATTCTGCTTTCAGCCTGTGGTTCAACAAAGGTATCAAGTCAATATGCAACCTATATTCGGGAGACACATTTATGTCTTTTTCTCAATTATCCCAAATTTACAATGTGCCTAAAAACCATTTCTTCCGTTACTTACAGGTTAGGAGCTTTGTACAAAAGACATTTAGTTTGTTTCCAAATAAGCCTATAAAATCACATATTGAACATATTCTTGAACTGGAATCAGACCGGAGAGGACTGGTAGCCCAGATTTACGACCTTATCCAGAGCATTAACCCACACTCCACCGAAAACTTAAGAAAGGCCTGGGAATCTGACCTTGGAGTAGTTTTTAGAAATGATCAGTGGGACTCCATCTTAAATCTGATACATACATCATCTACGTCAGCCAAACATGGTTTAATCCAATTGAAAGTGGTACATAGAGCTCATTTCACGAAGGCCAGGTTGGCAAAGATTTATCCAAACGTTAACCCATTATGCCCCCGATGTAGAGGCCAACCTGCAGACCTAGTACACATGTTCTGGCAGTGTCCGAACCTCTCCACCTTTTGGAAAAGTATTTTCAATGTTTTCAGTGAGATATTTGGAACCCAGTTGGATCCTGATCCAATTTGTGCCCTTTTTGGTTTAACACCAGAGGAATCTGAAGCTGCTTTACCAGCTAAAGCCTATGTCATTATAGCCCTTACCACACTCCTCGCGAGGCGTTTGATCCTTTTCAGATGGAAACAACAAGCTCCTCCATCCTTTTCCCAATCTTTTTTCAGAATATGGAGGCCCTTTCTTGACTTTTATGACTCCTTTCAGGACCCCCTTGACATTGAATAGGATGGAATTCACACAGGATTAATCGCAGCAGCGATCCCCCCCCCCTTTTTTTTTTTTTTTTTTAAAATTTTTTTTTCCTTTTTTTTTTCTTTTTTTTTCTTTTTTTTTTTCTTTTTTTTCTTCTTCTTTGTTTTCTTTGTTGTATTTGGTTTTGTTTTGTGTCTCTTTTTTCTTTTTTTATACTTTCTTACTCCCTAACTATTTCATCTAAACCTATGGGTAGGTGGGGTGGGTGGGTGGGGGATGAGATGGGAATGATAAACTTGCTGTCAATTTATTTGTTGAACAATGCAGATTTATATTTTGGAGAGGATTGTGTAAACTGAAGTGATTCGCATTTGTTCTGTATTTCTCATCTCTGTGGGATAATAATTGTAAAAAATCAATAAAACATATAAATAAAAAAAAAAGATGGACAGAAACATGAGGAACCAGCACATCTGGACCTGATCAGGACCTGATCTGGACCTGAAAACTAAAGTAGATGGACAAAAACATGAGGAACCGGCAGATCTGGACCTGATCAGGACCTGAAAACTAAAGTAGATAGACAAAAACATGAGGAACCGGCAGATCTGGACCTGATCAGGACCTGAAAACTAAAGTAGATGGACAGAAACATGAGGAACCGGCAGATCTGGACCTGATCAGGACCTGAAAACTAAAGTAGATGGACAGAAACACGAGGAACCGGCAGATCTGGACCTGATCAGGACCTGATCTGGACCTGAAAACTAAAGTAGATGGACAAAAACATGAGGAACCGGCAGATCTGGACCTGATCAGGACCTGAAAACTAAAGTAGATAGACAAAAACATGAGGAACCGGCAGATCTGGACCTGATCTGGACCTGAAAACTAAAGTAGATGGACAGAAACACGAGGAACCGGCAGATCTGGACCTGATCAGGACCTGAAAACTAAAGTAGATGGACAGAAACACGAGGAACCGGCAGATCTGGACCTGATCAGGACCTGAAAACTAAAGTAGATGGACAGAAACATGAGGAACCAGCAGATCTGGACCTGATCAGGACCTGACCCTAACCCTAACCCTCATGGTCAGGTCAGCGTGATCATTCAGATATGACGATATATTTGGGTAAAACTACATACATAATAATATAGTGGATGCAGTGTAATGTTTGGTACCAGATAGTGTTTAAACCTTTGTTATGAAGCTCATCAGTATTATTTTTATGAGAACACCAAAGCGAGACGTCCATAAAGACAGCACATAGAAACTGAAGAGTGAGCGAAGCCCGGTGTCCAGGTACCGCTTCGATAAGCTCTAATTCTACCCCTAAAGGCCCGTCACCACACAACGGAACTGGAACCGTTCAGTACGACCTGCATGGTCCAAACGCTTTTATGTCCCGTGGGATTTATGTTCTATTAATTTTGCATTTGACTTTATTGTTATACAGGTGTGCGTGTGAGCGTGTGCATGGTTTCGAGGCAGCACAGCGACCAACCTGGTTGGCTGCAGCTCATGATGCAGGAAATTAAAGAAAACAAGGGGGCATGTCCAGCTGTAGAAGATAGTCGAGAGAAAACTGTTCCAAGAAGCACCAGGTTTATTTAAATCCGGTGTGGGAGCATTTTGGTGTTTCTGTTGAATACAGCGGCGACGGAGTGAAAACAGTTAACAGAGACTTCACCATCTGTAAACACTGAATAAGATGTGTCACGTTGTTATGTTAAAATTCAGGATCTTATTTACCTGTGAAGGCTGGTAATACTATGCAGTGGTGTAGCATTCAATTCAGCTGTTAATTAAGGCACAGAGAAACTGACGCAGGTGCACAGGGATTTATTTTCGATGTTCACGAGAGCCAGACCAACACAGAATGCCAAAGTTACTCAGGGCAAGCAGTAATTTAAGGAAACAGTTGCATCCATATCTGAACAGCACAATCTTGATCTTATTGGGACACACGTCAAACTGCAGACAAGTTGACGCCTAATATCATATCAACACAGTGGCCTCGTCTTAGACGAGTTTAATCACAGTTAATCAAATGTCATCCAGCCCTGTCAGTGATTTTACTCCAGGTCAGGAAGGCCTCAGAAGGCCTGAAATCAATTTTTAATATCACAATCCCTGCTTTTGTTTTTTAGCACCTCATTTTCTTTGGATATATATGAAAGCTTATCTGGGCACAGCAGTAGAGCACGCGGTTCCCAGCCCAAAGGGCGCAGCCCACAACTGCGAGCTAAACAGGGAATAATGGTGCGCAGTCTACTCTATAGGAAGTGCCCCCTCTAGTGGCCAAACACCCGTCCCCAGCTATGTAACGAGTTTGCAGCTCAGATTGGAATCTTGTTGATTGGTTAAAATGATTGGACTGATTAAATTTAGAAGTTGAATTATGGATTGGTATAATTTAGATTGTCAGATTCCCGGAAATAAGGGGAACGGCAAAAGACCTCTAGAGACTATCTACTCTAATCTAGGCCAAAAACCCAGTGGGAAAAAAGGCCACACTCTACCTAAGGCAAAGAAACATTCAATTCTCAGAAGCACCAGCAGGTGCGCCACCCCAGTTGATATCGGGGAAGGGGTCAGGTCTCTGATCCCTCAAAAAAGATGTCGTCATTGCTTTTAGCATCATGTGGCGTATACATGGAATCACACATATAAATAAAAGGAAAAACACAACCAAAACAATCAAGACTGGAGTAAACATCTTCAAAATTACCCCGTACCATGAGCCTGAGGTCAGCCACGTCCACGGATCAAACCCCCCGGACTTCGCTGAGTCCCTTTGGCGCTGCGTCTGCAGCAACCCATTCAGGTGTGAGATGACATGAGTCATGTTATCAGTAATATCAGGCACAAACGTGCAGCAACTTTCACTTACGACATGGCAGACGCCACCGTGGGCAGCCAGCATCAAATCTAGGGCCATGCGGTCCTGTAACTCCATGTTACGCAAGGGTTGGACCTCCGTTGTGATCTCAGTAAACCCCTCCGCGGATTCAGCAGTAAGATTTTCCATATCAATCGCCAGATCATCAATCTGATGGGCCAAGTTTACAGTTCCCCACCAAGGACGCCGACACCCCTTCACGAGGCCGGATTTCCGAAAATCCTATGGAACTTGCGGCCGTGAGGAGCTACTCTCCCCCGATCCGGGACCGCACAGGCGAATGGGCCAGCAGACACAAAACAGAAAACAACGCAAAAACAACAAGAAAAACACCCAGGGACGTCAACTGTTATATTAAAATTCAGGATCTTATTTACCTGTGAAGGCTGGTAATACTATGCAGTGGTGTAGCATTCAATTCAGCTGTTAATTAAGGCACAGAGAAACTGACGCAGGTGCACAGGGATTTATTTTCGATGTTCACGAGAGCCAGACCAACACAGAATGCCAAAGTTACTCAGGGCAAGCAGTAATTTAAGGAAACAGTTGCATCCATATCTGAACAGCACTGTTATGTTAAAATTCAGGATCTTATTTACCTGTGAAGGCTGGTAATACTATGCAGTGGTGTAGCATTCAATTCAGCTGTTAATTAAGGCACAGAGAAACTGACGCAGGTGCACAGGGATTTATTTTCGATGTTCACGAGAGCCAGACCAGAACAGAATGCCAAAGTTACTCAGGGCAAGCAGTAATTTAAGGAAACAGTTGCATCCATATCTGAACAGCACTGTTATGTTAAAATTCAGGATCTTATTTACCTGTGAAGGCTGGTAATACTATGCAGTGGTGTAGCATTCAATTCAGCTGTTAATTAAGGCACAGAGAAACTGACGCAGGTGCACACGGATTTATTTTCGATGTTCACGAGAGCCAGACCAGAACAGAATGCCAAAGTTACTCAGGGCAAGCAGTAATTTAAGGAAACAGTTGCATCCATATCTGAACAGCACAATCTTGATCTTATTGGGACACACGTCAAACTGCAGACAAGTTGACGCCTAATATCATATCAACACAGTGGCCTCGTCTTAGACGAGTTTAATCACAGTTAATCAAATGTCATCCAGCCCTGTCAGTGATTTTACTCCAGGTCAGGAAGGCCTCAGAAGGCCTGAAATCAATTTTTAATATCACACACGTAGTCCAACAAGCAATATGGATGAGCAGCTTAATCATCCTGAGGTTACGAGTCCAGTTATTCAATTTTTTTTTTTTTTGTCTCTGATTTGGCTCCATAAATTCCTGTAGCTCTCATGTCCACCAGGAGGTGGCAGCAGCTGTCTACAAAGCTGCTCAGAGCTGCAGCCTCATCTATGAGAGCCTCACTCTGATGGCGATCAGAGGTCCAGATCACTCTGATGGCGATTAAAGGTCCAGATCACTCTGATGGCGATCAGAGGTCCAGATCACTCTGATGGCGATCAGAGGACCAGATCACTGTGATGGCGATCAGAGGTCCAGATCACTGTGATGGCGATCAGAAGTCGAGATCACTGTGATGGCGATTACAGGTCCAGATCACTCTGATGGCGATTACAGGTCCAGATCACTCTGATGGCGATTACAGGTCCAGATCACTCTGATGGCGATCAGAGGTCCAGATCACTCTGATGGCGATTACAGGTCCAGATCACTCTGATGGCGATCGGAGGTCCAGATCACTGTGATGGCGATTACAGGTCCAGATCACTCTGATGGCGATCAGAGGTCCAGATCCCTCTGATGGCGATTACAGGTCCAGATCACTCTGATGGCGATTACAGGTCCAGATCACTCTGATGGCGATCGGAGGTCCAGATCACTCTGATGGCAATTACAGGTCCAGATCCCTCTGATGGCGATTACAGGTCCAGATACCTCTGATGGCGATTACAGGTCCAGATCACTCTGATGGCGATTACAGGTCCAGATCACTCTGATGGCGATCGGAGGTCCAGATCACTCTGATGGCGATTACAGGTCCAGATCACTCTGATGGCGATCAGAGGTCCAGATCCCTCTGATGGCTAATACAGGTCCAGATCACTCTGATGGCGATTACAGGTCCAGATCCCTCTGATGGCGATTACAGGTCCAGATCACTCTGATGGCGATCGGAGGTCCAGATCCCTCTGATGGCGATTACAGGTCCAGATCACTCTGATGGCGATTACAGGTCCAGATCACTCTGATGGCGATTACAGGTCCAGATCACTCTGATGGCGATCGGAGGTCCAGATCACTGTGATGGCGATTACAGGTCCAGATCACTCTGATGGCGATTACAGGTCCAGATCACTCTGATGGCGATCGGAGGTCCAGATCACTGTGATGGCGATCAGAGGTCCAGATCCCTCTGATAGCGATTACAGGTCCAGATCCCTCTGATGGCGATTACAGGTCCAGATCACTCTGATGGCGATTACAGGTCCAGATCACTCTGATGGCGATCGGAGGTCCAGATCACTCTGATGGCGATCGGAGGTCCAGATCCCTCTGATGGTGATTACAGGTCCAGATCCCTCTGATGGCGATTACAGGTCCAGATCACTCTGATTGCGATTACAGGTCCAGATCACTGTGATGGCGATTACAGGTCCAGATCACTCTGATGGCGATCGGAGGTCCAGATCACTGTGATGGCGATCAGAGGTCCAGATCCCTCTGATGGCGATTACAGGTCCAGATCACTCTGATGGCGATTACAGGTCCAGATCACTCTGATGGCGATTACAGGTCCAGATCACTCTGATGGCGATCGGAGGTCCAGATCACTCTGATGGCGATCAGAGGTCCAGATCCCTCTGATGGTGATTACAGGTCCAGATCCCTCTGATGGCGATTACAGGTCCAGATCACTCTGATGGCGATTACAGGTCCAGATCACTCTGATGGCGATTACAGGTCCAGATCACTCTGATTGCGATCGAGGTCCAGATCACTCTGATGGCGATCGGAGGTCATCACTCTGAGGGCGATCCAGTCCAGATCACTCTGATGGCGATTACAGGTCGGTCCAGATCACTCTGATGGCGATTACAGGTCCAGATCAATGTGATGACGATCAGAGGTCCAGATTCCTCTGATGGCGATTACAGGTCCAGATCACTCTGATGGCGATTACAGGTCCAGATCACTCTGATGGCGATTACAGGTCCAGATCACTCTGATGGCGATCGGAGGTCCAGATCACTCTGATGGCGATCGGAGGTCCAGATCCCTCTGATGGCGATTACAGGTCCAGATCACTCTGATGGCGATTACAGGTCCAGATCACTCTGATGGCGAGTAGAGGTCCAGATCACTCTGATGGCGATTACAGGTCCAGATCACTCTGATGGCGATCAGATGTCCAGATCACTCTGATGGCGATTACAGGTCCAGATCACTCTGATGGTGATTACAGGTCCAGACCACTCTGATGGCGATCAGAGGTCCAGATCACTCTGATGGGGAGTAAAGGTCCAGATCACTCTGATGGCGAGTAGAGGTCCAGATCACTCTGATGGCGATCAGATGTCCAGATCACTCTGATGGCGATTACAGGTCCAGATCACTCTGATGGTGATTACAGGTCCAGACCACTCTGATGGCGATCAGAGGTCCAGATCACTCTGATGGCAATTACAGGTCCAGACCTGTAATATATTATTGCGGACATGTTGTCCCGGGTGTAGTGTTATTGTGGTTTGTGTGTTGGTTGTTTTTTTTTGTTCTGAAACCAGGGTTTCGAACTTGGGTGGGGAGGTGTTACGGACCACGAGAGCCGGCGGCATTGTGCGTCCTGTGGGCTATCCCCGGCTGTCGCCTGCGGTCAGGAAGAGGGAGTGACGTCCCGGGATTCCCTTACCAAGCTCCGCCCCCTTGAATCAGCTGAGCGGCGTTGCCATCACCTGGGCCCTCCTCTCATCACCCTCCCCTCTATAAAAGACCTGTCAGAACTGCAGTCGTGGCAGACTGTCAGCCACAGACAGATCTGCCGCCATTGAGGGAATTTGTTGGAACTTTGTTGGACTTTGTTGACTAGTGTGGCATATTGTGTGTTTAAAGATGGATGTCTTTTTGTTGCAGAGCAAGTTTAATTTCATTATATTTATTATTTTTGCTTTACCTTTAATAAACGGCTTGCTGCCAGATCTACACGCCTTGTTACTCCCCTTATTCCATCTACTAGGCTAACTCACCATACCTGGGCCGTAACATGGCGATTACAGGTCCAGATCACTCTGATGGTGATTACAGGTCCAGATCACTCTGATGGTGATCAGAGGTCCAGATCACTCTGATGGTGATCAGAGGTCCAGATCACTCTGATGGCGATTACTGGTCCAGATCACTCTGATGGCGATTAGAGCTCCAGATCACTCTGATGGCGATCAGAGGTCCAGATCACTGTGATGGCAATCAGAGGTCCAGATCACTCTGATGGCGATTACAGGTCCAGATCACTCTGATGGCTATTACAGGTCCGGATCACTCTGATGGCAATCAGAGGTCCATATCATTGTGATGGTGATTACAGGTCCAGATCACTCTGATGGCGAGTAGAGGTCCAGATCACTGTGATGGCGATCAGAGGTCCAGATCACTGTGATGGCGATTACAGGTCCAGATCACTCTAATGGCGATTACAGGTCCAGATCACTCTGATGGCGATCGGAGGTCCAGATCACTCTGATGGCGATCGGAGGTCCAGATCACTGTGATGGCGATCAGATGTCCAGATCCCTCTGATGGCGATTACAGGTCCAGATCACTCTGATGGCGATCGGAGGTCCAGATCACTGTGATGGCGATCAGATGTCCAGATCACTGTGATGGCTATTACAGGTCCAGATCACTCTGATGGCGATCGGAGTTCCAGATCACTCTGATGGCGATCGGAGTTCCAGATCACTGTGATGGCGATTACAGGTCCAGATCACTCTGATGGCGATTAGAGCTCCAGTTCACTCTGATGGCGATCAGAGGTCCAGATCACTCTGATGGTGATCAGAGGTCCAGATCACTCTGATGGCGATTACAGGTCCAGATCACTCTGATGGCGATAAGAGCTCCAGATCACTCTGATGGCGATCAGAGGTCCAGATCACTCTGATGGTGATCAGAGGTCCAGATCACTCTGATGGTGATCAGAGGTCCAGATCACTCTGATGGCGATTACAGGTCCAGATCACTCTGATGGCTATTACAGGTCCGGTCACTCTGATGGCAATCAGAGGTCCATATCATTTTGATGGTGATTACAGGTCCAGATCACTCTGATGGCGAGTAGAGGTCCAGATCACTGTGATGGCGATCAGAGGTCCAGATCACTGTGATGGCGATTACAGGTCCAGATCACTCTAATGGCGATTACAGGTCCAGATCACTCTGATGGCGATCGGAGGTCCAGATCACTGTGATGGCGATCAGATGTCCAGATCCCTCTGATGGCGATCAGATGTCCAGATCCCTCTGATGGCGATTACAGGTCCAGATCACTCTGATGGCGATTACAGGTCCAGATCACTCTGATGGCGATTAGAGGTCCAGATCACTCTGATGGCGATTACAGGTCCAGATCACTGTGATGGCGATTACAGGTCCAGATCACACTGATGGGGATCAGAGGTCCAGATCACTCTGATGGTGATTAGAGGTCCAGATCACTCTGATGGCAATCAGAGGTCCAGATCACTCTGATGGCGATTACAGGTCTAGATCACTCTGATGGCGATCGGAGGTCCAGATCACTCTGATGGCGATCCGAGGTCCAGATCACTGTGATGGCAATCAGAGGTCCAGATCCCTCTGATGGCGATTACAGGTCCAGATCACTCTGATGGCGATTACAGGTCCACATCACTCTGATGACGATTACAGGTCCAGATCACTCTGATGACGATTACAGGTCCAGATCACTCTGATGGCGATCGGAGGTCCAGATCCCTCTGATGGCGATTACAGGTCCAGATCACTCTGATGACGATTACAGGTCCAGATCACTCTGATGGCGATCAGAGATCCAGATCACTCTGATGGCGATCAGAGGTCCAGATCCCTCTGATGGCGATTACAGGTCCAGATCACTCTGATGGCGATCGGAGGTCCAGATCACTTTGATGGCGATCAGTGGTCCAGATCCCTCTGATGGCGATTACAGGTCCAGATCCCTCTGATGGCGATTACAGGTCCAGATCACTCTGATGGCGATTACAGGTCCAGATCACTCTGATGGCGATCGGAGGTCCAGATCACTCTGATGGCGATCGGAGGTCCAGATCACTGTGATGGCGATTACAGGTCCAGATCACTGTGATGGCGATCAGAGGTCCAGATCCCTCTGATGGCGATTACAGGTCCAGATCACTCTGATGGCGATTACAGGTCCAGATCACTCTGATGGCGATTACAGGTCCAGATCACTCTGATGGCGATCGGAGGTCCAGATCACTCTGATGGCGATTACAGGTCCAGATCACTCTGATGGCGATTACAGGTCCAGATCCCTCTGATGGCGATTACAGGTCCAGATCACTCTGATGGCGATTAGAGGTCCAGATCACTCTGATGGCGATTACAGGTCCAGATCACTCTGATGGCGATCAGAGGTCCAGATCACTCTGATGGCGATTACAGGTCCAGATCACTTTGATGGCGATCGGAGGTCCAGATCACTGTGATGGCAATTACAGGTCCAGATCACTCTGATGGCGATCAGAGGTCCAGATCCCTCTGATGGCGATTACAGGTCCAGATCACTCTGATGGCGATTACAGGTCCAGATCACTCTGATGCCGATCGGAGGTCCAGATCACTCTGATGGCGATTACAGGTCCAGATCACTCTGATGGCGATTACAGGTCCAGATCACTCTGATGGCGATCGGAGGTCCAGATCACTCTGATGGCGATTACAGGTCCAGATCACTCTGATGGCGATCAGAGGTCCAGATCCCTCTGATGGCTAATACAGGTCCAGATCACTCTGATGGCGATTACAGGTCCAGATCGCTCTGATGGCGATTACAGGTCCAGATCACTCTGATGGCGATCGGAGGTCCAGATCACTCTGATGGCGATCAGAGGTCCAGATCCCTCTGATGGCGATTACAGGTCCAGATCCCTCTGATGGCGATTACAGGTCCAGATCACTCTGATGGCGATTACAGGTCCAGATCACTCTGATGGCGATCGGAGGTCCAGATCACTCTGATGGCGATTACAGGTCCAGATCACTGTGATGGCGATTACAGGTCCAGATCACTCTGATGGCGATCGGAGGTCCAGATCACTGTGATGGCGATTACAGGTCCAGATCCCTCTGATGGCGATTACAGGTCCAGATCACTCTGATGGCGATTACAGGTCCAGATCACTCTGATGGCGATCGGAGGTCCAGATCACTCTGATGGCGATTACAGGTCCAGATCCCTCTGATAGCGATTACAGGTCCAGATCCCTCTGATGGCGATTACAGGTCCAGATCACTCTGATGGCAATTACAGGTCCAGATCACTCTGATGGCGATCGGAGGTCCAGATCACTCTGATGGCGATCGGAGGTCCAGATCCCTCTGATGGTGATTACAGGTCCAGATCCCTCTGATGGCGATTACAGGTCCAGATCACTCTGATTGCGATTACAGGTCCAGATCACTGTGATGGCGATTACAGGTCCAGATCACTCTGATGGCGATCGGAGGTCCAGATCACTGAGATGGCGATCAGAGGTCCAGATCCCTCTGATGGCGATTACAGGTCCAGATCACTCTGATGGCGATTACAGGTCCAGATCACTCTGATGGCCATTACAGGTCCAGATCACTCTGATGGCGATCGGAGGTCCAGATCACTCTGATGGCGATCAGAGGTCCAGATCCCTCTGATGGCGATTACAGGTCCAGATCCCTCTGATGGCGATTACAGGTCCAGATCACTCTGATGGCGATTACAGGTCCAGATCACTCTGATGGCGATTACAGGTCCAGATCACTCTGATGGCGATCGGAGGTCCAGATCACTCTGATGGCGATCGGAGGTCCAGATCACTCTGATGGCGATCGGAGGTCCAGATCACTCTGATGGCGATTACAGGTCCAGATCACTGTGATGGCGATCAGAGGTCCAGATCCCTCTGATGGCGATTACAGGTCCAGATCACTCTGATGGCGATTACAGGTCCAGATCACTCTGATGGCGATTACAGGTCCAGATCACTCTGATGGCGATCGGAGGTCCAGATCACTCTGATGGCGATCGGAGGTCCAGATCCCTCTGATGGCGATTACAGGTCCAGATCACTCTGATGGCGATTACAGGTCCAGATCACTCTGATGGCGAGTAGAGGTCCAGATCACTCTGATGGCGATTACAGGTCCAGATCACTCTGATGGGGAGTAAAGGTCCAGATCACTCTGATGGCGAGTAGAGGTCCAGATCACTCTGATGGCGATCAGATGTCCAGATCACTCTGATGGCGATTACAGGTCCATACCACTCTGATGGCGATCAGAGGTCCAGATTACTCTGATGGCAATTACAGGTCCAGACCTGTAATATATTATTGCGGACATGTTGTCCCGGGTGTAGTGTTATTGTGGTTTGTGTGTTGGTTGTTTTTTTTTGTTCTGAAACCAGGGTGTCGAACTTGGGTGGGGAGGTGTTACGGACCACGAGAGCCGGCGGCATTGTGCGTCCTGTGGGCTATCCCCGGCTGTCGCCTGCGGTCAGGAAGAGGGAGTGACGTCCCGGGATTCCCTTACCAAGCTCCACCCCCTTGAATCAGCTGAGCGGCGTTGCCATCACCTGGGCCCTCCTCTCATCACCCTCCCCTCTATAAAAGACCTGTCAGAACTGCAGTCGTGGCAGACTGTCAGCCACAGACAGATCTGCCGCCATTGAGGGAATTTGTTGGAACTTTGTTGGACTTTGTTGACTAGTGTGGCATATTGTGTGTTTAAAGATGGATGTCTTTTTGTTGCAGAGCAAGTTTAATTTCATTATATTTATTATTTTTGCTTTACCTTTAATAAACGGCTTGCTGCCAGATCTACACGCCTTGTTACTCCCCTTATTCCATCTACTAGGCTAACTCACCATACCTGGGCCGTAACATGGCGATTACAGGTCCAGATCACTCTGATGGTGATTACAGGTCCAGATCACTCTGATGGCGATCAGAGGTCCAGATCACTCTGATGGCGATCAGAGGTCCAGATCACTCTGATGGCGATTACTGGTCCAGATCACTCTGATGGCGATCAGAGGTCCAGATCACTGTGATGGCAATCAGAGGTCCAGATCACTCTGATGGCGATTACAGGTCCAGATCACTCTGATGGCTATTACAGGTCCGGATCACTCTGATGGCAATCAGAGGTCCAGATCACTCTGATGGCGATTACAGGTCCAGATCCCTCTGATGGCGATTACAGGTCCAGATCCCTCTGATGGCGATCGGAGTTCCAGATCACTCTGATGGCGATCGGAGTTCCAGATCACTGTGATGGCGATTACAGGTCCAGATCACTCTGATGGCGATCAGAGGTCCAGATCACTCTGATGGCGATCAGAGCTCCAGATCACTCTGATGGCGATAAGAGCTCCAGATCACTCTGATGGCGATAAGAGCTCCAGATCACTCTGATGGCGATAAGAGCTCCAGATCACTCTGATGGCGATAAGAGCTCCAGATCACTCTGATGGCGATAAGAGCTCCAGATCACTCTGATGGCGATCAGAGGTCCAGATCACTCTGATGGTGATCAGAGTGTCACAAGCGGAGGCGTGGAAGGAGGACCCAAATGCAGGAGGTTCCAAAACACAAAAAGGTATTTATTTAACAAAAACAAAAAACCAAAATCCACAAAATCCAAAAATCCAAAACGTCAAGGAATTCAAAACTACAAACTTAACTTGACTCCGAGCTGAACGGTGAACACAAAGACAAGGCATGGAGGGCATAGCGACGACAATGGACAGCAAACTTAAAGGGAGTGACAGGACTTATATACACACAGGAACAAACGAGAGGCAGGTGTGAACAATCAGGCTTGACAAGGGGAAGGAAGCAAAGCTGAAAACAACGGAGACAAGACAGACCTTCAAAGTAAAACAGGAAGCACTAGAGACATGGAGAGACGCCAACTTGACAACACACAGAACAAACAGAAAAACACAGAAAAACGATCATGGCCGCTCCAGGCCATGACACAGAGGTCCAGATCACTCTGATGGTGATCAGAGGTCCAGACCACTCTGATGGCGATTACAGGTCCAGATCACTCTGATGGCTATTACAGGTCCGGTCACTCTGATGGCAATCAGAGGTCCATATCATTTTGATGGTGATTACAGGTCCAGATCACTCTGATGGCGAGTAGAGGTCCAGATCACTGTGATGGCGATCAGAGGTCCAGATCACTGTGATGGCGATTACAGGTCCAGATCACTCTAATGGCGATTACAGGTCCAGATCACTCTGATGGCGATCGGAGGTCCAGATCACTCTGATGGCGATCGGAGGTCCAGATCACTGTGATGGCAATCAGATGTCCAGATCCCTCTGATGGCGATTACAGGTCCAGATCACTCTTATGGCGATTACAGGTCCAGATCACTCTGATGGCGATCGGAGTTCCAGATCACTGTGATGGCGATCAGAGGTCCAGATCCCTCTGATGGCAATTACAGGTCCAGATCACTCTGATGGCGATTACAGGTCCAGATCACTCTGATGGCGATTAGAGGTCCAGATCACTCTGATGGCGATTACAGGTCCAGATCACTGTGATGGCGATTACAGGTCCAGATCACACTGATGGGGATCAGAGGTCCAGATCACTCTGATGGTGATTAGAGGTCCAGATCACTCTGATGGCGATCAGAGGTCCAGATCACTCTGATGGCGATTACAGGTCCAGATCACTGTGATGGCGATTACAGGTCCAGATCACACTGATGGGGATCAGAGGTCCAGATCACTCTGATGGTGATTAGAGGTCCAGATCACTCTGATGGCGATCAGAGGTCCAGATCACTCTGATGGCATTCAGAGGTCCAGATCACTGTGATGGTGATTACAGGTCCAGATCACTCTGATGGCGATCAGAGGTCCAGATCACTCTGATGGCGATCAGAGGTCCAGATCACTCGGATGGCGATCAGAGGTCCAGATCACTCTGATGGCGTTAAGAGGTCCAGATCACTCTGATGGCGATTACAGGTCCAGATCACTCTGATGAAGATTACAGGTCCAGATCAGTCTGATGGCGATCAGAGGTCCAGATCACTCGGATGGCGATCAGAGGTCCAGATCACTCTGATGGCGATCAGAGGTCCAGATCACTCTGATGGCGATTACAGGTCCAGATCACTCTGATGGCGATTACAGGTCCAGATCACTCTGATGGCGATTAGAGCTCCAGATCACTCTGATGGCGATCAGAGGTCCAGATCACTCTGATGACGATCAGAGGTCCAGATCACTCTGATGGCGATCAGAGGTCCAGATCACTCTGATGGGGATCAGAGGTCCAGATCACTCGGATGGCGATCAGAGGTCCAGATCACTCTGATGGCGATCAGAGGTCCAGATCACTCTGATGGCGATTACAGGTCCAGATCACTCTGATGGAGATTACAGGTCCAGATCAGTCTGATGGCGATCAGAGGTCCAGATCACTCTGATGGCGATCAGAGGTCCAGATCACTCTGATGGCGATCAGAGGTCCAGATCCCTCTGATGGCGAGTAGAGGTCCAGATCACTCTGACGGCAATTACAGGTCCAGATCACTGTGATGGTGATCAGAGGTCCAGATCACTCTGATGGTGATTACAGATCCAGATTGTGAGCCTCCACAGTTCCAGAACAAAAGCTTCTGGACAGAACGGACTCAATACCAGAACAGAACCAGGTCATGAGTGGAGAACGATGGATCTCTGGAATAAACCTGGATTAGAACCGTTTCTGGTCAAGTTCCATCACATCACCTCCACATCTACAGCTTCCACATGTTGACGGACACCTGCTCACCTGGACTCCAGGTGGTGCTCAGATTCCGCCGCTCCTTTCAAAAAGCTCTTATTCTGAGAGAATCAGAGCTGTACTGATATGTAGTCAACATGCAATTAACCAAAAGTCCTGATTTCATGACACGAAGCTGTAAATTTTCTAAATTTTGTCATTTCACGACAGAAAGTCTTGATTTTGTGAATTTGAGATGTTATGACTGAACTAAGCAGTTTACAACAAAACAGTCTTGACATCTAAAAATTCTCCTTTTACAGCAGAAATGTGTCATTATTAAATTAAAAAGGTGTGAGTTTGTGAAATTCCTAATTTTACCACAAATGTTGATCATAGGACACAAATTCATGCAAAATTCACAATCTTCTAGATAAATCAGCATTTTATGTCAAATCTGGTGTTTATGACAAAACTTCGCTTTTCGCAACAACAGGTTGATTTTTCAAAATTTGCAGTTTTAAAGAGAAAAGTGATTAGATTTTTTTTTCAGTTTTCATTTTTAAGAAATTCACAATTTCACGGGATAAAGTTGTAATTTTATGTGAAAAAGTTGTGAATTTTGGGATTTTTTGGGATTATTTTGGGAAATTAGTTTTTATTACAAAAAATTTGGGTTTTTTTTCTAAAAAATTTGATGAGTTGATCGTCTAGTGACTGGAGAAATTACTAATTAAAACCAGTACTGTTGATCTTTTATGATATAATATAATATAATATAATATAATATAATATAATATAATATAATATAATTAGGGCTGTCAAAGTTAACGCGTTAACGTGTGATTAACGCAAAATAATTTTAACGCAACTAATTTTTTTAATGCGCGATTAACGCGAGCCTTAGCCTGGCCGTTGATGTACAATAGTATAGAGGAGAGTAGGTTTAATGAGCCTTGGGCCCTGCCGTTGTTGTAGTCCTGTAGTCCTCCGTAGTCCTGTCAAAACAGGAAGTCATGCACTGACGTCGACGGCCATGCCGCAGACAGACAGACGTAAACAAAACCTCCGTTAGCAGTAGCTGGGATAAAAATGGATACAAAAGATACTATTTTGAATGGTAAGTTCAGCTTCAAAACCTTGTATGAAGAACATGAGAAAATATTGAGTATATATATAATATATAATGGATTTGGCATTGTAGCAATAAATAAACATGCATTTGTTTTGCATAAAGCAAGCATTTTTGTACTCTCATATTAGACAAGGCAACTTTATTTGTAGAGCACAATTCGTACACAAGGCAATTCAAAGTGCTTTACAGATGCCTAAAGTCACAAGTCGCAAATAGAATCATTCCATACAAGCATAAAAATAATCAATAATAAATAAAAATAATTAATAAAAAAAATTAATTAATTAAATTAAAAATGAAGAGTGCAGATAAAATCCCTCCAGTCATCATCTTCACATCTAAACAGAACTGTTTTCAGTCTGGATCAGAACATTGTCAGAGTTCAGGTCTGTCTCACATCTTCTGGAAGACTGGTCTAGATTTTAGGAGCATAAAACTGAAATGCAGCTTCACCTTGTTTAGTCCTGACTCTGGGCACCAGCAGGAGACCACTACCTGAGGTTCTCAGAGTCCAGGTTGGTTCATATGGATCTAACATGTCAGATATGTACTTTGGGGCCATGAAGAGACTTGAACACAAGTAGAGTTGTTTTAAAGTCTATTCTCTGAGTGACTGGAAGCCAGAGACCTCAGGACTGGACTAATATGGTCATATTTCCTGGTTCTAGTCAGGACTCGTATTAATAAGAGTAATACAACTTGAAAAAAATCTGTATAAGGTAGATTTAGAACAGATAAAAATATGTGATTAATTTGCGATTAATCATGATTAACTATTGACAGTCATGCGATTAATCTGATTAATTATTTTGAGAAATTGACAGCCCTATATATTATATTATATTATATTATATAGAGGGTTCATTAAAGTGAGTGTACCCTTTTCTCTGTCTTGAGCTCCTGCCTCCATAAATGTCTGTGATGGATCTGCACCTGCACAGGTATTAAATACATCCAGATCACACACGTGCACACGCACACACACACACACATGCACACGCACTAATCTGGAACAAACACACCAGAGTCTGTGTTAATTCCCTTAAACGTTCACACCCTGAATCCCTCTGGGTTCTGTTGTCCTTGGATAACAGAAGACCACAGAGAGATTCTGTTATTGTCTCCTCCATCAGAGGAGGAGGAGGAGGAGGAGCAGGATGAATGTTATCATGGAGCCACAGGAGGAGGCCAACGGAGGGGAAGGGGAGGGATTTGAAGCGCAATTTTACTGATTGCTCCACCACCATGTGGCCTGCTGTCAGTGCTGGAGAAGAGGATGAAACTACCTGAATCAATTCAATTCAAATTCAAAAATACCTTATTAATCTTTTACAGTGAAATCACTGTTGCAGTAGCAGTTGTCACACATACACTCACTTCTTCATCAGGAGGTACCAGGTTGGACCTCGTTTCTCCTTCAGAACTGTCTAAATCCTTCATGTCAGATCCAACCAGGTCCTGGAAACGTTCCTCAGAGGTTCTGGTCCATATTTTCATGACAGCATCAGCAGCTGCTGCTCATCCATGACGAGAACCTCCGGTTCCTCCACATCCCAGAGCTGCTCTAGTGGACTGAGATCTGGAGACTGTGGAGGACATCTGAGTCCAGTCAACTCATTGTTCCAGAAACCAGTCTGAGATGGTTGGAGCTTCATGACATGGAGCGTCATCCTGCTGGAAGGATCCATCAGAAGATGGTCCACTGTGGTCATGAAGGGATGGAGATGGTCAGGAACAATCCTCAGGTAGACTGTGTTGTTGACACGATGCTCAGTTGGTTCTGATGGACACAAAGAGTGTCAGGAAAATCTCCCCCACACCATCACACCAGCACCACCAGCAGCAGCAGCAGCAGCCTGAACCGCTGATACCAGGATGGATCCATGCTTTCATGTTGGTTCCTCTGTTCTGACCATCTGAATGTGTCAGCAGAAATCCAGACTCATCAGACCAGACCAGGTTCTACAGTCTTATGTGGTCCAGTTCTGGTGAGTCTGTGGTTCCTGTTCTCAGCTGACAGCAGTGACTCCTGCTGTGGTCTTCTGCTGCTGGAGAACATCCTCCTCCAGGTTGGACCTGTTGTGGGTTCAGAGATGTTCTTCTGCATACCTCGGTTGGAACTAGTGGTTAGTTGAGTTCCAGTTGTCTTTCTATCAGCTCCAACCAGTTGCGTCATTCTCCTCTGACCTCTGACACCAACATCTGGATATCTTCTCCTTCTGGAGGAGGACAGAGGACAGATGTAGCTGTAGACAACAGATGGGTGGAGGTTTTGATATGTGTCTCAGTCCTCCAGTTTAGCTCAGTTAGTTGTGAGGATGCTCATCACGACTGACAACGTTTTTCTCTTTTTCATTGTTTCTGCAGGTGTTTCTGCAGGTGTTTCTGCAGATGTTTCTGCAGGTGTTTCTGCAGATGTTTCTGCAGGTGTTTCTGCAGGTGTTTCTGCAGATGTTCCTGAATCTAAATGTCCTGATGTATGTAAGGAGAATGAAGACCCTGAAGTGTTTTTAGTTTGGTTGAAGCCTCTGTTTCAGTCTGATACTGCTGTTTCTGTCATGTTTCTCTCATTTTTATTCTCTTTTGACTATTTTTGGAGCTCTTTGTGACTTTGCTTTAAACTGAGTTGTTGCATAACTGTGTCCTGTGCAGGTTTATAATCTGTTTAATCCCACCAGCCATGTGTCTGCCTGGAAAAGCTTCCACTTTTGTCTAATTCTGCAGTGGTTTATCTGCAGCCTGAAAGCCTCTGAACCAGAAAAGGCTTTCACCTCGTTTCTGTGTCACCTCACATTTATTCCCTTAATAAAACTCTCCTGCAGGCCGGCGTCACCGAGTTCAAGCCCAGTCAAAGACACACTCAGTTATTTAACACACAATATAACCTAATATAATCAATATAATATAAAATAATCTAAACAGTCATAGGGATGCTCATAAGACTTTTTGGCAAAAGTGGAACTTTTTTAGAAAAATAAGTATAATTTTCTCATAAAATGTGATCATTTTTCTGTAAAATCATGACTCTTTAGCTTGATGTTGCAGCCTTTTGAATTAAAATATTGACCCTCTTAATCACTAATTTTGCAAAATTACACCTTCATGTAAAAATCTTTGTTGTAAAACTGTGACTCACAAAATTATGGTCCACGTTAAAGACCCAGCACCAGGTGTAGGATGACGCCTCCACGTTAAAGACCCAGCACCAGGTGTAGGAGGACGTCTCCACGTTAAAGACCCAGCACCAGGTGTAGAAGGACGTCTCCACGTTAAAGACCCAGCACCAGGTGTAGGAGGACGCCTCTACGTTAAAGACCCAGCACCAGGTGTAGGAGGACGCCTCCACGTTAAAGACCCGGCACCAGGTGTAGGAGGACGTCTCCACGTTAAAGACCCGGCACCAGGTGTAGAAGGACGCCTCCACGTTAAAGACCCAGCACCAGGTGTAGGAGGACAGCTCCACCTTAAAGACCCAGCACCAGGTGTAGGAGGACAGCTCCACGTTAAAGACCCAGCACCAGGTGTAGAAGGACGCCTCCACGTTAAAGACCCAGCACCATGTGTAGGAGGACGCCTCTACGTTAAAGACCCAGCACCAGGTGTAGGAGGACGCCTCCACGTTAAAGACCCAGCACCAGGTGTAAGAGGACGTCTCCACGTTAAAAACCCAGCACCAGGTGTAGGAGGACGTCTCCACAATAAAGACCCAGCACCAGGTGTAGGAGGACGGCTCCACGATAAAGACCCAGCACCAGGTGTAGGAGGACGGCTCCACGTTAAAGACCCAGCACCAGGAGTAGGAGGACGTCTCCATGTTGAAGACCCAGCACCAGGTGTAGGAGGACACCTCCATGTTAAAGACCCAGCACCAGGTGTAGGAGGACGTCTCCACGTTAAAGACCCAGCACCAGGTGTAGGATGACGCCTCCACGTTAAAGACCCAGCACCAGGTGTAGGAGGACGCCTCCACGTTAAAGACCCAGCACCAGGTGTAGGAGGACGCCTCTACGTTAAAGTCCCAGCACCAGGTGTAGGAGGACGCCTCCACGTTAAAGACCCAGCACCAGGTGTAAGAGGACGCCTCCACGTTAAAGACCCAGCACCAGGAGTAGGAGAACGTCTCCACGTTAAAAACCCAGCACCAGGTGTAGGAGGACGTCTCCACGATAAAGACCCAGCACCAGGTGTAGGAGGACGGCTCCACGTTAAAGACCCAGCACCATGTGTAGGAGGACGCCTCCACGTTAAAGACCCAGCACCAGGTGTAGGAGGACGTCTCCACGTTAAAGACCCAGCACCAGGTGTAGGAGGACGCCTCCACGTTAAAGACCCAGCACCAGGTGTAGGAGGACGCCTCCACGTTAAAGACCCAGCACCAGGTGTAGGAGGACGCCTCCACGTTAAAGACCCAGCACCAGGTGTAGGAGGACAGCTCCACCTTAAAGACCCAGCACCAGGTGTAGGAGGACAGCTCCACGTTAAAGACCCAGCACCAGGTGTAGAAGGACGCCTCCACGTTAAAGACCCAGCACCAGGTGTAGGAGGACGCCTCCACGTTAAAGACCCAGCACCAGGTGTAGGAGGACGCCTCTACGTTAAAGACCCAGCACCAGGTGTAGGAGGATGCCTCCACGTTAAAGACCCAGCACCAGGTGTAAGAGGACGTCTCCACGTTAAAAACCCAGCACCAGGTGTAGGAGGACGTCTCCACGATAAAGACCCAGCACCAGGTGTAGGAGGACGGCTCCACGATAAAGACCCAGCACCAGGTGTAGGAGGACGGCTCCACGTTAAAGACCCAGCACCAGGAGTAGGAGGACGTCTCCATGTTGAAGACCCAGCACCAGGTGTAGGAGGACACCTCCATGTTAAAGACCCAGCACCAGGTGTAGGAGGACACCTCCACGTTAAAGACCCAGCACCAGGTGTAGGATGACGCCTCCACGTTAAAGACCCAGCACCAGGTGTAGGAGGACGCCTCCACGTTAAAGACCCAGCACCAGGTGTAGGAGGACGCCTCTACGTTAAAGTCCCAGCACCAGGTGTAGGAGGACGCCTCCACGTTAAAGACCCAGCACCAGGTGTAAGAGGACGCCTCCACGTTAAAGACCCAGCACCAGGAGTAGGAGGACATCTCCACGTTAAAAACCCAGCACCAGGTGTAGGAGGACGTCTCCACGATAAAGACCCAGCACCAGGTGTAGGAGGACGGCTCCACGTTAAAGACCCAGCACCAGGTGTAGGAGGACGTCTCCACGTTAAAGACCCAGCACCAGTTGTAGGATGACTCCACCACGTTAAAGACCCAGCACCAGGTGTAGGAGGACGTCTCCACGTTAAAGACCCAGCACCAGGTGTAGGAGGACGCCTCCACGTTAAAGACCCAGCACCAGGTGTAGGAGGAAGCCGCCACGTTAAAGACCCAGCACTAGGTGTAGGAGGACGCCTCCACGTTAAAGACCCAGCACCAGGTGTAGGAGGACGTCTCCACGTTAAAGACCCAGCACCAGGTGTAGGGGACGCTCCACGTTAAAGACCCAGCACCAGGTTGTAGGAGGACGCCACCACGTTAAAGACCCAGCACCAGGTGTAGGAGGACGCCTCCACGTTAAAGACCCAGCACCAGGTGTAGGAGGACAGCTCCACCTTAAAGACCCAGCACCAGGTTGTAGGAGGACAGCTCCACGTTAAAGACCCAGCACCAGGTGTAGGAGGACGCCTCCACGTTAAAGACCCAGCACCAGGTGTAGGAGGACGCCTCCACGTTAAAGACCCAGCACCAGGTGTAGGAGGACGCCTCTACGTTAAAGACCAGCACCAGGTGTAGGAGGACGCCTCCACGTTTAAAGACCCAGCACCAGGTGTAAGAGGACGTCTCCACGTTAAAAACCCAGCACCAGGTGTAGGAGGACGTCTCCACGATAAAGACCCAGCACCAGGTGTAGGAGGACGGCTCCACGATAAAGACCCAGCACCAGGTGTAGGAGGACGGCTCCACGTTAAAGACCCAGCACCAGGAGTAGGAGGACGTCTCCATGTTGAAGACCCAGCACCAGGTGTAGGAGGACACCTCCATGTTAAAGACCCAGCACCAGGTGCAGGAGGACACCTCCACGTTAAAGGCCCAGCACCAGGTGTAGGATGACGCCTCCACGTTAAAGACCCAGCACCAGGTGTAGGAGGACGCCTCCACGTTAAAGACCCAGCACCAGGTGTAGGAGGACGCCTCTACGTTAAAGTCCCAGCACCAGGTGTAGGAGGACGCCTCCACGTTAAAGACCCAGCACCAGGTGTAAGAGGACGCCTCCACGTTAAAGACCCAGCACCAGGAGTAGGAGGACGTCTCCACGTTAAAAACCCAGCACCAGGTGTAGGAGGACGTCTCCACGATAAAGACCCAGCACCAGGTGTAGGAGGACGGCTCCACGTTAAAGACCCAGCACCAGGTGTAGGAGGACGTCTCCACGTTAAAGACCCAGCACCAGTTGTAGGATGACTCCACCACGTTAAAGACCCAGCACCAGGTGTAGGAGGACGTCTCCACGTTAAAGACCCAGCACCAGGTGTAGGAGGACGCCTCCACGTTAAAGACCCAGCACCAGGTGTAGGAGGAAGCCGCCACGTTAAAGACCCAGCACTAGGTGTAGGAGGACGCCTCCACGTTAAAGACCCAGCACCAGGTGTAGGAGGAAGGCTCCACGTTAAAGACCCAGCACCAGGAGTAGGAGGACGTCTCCACGTTAAAAACCCAGCACCAGGTGTAGGAGGACGTCTCCACGATAAAGACCCAGCACCAGGGTAGGAGGACGCCTCCACGTTAAAGACCCAGCACCAGGTGTAGGAGGACAGCTCCACCTTAAAGACCCAGCACCAGGTGTAGGAGGACAGCTCAACGTTAAAGACCCAGCACCAGGTGTAGAAGGGACGCCTCCACGTTAAAGACCCAGCACCAGGTGTAGGAGGACGCCTCTACGTTAAAGACCCAGCACCAGGTGTAGGAGGACGCCTCCACGTTAAAGACCCAGCACCAGGTGTGTAAGAGGACGTCTCCACGTTAAAAACCCAGCACCAGGTGTAGGAGGACGGCTCCACGTTAAAGACCCAGCACCAGGTGTAGGAGACGGACGTCTCCACGTTAAAGACCCAGCACCAGTTGTAGGATGACTCCACCACGTTAAAGACCCAGCACCAGGTGTAGGAGGACGGAGGAGGACGCCTCCACGTTAAAGACCCAGCACCAGGTGTAGGAGGACGCCTCCACGTTAAAGACCCAGCACCAGGGCACCAGGTGTAAGAGGACGCCTCCACGTTAAAGACCCAGCACCAGGAGTAGGAGGACGTCTCCACGTTAAAAACCCAGCACCAGGTGTAGGAGGACGTCTCCACGATAAAGACCCAGCACCAGGTGTAGGAGGACGGCTCCACGTTAAAGACCCAGCACCAGGTGTAGGAGGACGTCTCCACGTTAAAGACCCAGCACCAGTTGTAGGATGACTCCACCACGTTAAAGACCCAGCACCAGGTGTAGGAGGACGCCTCCACGTTAAAGACCCAGCACCAGGTGTAAGAGGACGTCTCCACGTTAAAAACCCAGCACCAGGTGTAGGAGGACGTCTCCACGATAAAGACCCAGCACCAGGTGTAGGAGGACGGCTCCACGATAAAGACCCAGCACCAGGTGTAGGAGGACGGCTCCACGTTAAAGACCCAGCACCAGGAGTAGGAGGACGTCTCCATGTTGAAGACCCAGCACCAGGTGTAGGAGGACACCTCCATGTTAAAGACCCAGCACCAGGTGCAGGAGGACACCTCCACGTTAAAGGCCCAGCACCAGGTGTAGGATGACGCCTCCACGTTAAAGACCCAGCACCAGGTGTAGGAGGACGCCTCCACGTTAAAGACCCAGCACCAGGTGTAGGAGGACGCCTCTACGTTAAAGTCCCAGCACCAGGTGTAGGAGGACGCCTCCACGTTAAAGACCCAGCACCAGGTGTAAGAGGACGCCTCCACGTTAAAGACCCAGCACCAGGAGAGTAGGAGGACGTCTCCACGTTAAAAACCCAGCACCAGGTGTAGGAGGACGTCTCCACGATTAAAGACCCAGCACCAGGTGTAGGAGGACGGCTCCACGTTAAAGACCCAGCACCAGGTGTAGGAGGACGTCTCCACGTTAAAGACCCAGCACCAGTGTGTAGGATGGACGTACCTCCACGTTAAAGACCCAGCACCAGGTGTAGGAGGACGTCTCACGTTTAAAGACCCAGCACCAGGTGTGTAGGAGGACCGCCTCCACGTTAAAGACCCAGCACCAGGTGTAGGAGGAAGCCGCCACGTTAAAGACCCAGCACTAGGTGTAGGAGGACGCCTCCACGTTAAAGACCCAGCACCAGGTGTAGGAGGAAGGCTCCACGTTAAAGACCCAGCACCAGGAGTAGGAGGACGTCTCCACGTTAAAAACCCAGCACCAGGTGTAGGAGGACGTCTCCACGATAAAGACCCAGCACCAGGTGTAGGAGGACGCCTCCACGTTAAAGACCCAGCACCAGGTGTAGGAGGACAGCTCCACCTTAAAGACCCAGCACCAGGTGTAGGAGGACAGCTCCACGTTAAAGACCCAGCACCAGGTGTAGAAGGACGCCTCCACGTTAAAGACCCAGCACCAGGTGTAGGAGGACGCCTCTACGTTAAAGACCCAGCACCAGGTGTAGGAGGACGCCTCCACGTTAAAGACCCAGCACCAGGTGTAAGAGGACGTCTCCACGTTAAAAACCCAGCACCAGGTGTAGGAGGACGGCTCCACGTTAAAGACCCAGCACCAGGTGTAGGAGGACGTCTCCACGTTAAAGACCCAGCACCAGTTGTAGGATGACTCCACCACGTTAAAGACCCAGCACCAGGTGTAGGAGGACGCCTCCACGTTAACACTAGAAGACCCAAAGCCCAGCCATTTGGCTTTCCTACCTTCCATGCCCAAAGAGCAGCCAAGTGGCTGGATTAGTCTGGAGCTAACATCTTAACTCAGGTGTGAACGACACCATTGTTCTGTAAATGAGATGGCCAAGTTGTGCACAGCCAGTAGAGGTGTCAAGTACAGAGCACTTTTACTCAGTTTCACTCTACCCAGTTTCTCTCAGTAAAGTAAAGATACCTATAAAATCTAAGTATTTATCTTTGTGCTGAATATTTACTGTTACTCACTATTTTGAAACACAAGTATATATACTTTTTAAATTTTAAAAAGGGAATACTTACTTTTTAAATCACACACGTTTTTGTTTTCAGTTTTTCCCCTAATTTGTTTACCCTAGTCTGCTCCAAAGTTAGGTTTTGTCCCCATAAATCAGAGCTCAAAACCTTCGTATGCTCAAACAGCTGATAATGTCACTATCCAATTATCTCATTCAGTGATGCAGCTGCATTGAAATGCTACTATTTATGTTCTATATGTATTTAAAAGCCACAGCCGCCCCAAAGAGGCTATCTAACTGAATTACATTTTTAGATTAAATAATATTATTGACTGGTTTTCACTTTTTTCTTGGGTACATTCATGATGAAGTACTTTTATAATTTTTCTTTTACCAGAGTAGTTTTTATTGCAGTATCTGCACTGTTACCAAGTACTGAAATCAAGTACTTTTGCCATCTCTAAAAGCCAGTTGAGTAGGCTATGGGTAATGATATTCACACTTGTAATCACAACAGAAAGTAAGTTAGTAAGAGTCGACAGAGTTTATTTTTTCATTTCTTGCTGAGGTTTATTGTTGATGCACAAGATTTAAACAAGACATGTTTTCTTAGAAATTCCTGAAAGTGTTACCTACATTACAGCACTTCAGTCATCTACATTGTCTGCACATACTTGGCACTGCCACGCCACCTCCTTTCTGCATTTACCACATGTGTACTTATAGCAATCTACACAGCGCAAAGAGGCATGATTGTTCCTGCACCGACAGTTCACCTGGCACATTGCCCTTTTTCCTTTGTCAGGTGTGGGAGGTTGTTGCCGAAGAAGTTTTTCCTTTTTTCGCATTTTTTGCTCCCAAATGAGACTGAGCAAGCTCACTGGGCCAGCTCCACCAGGAAGTCCACCCGTCTCTCCTGCACCCCGGTACATGTCTGATAAAGGACATGTGCATTTAGCGCTGCAATGTCAAGCATATTATAAAATACTGCAACTGGCCATCGCCGTGTTCCAGAGCGCACAGTGTACTCTCGCACCATCTGGTCCATAACATCCACACCACATTTCATGCCATTGTAATCCAGTGACAGTGTTTGGCTTCTTTTTTCGGGTATCCCCAGTCTCAACCACACCATGCATGCAGCTAAGAATGCAGACGGTCTTCCTGCGTTTGGGCGCATAAAACAGTCAGTGAGGCACCAGAGGTTGAAAAAACCTGGGTACTGTATTCATTGCGGTCCAAAGTTTGTTTGGGCTGATGGTGGAAGCTCCCGTCGAATCTTATTCACTGTGCCAAGGAGGGTGGTCTCCGACTGAGCAGTCGCTGCACAAGTGATAACGATGTGAAAAAGTATCTGTGGTAACAGTTCTTCCTTTGTCCATGAATGGTTCCATGAGCTTCATCACCACATGTTCAGAGAGTCTCTCTGGTGTGACGATTGGGGTCCTTGCCAAGGTATGGAATAATATTGCAGACATACTTAGACTTCAAGTCACATGCCACCCAGAACTTGATGCCAAACTTGTCGGGTTTTGTAGCAATGTACTGCAGGAAACAGCAGCGAGTCTGTTGGGAAAGGTTGCTCATCAATGGTAATGCACCTGCCTGGATTGTAGGATGAGATGCAGTTGGCAACGAAAGACCCCCAAACATCGGAGACTGCAGCAAATCTGTCAGTCCCAACTCGCTCACTGCGCGTGTCAATGTTATCAAAGCGTAGGTGTCGCATTATGTCTTGGAAGCGGTTAGGGCCATAATGCCACTGATCAGTGGGTGGTCCAAGTTTTGCCGACCAAGCGTCACGCAGCGATGGAAGTTTTTCACCCCTCGCAAGAGAAGAAAGTTGCAATAAATGCCATGAGTTCAGGAAGGGCAATGAACACAACTGTCATGCTGTGTCTGCCGTCCATGCTGAACAGTCCACTCCTGAACAGTTCGAAGCATTGTCAACAGTGATAAAGCAGAGGAAGCGTAAGCGGCTGGTCACCGTTCTTCTGACCAACACGTTGGCTCTCCATCTCAGGTTTGATTCCATTACTGCGTGATGGAAAGGCCTCCCGACCTGTTCTTCATGCCACACTGGTGCCATCTTTTGCCTTCTCTGTTGGTCCGGTGTGTGTCTCCAGTCGACCTTTCTTTTGGGGCTGAGAAGTCTCCTCATCTGTAGGGTAAATGTTTTTTTGGAGTGTGACCATGAGATATCCAAAATGATGAGGCAATGAATGAAAACTCAAACAAGGTTACAAATTTAGGCAAAGATATAATTTGAATTATAATTCCAAAACATTCTCAACTCTGCCTCCTCTGTATTGGATAATTCCATTGTAAACTGACAACAAACAGTGCACATTAGAGGTAATTTCTAAAAGAGTAGCAAGATTGTTTGAGTTGAAAACTCTACTAATGAAAACCCTTTAGATACTACACTTGTAAAATAACTAAATGAAAATACGATGTTTGGGAACTCTTACCAGAAGAAGTTTCAGAGTCTGAACTAGCTGAAGGTTTATATATTCTCATGAATCACAAGGGTTGACTTGGCTCAGGATCATGTCCAAAGCTTGCTGGGTGTTGAGTGGTTTCGGAATCTTCGCTTCTTGGCTGACAAGAGCCATGAAATACTTTATGTGCCGTGAGTGAGCTATTTATCCACCTTGGTTCCCTAGTTTAGTAGTCATCGTTCACACTTCCGCCTACCCTGCTTTTACATTGAACTTTTAATTGTATGTCTTCTAAGTCAGGTCGTTAGGTTACTGGCTATGTGTATGTGCACACTTGTGATATGTGCATCAACAGTTATGAAAGCAGATATATTGATTGAAAAAAAAAAAAAAAAAAGCAGCCATGCAATCAGCAGGTCTGAGAACTTGTGACAGAGTACAAAACAGTGGATCTTGAGTGCTCAGACTCTCCCCAATCAGACCCCTCCCCCTAAGGAGTAGCTTGACACCCTCGTCTGGCAGGTAATGGCTGCATTGAATGGGGCCATTGACATGTTAATTTCAAACCATGCAGCCTTTTGGCTGTCCTCTGGGCATGGTAGCAGGAGTAGAAAACTCTGGGTTTTCTAGTGTTAAAGACCCAGCACCAGGTGTAGGAGGACGCCTCCACGTTAAAGACCCAGCACCAGGTGTAGAGGACGCTCCACGAAAGAACCCCACACCAGGTAGGAGGACGTCTCCACGTTAAAAACCCAGGTTAGGAGAGTCTCCACGACCCAGCACCAGGGGTAGGAGGACGGCTCCACGTTAAAGACCCAGCACCAGGTGTAGGAGGACGTCTCCACGTTAAAGACCCAGCACCAGTTGTAGGATGACTCTAAAGACCCAGCACCAGGTGTAGGAGGACGTCTCCACGTTAAAGACCCAGCACCAGGTGGTAGGAGGAAGCCGCCACGTTAAAGACCCAGCACCAGGTGTAGGAGGACGCCTCCACGTTAAAGACCCAGCACCAGGTGTGTAGGAAGGCTCCACGTTAAAGACCCAGCACCAGGAGAGGAGGACGTCTCCACGTTAAAAACCCAGCACCAGGTGTAGGAGGACGTCTCCACGATAAAGACCCAGCACCAGGTGTAGGAGGATGCCTCCACGTTAAAGACCCAGCACCAGGTGTAGGAGGACGTCTCCACGTTAAAGACCCAGCACCAGGTGTAGGAGGACGCCTCCACGTTAAAGACCCGCACCAGGTGTAGGAGGACGCCCCACGTTAAAGACCCAGCACCAGGTGTGTAGGAGGACGCCGCCACGTTAAAGACCAGCACCAGGTGTAGGAGGACGCCTCCACGTTAAAGACCCAGCACCAGGTGTAGGAGGACGGCTCCACGTTAAAGACCCAGCACCAGGTGTAGGAGGACGCCTCCACGTTAAAGACCCTGCACCAGGTGTAGGAAGACGCCTCCACATTAAAGAACCAGCACCAGGTGTAGGATGACTCCACCACGTTAAAGACCCAGCACCAGGTGTAGGAGGACGGCTCCACGTTAAAGACCCAGCACCAGGTGTAGGAGGACGCCTCCACGTTAAAGACCCAGCACCAGGTGTAGGAGGACGCCTCCACATTAAAGAACCAGCACCAGGTGTAGGAGGACGCCTCCACGTTAAAGACCCAGCACCAGGTGTAGGATGACTCCACCACGTTAAAGACCCAGCACCAGGTGTAGGAGGACACCTCCACGTTAAAGACCCAGCACCAGGTGTAGGAGGACACCTCCACGTTAAAGACCCAGCACCAGCTGTAGGAGGACGCCTCCACGTTAAAGACCCAGCACCAGGTGTAGGATGACTCCACCACGGTCCCCAGCACCAGGTAGGAGGACGTCTCCACGTTAAAGACCCAGCACCAGGTGTAGGAGGACGCCTCTACGTTAAAGACCCAGCACCAGGTGTAGGAGGACGCCTCTACGTTAAAGACCCAGCACCAGGTGTAGGAGGACGCCTCTACGTTAAAGACCCAGCACCAGGTGTAGGAGGACGTCTCCACGTTAAAGACCCAGCACCAGGTGTAGGAGGACACCTCCACGTTAAAGACCCAGCACCAGGTGTAGGAGGACACCTCCACGTTAAAGATCCAGCACCAGGAGTAGGAGGACGGCTCCACGTTAAAGACCCAGCACCAGGTGTAGGAGGACGCCTCCACGTTAAAAGACCCAGCACCAGGTGTAGGAGGACGCCTCCAAGTTAAAGACCCAGCACCAGGTGTAGGAGGACGCCTCCACGTTTAAAGACCCAGCACCAGGTGTAGGAGGACGGCTCCACGTTTAAGACCCAGCGCCAGGTGTAGGAGGACGGCTCCACGTTAAAGACCCAGCACCAGGTGTAGGAGGACGTCTCCACGTTAAAGACCCAGCACCAGGGTTAGTAGGAGGACGCCTCCACGTTAAAGACCCAGCGCCAGGTGTGTAGGAGGACGCCTCCACGTTAAAGACCCAGCACCAGGTGTAGGAGGACACACGTTAAAGACCCCAGCCCCAGGGTAGGAGGACTCCACGTTAAAAACCCAGCACCAGGTGTAGGAGGACGCCTCCACGTTAAAGACCCAGCACCAGGTGTAGGAGGACGGCTCTACGTTAAAGACCCAGCACCAGGTGTAGGAGGACGGCTCTACGTTAAAGACCCAGCACCAGGTGTAGGAGGACGCCTCCACGTTAAAGACCCAGCACCAGGTGTAGGAGGACGGCTCTACGTTAAAGACCCAGCACCAGGTGTAGGAGGACGGCTCTACGTTAAAGACCCAGCACCAGGTGTTGTAGGAGGGACGCTCTACGTTAAAGACCCAGCACCAGGTGTAGGAGGACGTCTCCACGTTAAAGACCCAGCACCAGGTGTAGGAGGACGCCTCCACGTCAAAGACCCAGCACCAGGTGTAGGAGGACGCCTCCAAGTTAAAGACCCAGCACCAGGTGTAGGAGGACGCCTCCACGTTAAAGACCCAGCACCAGGTTGTAGGAGGACGCTCCACGTTAAAGACCCAGCACCAGGTGTAGGAGGACGCCTCCACGTTAAAGACCCAGCACCAGGTGTAGGAGGACGTCTCCACGTTAAAGACCCAGCACCAGGTGTAGGATGACTCCACCACGTTAAAGACCCAGCACCAGGTGTAGGAGGACGCCTCCACGTTAAAGACCCAGCACCAGGTGTAGGAGGACACCTCCACGTTAAAGACCCAGCACCAGGTGTAGGAGGACGGCTCTACGTCAAAGACCCAGCACCAGGTGTAGGAGGACGGCTCTACGTTAAAGACCAACAGGAACTGGGATAAATCTCACTACAGACCCGTTGAAGAATCTGAATTAACTTAAAAACGTCATCATCATATCAAAACGGAAAGCAAACCACTGGCACGGCTGTTCTCTATGTTCATACCTTGAAAATTAATTACCTTAAAAGTCTGACTTAAAAAAATTGTTTTGTCAAATTTTTTTGTTGTAAAACGACAACTGAAAATGGCAACTTAGACATGAAACTGCTGCTTCTGCTGCAGAGAGAACAGTGGAATGAAGGTCAACAGAACTGGTACTGATCCAAGACCCCTTTATAGCGGGCGGGGTTTCTGGACCACATGAAGCTACTCTGGAGCATCCGAGGACCGCCTGGCAGCGAGATCACAGCAGAACCATGGCAGCGCCGGCTGGAGCCCACTCAGAGAGCTGGACCTGGACCCTTCAGGTGACAGGTGTGGGCCGGGACCAGCGACGCTGTGACATGTTCTGGACCTGCCCCAAGTACAGGTACTAGCAGTATACTGGTACGGTATTACAGGTACTGGTTGTATACTGGTACGGTAGTACAGGTACTGGTAGTATACTGGTACGGTAGTACAGGTACTGGTTGTATACTGGTACGGTAGTACAGGTACTGTACCTGTACCTGTACTGGTATACTACCAGTACAGGTACTGGTAGTATACCAGTACCTGTACTGGTAGTATACTGGTACGAAGACTGATGTTACGAGATATTTAATTTTCTGGAGAAAATTTGATTTTTATTGAAGAATCAAGAAATTCTTTGAGAGAAAGTTCTTTGAGGTTTGGCAGCTGTTTATCGATCACTTTAAACACAAAACATAATTTAATGGTAAAACTTTAGAAACAATTAAACCCCATATGGATGGAAAGAATTTGGGCTGCTGCTGCTGTTGCCTCTCTGAGCTCAGAGTTATTTTATCCATCAAAAATCAGCAAAATATAGAGCCATCTAACCAGGATTAAAATTCAGTTAATGCTACACAGATGTTTTTTTATGATGCTGTTGGAAATTGCAGCCAAGTAAGAGGAACTTTGACCATTTCTTTGGATATATTTTCAAGGCCTGGAAAAGCAGGACTGTCTCAAGGCCCTGGCCTGGAGGAAGTGAGCTGAGAAGCTGGGCAATCTCAAATTGTGGGCAAGATGTCCGTTACAACAAAAAAGCTTGCAGAAGAACTAGAGGAGATTAAAAAATCTCTCAACTTTATGGCAGAGGAAATCAGCAAAGTTGTTAAACAACAGGCTACACTTATGGGCCTCATGGGAGAAGTGCGTGAGCTGAGAGCCATGATCAAACAAAGGGACCAGAGGATTGAGCTGCTGGAGCAAAGAGTGGATGATTTGGAGCAGTATACTCGTGCTGGAGATATTATAATTACAGGATTGGAAACCAAACATCGCAGCTATGCTCGAGTTACAGTCTCAGATACTGCAGGTGAGGATGCACCACCTGAAGAATTACAGACACTAGAAAATCAAGTAGTGACATTTTTGAACAACAAAAACATCATGATAGACAAGAATCATATTTCAGCTTGTCACACACTTTCAAATAAGGATAAAGTGAAACCCACAATAGTGATCCAGTTTTCAAACCGAAAACATAAAGTGGAAGTGTTGAAACAAGCAAGAAACCTGAAGGGCACTGGAGTCTACATCAATGAGCATTTAACAAAGAAAAATGCAGAAATTGCCAGACAGAGCCGCATACTGAGAAGGGAGAAGAAAATCCAGGCAACATGGACAAGAAACGGCAAAGTATTTGTGAAGTCAAATGGGACACCAGAGCAAGCAAAGACTGTCATGATACGTAACATGACAGACCTGGACCAATTCAGGTGATTATTATGCATTGGACAGTTGTAAAATGGACTTTACTGTAGGCTTGTCTCTGGTTTGTTTGTTGTTTTTTTTCTCTTTAATATGGAGGACACTTTCATTTTAGACAGGGCAGTAAATTCTGATACTGATCCTGAAATTTGCTCAAATGGAAAATTTAAGTTAAGTTTTTTAAATGAGATTAATCACAAACAATTTAGTTTTGAAAATAATGTGGATCCTGAGTTAAATGTCTACAAAGATTACATATTAAATGCTAAATATTATACTGAAACTCAATTGGATTGCCTTAACTTAGAGGGCTTCTCAATGCTACATTTTAATAGTAGGAGCCTTTATACTAATTTTGAAAAAATAAAAGATTATGTGCTATTGTTAAAACATACTTTTCACATAATTGCTATAAGTGAGACCTGGATTTCTGACCATAGGTATGAAAACTCTTTTCAATTGGAAGGGTATGATTTCTACAGTGCAAATCGGAAGAATAAGCGAGGTGGTGGTGTTGGCTTTTTTGTGCAAAAAGACTTTCAGTGTAAACAAATTGACTGCACAGTGGTAGATGATTTAATGGAAAGCCTCACAATTGAAATTGCTTCAGTAAAATTCAAAAGTATAATTTTAAGTTGTATTTACCGGACACCTGGATCTTGTATTGAACAATTCACAACTACAGTAGTTGACCTTATCAGAAAGTAGGAAACAAGAAAATGTTTTTGTTTGTGGTGACTTGAATATTGATCTGTTGAAATGGAAAGAGCATAAGTTAACAACTGATTTCTGTAACACACAATGTTTAGCTTTGGCCTTTGGCCTCTTATAGACAAACCCAGTAGGATTACTAAGGACACAGCCACACTTATCGATAATATTTTTTCGTCTGCTATTGTCCAAACAACATGTGGGTTGCTCATAAATGATATAACTGACCACCTTCCTATTTTTATGATCATGCATAGTACAAAATCTTCAAATACACCCCAGAATAGTGAATCTTTATTTAGGTTAGGACGGTTAAGAACCCCAGGAAGACTGGAATCTTTAAAGGAAGAACTCAAAAGTTGTAATTGGGAGACTGTCTATGTGGAGGATCCAAACCAAGCATATGAGGCTTTTCTTATGATTTTTTTAAATGCATATGATAAGCACTGTCCTATAAAAAAGTATTCAGTAAAAGGTAAAGATTCAAATAAAGAACTATTCTGGATGACAAAAGGCCTCCAAAAGTCTTGCCAAAAGAAAAAATTACTTTACAAACAATTTTTACAATTAAGAACCAATGAAAGTGAACATAAATATAAGTTATATAAAAATAAACTGACGACACTCATAAGACAACAAAAGAAAAATTCTACTCTGAAAAGTTAGAAGCCAGTAAAAACAATATGCAAAAACTTGGAAAGTAATAAATCATATCATTAGAAATAAATCCACACAAACTGAATTTCCAAATTATTTTTGGGATATCAGGGGCTCAAAAGTTGAGCACTTAAAGACAATAACGAATAATTTTAACGATTATTTTGTTAATGTCGGACCAACCTTGGCAAACAAAATTATTGTGGACAATCAAGACAAAGAACTCTTTAATGGTTTAATTAAACAGAATCTAAATTCTATGTTTCTCTGTGGGATTGAAGAAAGGGATATTATTGAAGTTGTAAATAAGTTCAAAAATAAAACATCAACTGATGTAAACCTTATAGATATGTCTATACTTAAAGAGGTTATTCATTTTATTGTTAAACCTCTAACCTACATATATAACCTTTCCTTCCAAACAGGCATCTTCCCACAAGACATGAAATTAGCCAAAGTAGTTCCCATTTTTAAAAATGGTGACAGACACAGTATGGACAATTACAGGCCAGTAGCTTTATTACCACAATTTTCAAAGATTTTAGAAAAGCTCTTTATAAAACAACTAGATAACTTTATTGAAAAATATAATATTTTAAATGAGCAACAATATGGATTCAGAAAGAACAGAACAACTACATATGCAGTGATGAAAATGGCTGAAGAAATAGCTGATGCAATCGAAAACGATCTTCATACAGTAGGTATCTTCATAGATTTAAGTAAAGCTTTCGACACCATTGATCATAACTATTTGCTGGAAAAAATGAAACACTACGGATTTAGAGGGACAGTTCATGCCTGGCTGAAAAGTTATGTAGAAAATAGACAGCAATATGTTCAAATAAACCAAGCAATGTCTGAATTTAAACCGGTCACCTGTGGATTGCCTCAGGGCTCCATCATTGGACCCAAATTATTTATTCTCTTTATTAATGATATTTGTTATGTTTCTGATAAGTTAAAATGTTTATATTTATTTGCTGATGACACAAATTTGTACTCCTCCGGGAGAAATTTAGAAGAACTTTTGCACATTGTTGAACAAGAACTTGGAGTGCTCAAAAACTTGGTTTGATGTTAATAAATTATCTCTTAATATAAAGAAAACCAAATTTATGGTATTTGGAAACCAAGCTGGAAGTAATATTAAATTAAAAATCTTTAACACTGAAATTGAAAGGGTCTGGGAGACCAAATTCCTCGGGGTCGTGATCGATCATAAACTTAACTGGAAAAAACATGTTGAATATGTAAAAGAGAAAATCTCGAAATCAATAGCAATCATGTACAAAACCAAAGACATGCTGAACCATAAAAGTTTATATTTAATTTACTGTTCAGTGATACTTCCTTATTTAATTTACTGTGTGGAACTATGGGGATCTACGTTTAAAACCATAACTGATAAAATTGTTTTACTACAAAAACGAGCTATACGCATCATAAATAAAGCGGGATATTATGATCATACTAATCCATTATTTTTAAATTCTCATATTCTGAAGTTTAGAGACTTGGTTTATTATAGAACAATGCAAATCATGTTTAAAGCAAAAAATAAAACACTACCAGACAGTGTGCAGAAGTTTTTCATAGCGTCTGAGAGTAAATATGAGTTAAGAGATGGATGCAGATTTTTGTTACCAAAAGCGATAAAAGAAGTTAAAAGAAGATGTATTTCTTTTATAGGGGTCCAGCTGTGGAATAGTGTTGATCTTAAACTTAAGCAATGTACTTCCTTTGTTATGTTCAAAAAATCATTATGTGCATTTATATTTGGGAGTTATGGCTGTAATTGAAAAAAGGGGAAAAGAGATATGTATGTGTATGTATATGCATCTATGTGTGTACATGTATGTATGCAAGTGTATGTACAGTATATGTATATATTATATGTTTGTTTTTTTTGTTTGTTTGTTTTTTTCTTTTCTTTTTCTTCCCACTTGACACTATATATTGTGTAGCTTAAGTTGTATAGTAGGCGGGCATTAATAAGCTTTGCTTCTGCCTGAGCCTTTTTCAGTCAAATTGTAATTTTTTTTGTCTCTTCCTTGTTTGTCTTGAAAGGTTGACTGAAATAAACTTAAACTAAAAAACTTAAACTAAAATTTCTGATATTTATATATATTGTTCTTGTCTTTTATTTTCTCTCTTTTATTTGAAAAGTATTCATATATATATTACATCATTTTTATCTCTGTGTTGTCTCCTCATCTTTTAATTAATTTATTTTTAGTGTATATAAGTAATATCATTTATGGTCAAAGATGTACATGTATGTGATGTTGTTTAAAAACAATAATAGAGATTTAAAACAGTAACCAGACAGAACCTGTTCTGTGACTGGATCAATCGGTTTGATCGAAACCTTCCAGTCAGACAGACCTGCATCCAACTAAATGATCATGTGACCCTTCATCTAATTTAAAGCCAAAACCAGTTCAAAGAGACCAGATTCTGGAGGTGGTCCTGGACTGTGGACCCACTTTACATTACGCATTTTTCAGAAAGAGTTTGAAGGATCAAAGAAAACAGCGTGAAAGATGCTGCTGTTGATTTTACTCTGATAGACTGGTTCTAACTGGTTCTAACTGGTCCTGCCAGGTCCTAACTGGTCCTGCCGGGTCCTAACTGGTTCTAACTGGTTCTAACTAGTCCTGCCGGGTTCTAACCGGTTCTAACTGGTCCTGCCGGGTTCTAACTGATTCTAACTGGTCCTGCCGGGTTCTAACTGATTCTAACTGGTCCTGCCAGGTCCTAACTGGTTCTAACTGGTCCTGCCGTGTCCTAACTGGTTCTAACTGGTTCTAACTGGTCCTGCCAGGTTTTAACTGGTTCTAACTGATTCTAACTGGTCCTGCCGGGTTCTGGCTCTAACTGGTTCTAACTGGTCCTGCCGGGTTCTACTGGTCCTGCTGGGTTCTAACTGGTTCTAACTGGTTCTGCCAGGTCCTAACTGGTTCTAACTGGTCCTGCCAGGTCCTAACTGGTTCTAACTGGTTCTAACTGGTCCTTCCGGGTTCTAACTGGTTCTAACTGGTCCTGCCGGGTTCTAACTGGTCCTGCTGGGTTCTAACTGTTTCTAACTGGTCCTGCGGGGTCCTAACTGGTTCTAACTAGTTATAATGGGTTCTAATTGGTCCTTCCGGGTTCTAACTGGTTCTAACTGGTCCTGCCGGGTCCTAACTGGTTCTAACTGGTTCTAACAGGTTGTAACTGGTCCTTCTGGGTTCTAACTGGTTCTAACTAGTCCTTCTGAGTTCTAACTGGTTCTAACTGGTCCTGCTGGGTCCTAACTGGTTCTAACTGGTCCTTCCATGTTCTAACTGGTTTTAACTGGTCCTGCCGGGTTCTAACTGGTTCTCTCTGGTCCTGCTGGGTTCTAACTGGTTCTAACTGGTCCTGCCGGGTTCTAACTGGTTCTTACTGGTCCTGCCAGTTTCTAACTGGTTCTAACTGGTCTTGCTGGGTTCTAACTGGTTCTTACAAGGTTCGCCTGAATGTAACTGGTTCTAACTGGTCCCGTCTGGTTCTAACTGGTTCTTAAAAGCTCTGCCTGAATGTAACTGGTTCTAACTGATTCTAACAAGCTCTGTCTGGTTCTAACTGATTCTGACTGGTCCTGCCTGGTTCTTACTGGTTCTTACAAGCTCTGCCTGAATGTAACTGTTTCTAACAGGTTCTTACAAGCTCTGCCTGAATGTAACAGGTTCTAACTGGTCCCGCCTGGTTCTAACTGGTCCTGGTGAAGGTAACTGATTCTAACTGGTCCTGCTTGGTTCTAACTGGTTCTTACAAGCTCCGCCTGAATGTAACTGGTTCTAACTAGTTCTAACTGGTCCTGTCGGGTCATAACTGGTTCTAACTGGTCCTTCCGAGTTCTAACTGGTTTTAACTGGTCCTGCTGGGTCCTAACTGGTTCTAACTGGTCCTTCCATGTTCTAACTGGTTGTCACTGGTCCTGCCGGGTTCTAACTGGTTCTAACTGGTCCTGCTGGGTTCTAACTGGTTCTAACTGGTTGTAACTGGTCCTGCCAGGTCCTAACTGGTTCTAACTGGTCCTTCCGGGTTCTAACTGGTTCTAACTGGTCCTGCCGGGTCCTAACTTGTTCAAACTGGTTCTAATGGGTTCCAACTGGTCCTTCTGGATTCTAACTGGTTCTAACTGGTCCTGCCAGGTCCTAACTGGTCCTGCCGTGTCCTAACTGGTTCTAACTGGTTCTAACTGGTCCTGCCAGGTTTTAACTGGTTCTAACTGATTCTAACTGGTCCTGCCGGGTTCTGGCTCTAACTGGTTCTAACTGGTCCTGCCGGGTTCTAACTGATCCTGCCTGGTTCTAACTGGTCCTGCTGGGTTCTAACTGTTTCTAACTGGTCCTGCGGGGTCCTAACTGGTTCTAACTAGTTATAATGGGTTCTAATTGGTCCTTCCGGGTTCTAACTGGTTCTAAGTGGTCCTGCCGGGTCCTAACTGGTTCTAACTGGTTCTAACAGGTTGTAACTGGTCCTTCTGGGTTCTAACTTGTTCTAACTAGTCCTTCTGAGTTCTAACTGGTTCTAACTGGTCCTGCTGGGTCCTAACTGGTTCTAACTGGTCCTTCCATGTTCTAACTGGTTTTAACTGGTCCTGCCGGGTTCTAACTGGTTCTCTCTGGTCCTGCTGGGTTCTAACTGGTTCTTACAAGGTTCGCCTGAATGTAACTGGTTCTAACTGGTCCTGTCTGGTTCTAACTGGTTCTTAAAGCTCTGCCTGAATGTAACTGGTTCTAACTGATTCTTACAAGCTCTGTCTGGTTCTAACTGATTCTGACTGGTCCTGCCTGGTTCTTACTGGTTCTTACAAGCTCTGCCTGAATGTAACTGGTTCTAACAGGTTCTTACAAGCTCTGCCTGAATGTAACAGGTTCTAACTGGTCCTGCCTGGTTCTAACTGGTCCTGGTGAAGGTAACTGATTCTAACTGGTCCTGCTTGGTTCTAACTGGTTCTTACAAGCTCCGCCTGAATATAACTGGTTCTAACTAGTTCTAACTGGTCCTGCCTGTTTCTAACGGGTTCTTACAAGCTCCCCCTGACTGGTTCCTACTGGTTCTAACTGGTTCTTACAAGCTCTGCCTGAATGTAACTGGTTCTAACTGGTCCTGCCTGGTTCTAACTGGTCATGCCTGGTTCTTACCTTCTCAGTGGACTGGGCAGTACCAAAGAAGATGGGTACGAAGGCGAGCCAAACAATGCAGGTGGTGTACATGGTAAAGCCGATTGGCTTTGCTTCATTGAACGTCTCTGGAACGCCTCGACTCTTCACTGCGTACACTGTACATGTTACCTAGCAACACAAAATAAGATAAGTGGTGACAGCAGAAATGACTGGTGCCTTTTAGCTGATGCACAGTTAGCACAGCTGCTTTGCTAAGTTTTGCCCTCAGACCCCCCAGACCAACCCAAACCCCCAGACCAACCCAGAAACTTCATGACCAACCCAGACTCCCCAGACCAACCCAGACCCTTCATGATCAACCCAGACACCCCACACCAACCCAGAACCTTCATGATCAACCCAGAACCTTCATGACCAACCCAGAACTTTCATGATCAACCCAGAACCTTCATGACTAACCCAGAACCTTCATGACCAACCCAGCCCCCCCAGACCAACCCAGAACCTTCATGACCAACCCAGATCCCCCAGACCAACCCAGAACCTTCATGATCAACCCAGGACCTTCATGATCAACCCAGAACCTTCATGACCAACCCAGAACTTTCATGACCAACCCAGACACCCAGACCAACCCAGAACCTTCATTATTAAGCCTTTATTTAACCAGGTCGGTCCCATTGTGGTACAATGACCTCTTTTCCAAGAGAAGCCTGGCCAAGACAGCAGCCAAAAACAGTTGCAATGACAAATAAACACAAACATACAAATCCACTTGTGCAATAAATGGAATTAAAAAAAAAGAACCGTCATGATCAACCCAGGACCTTTATGATAAACCCAGAACCTTCATGACCAACCCAGACCAACACAGAACCTTCATAACCAACCCAGAACCTTCATGATCAACCCAGAACCTTCATGACCAACCCAGACTCCCAAGAACCTTCATGACCAACCCAGAACCTTCATGATCAACCCAGAACCTTCATGACCAACCTACAGTCATGATGTTCTGTGCAGGTTTTAGGGCTCTCTGGTAGGCTGTGGAGGGTTTGGGGGTGTTTGTGGTGGTTGGGGGGGTTCTGTGGAGTGTTTGCCCCCTGTTTGGCCCCACCCCCAGCATCTTGGTGGGTGTGGCTGACTGGAATTTGATATTTGAACGGTAAAATGATCAGTGATTTACCATGAGGACAATGCTGTAGCTCAGGCAGCAGATGATTGACAGGTCTGACATGTCACACTTCAAGATGCCTCTGGCCAGGTCGGGGTTAGGGGGGCGGAGCTCGTCGTAGTCAATGATGGTGTGTGGAGGAACGACGGCAAACCACACGAAGACGCCGAGCACCTGATGAACACAAATGGAGTCAGAGACACCATGGGCAGTCAGAGGAGGTCACGTGACCTGAGCACTCACCTGGACAGAGATGAGGATGAAGGTGATGATCAGCTGGGAGGTGGGGCTGATAAATTTGGGTGGGGTCACAGACCTTTTGCCCTGCTCAAAGATGCGGTAAATGCGGTTGGTTTTGGTGAGCATGGCGGAGTAAGTGATGGCCATGCCGAGGCCCAGGAGGAGGCGCCGGAACGCACACACCGCCACACCTGGCTCTGCGATCATCAGGAAGGTGATCAGGTAAATCAGAAAGATACCTGCAGAGAGAACTCAGGTGAGGTTGCACCCACAGATATCATTAGCAGTGAGGACTCATCTGGACGCACCTGCCAACAGGACGTAGCTCAGCTCCCTCCCTGATGCCCTGACGATGGGCGTGTCATTGAAGCGGATGAAGGTGATCACCACTGCGAGGGTTGCTATGATACCCAGCATTGCCAGGGAAGCGGGCACAAGGGCCCAGGGGGAGTTCCACTCCAGCTTAATGATGGGGGTGGAACGACAGGCGGTCCTATTGGGGACGGGGCGCATGTGTGACGGACAGGTCTCACAGGTAAACTCATCCAGCTGGAACTGGTAACCGTCACAGAGCTGTCACAGAGAAATGAAGGAATGTGAGACCCAAAATGTTAAAAAAGGACTGATAACCATCCTTCCAGCCATCCTTCCATCCTTCCATCCATCCATTAACCCATCCATCCATTCCTCCAACAATCCATCCATCCATCCATCCTTCCATCCATCCTTTCATCTATCCATCCATCCATCCATCTACCCATCCATCCTTCCATTCATCCATCCTTCCATCCATCCACCATCCATCCATCCATCCATTCCTCCAACAATCCATCCATCCATCTATCCTTCCATCCTTCCATCCATCCATCTATCCATCCATCCATCCTTCCATCCTTTCATCCATCCATCCATCCATTCCTCCAACAATCCATCCATCCATCTATCCTTCCATCCATCCATCCATCCATCCCATCCTTCCATCCATCCATCCATCCATCCATCCATCCATCCATCCATCCTTCCATCCATCCATCCTTTCATCTATCCATCCATCCATCCATCCATCCATCCATCCTTTCATCCATCCATCCATCCATCCATCCATCCATCCATCCATCCATTCCTCCAACAATCCATCTATCCATCTATCCTTCCATCCTTCCATCCATCCATCCATCCATCCATCCATCCATCCATCATCTATGCCCAATTAATCCTCTACAGGGTCTCAGGGATCTGCTGGAGTCTATCCAGCTCTCTTCAGGTCTACAGTCAGGGGTCCACCTGGACAGGTCTCCAGTCCATCACCTGGACAGGTCTCCAGTCCATCACAGGACAACATGAACCCTCCTAGTCCCTCCTCCAGGTGATCTAGAACCAACAGTTAACCTGACATGCAGGTCTTTGGACTGATGGAGGAAGCTGGAGAACCTGGAGGAAACCCACACAAGCACCAGGAGAACATGGCGACTCCACCCATAAAGACCTGCTGAGGTTCAGACCAGGAACCTTCTGACCACCAGGACACCTGCTGAGGTTCAGACCAGGAACCTTCTAGAGACAACAGAGACCACCAAGACACCCTGCTGCCAGGAGTGATAACCATCACAGAGAACCAAAACCACATTTATACAAAATCTAAGACCTGAAATCTCATAAATAAGGACTGAATACCATCATCAGGTATGTGGACAGGTAGAGTCCAGGTGGTGCTCACGCTCCTCCCCATTTGACCTTTGACTTGACAAGTGTTCTTTCAGCAGAAGGACCACTGAGCAGTTGTTCCACCATCAAAAGAAGCACTCTGACATCAAAAACTCACAATTTAGCGAGTTACAATTTTACAACAAAAATTTGGAATTTTTACAACAATTCAACAGAAGTTGCGATTTTGTAATTTTAGAACCTAAAATTGTAAATTTATGCTAAAAAGTCAAAGTTTTACAAGAAAAAGTTGTGACATTAATATAAGAAGTTGTGATTTTACGACAAAAAAAATCAGATTTTACACAATAAAAATCTGCAGTTCTACAAGTTTATGACCAAAAGTTGGGAATTTTTGTGAAAAAGTCATAGATGTGTAAATCTTGGGATATTATTATTAATACAAAGTTCTGATTTAAAGTAATTTGAGATTTCTGTTAATTTACATTTACACACACAAACACTAAATTCAGTTCACGGGAGGATGTGTGATGTTTTGAGTGAACCTTCACCTCACAGTGCCAGCAGCAGGGAACACCTTTGACCATCTTCTTCCTCTCTCCGGGTTTACAAGGAAAGCTACAAATGGACTCTGGAACCGATTTATCTCCTCCAGACCACTGCATCTCCTCAATCTATGGATGGATGGATAGATGGTGGATGAGTAGAGTATGGATGGATGGATGGATGGATGGATGGATGGATGATAGAGGATGATGGATGATGATGAGATGGATGGATGGATGAGTAGAGGATGATGATGGATGGATGGATGAGGATGGATGGATGGAGATGGTGGATGAGGATATGATGGATGGATGGATGGGTGGATGGATGGATGAGAAGAGGATGGATGGATGGATGGATGAGATGATGGATGGATGGATGGATGGATGGATGATGGCTGGATGGATGGATGATGGTGATGGATGGCAGGATGGACAGGATGGATGGTGATGGGATGGATGGATGATGGATGGATGGATAGGTGATGGATGGATGGATGGATGGATGAGGATGATGGATATGAGGATGATGGATGGATGGATGGAGTGGTGGATGATGGATGGATGGATGATGGATGGAGGATGGATGGATGATGAGTAGAGGATGGATGGATGGTGGATGAGTAGAGGATGGATGGATGGATGGATGAGTAGAGGATGGATGGATGGTGGATGGATGGATGGATGTCTGATAAAGGAGCAGACTGGAGAGGATGGAGTGATGGAGGTTGGATGGAAGTGGCCAACAGGTGGAATCAGGTGTTTGGTTCTTTAAATGAATTCAGAAGAGTCTTACATTGAGTCTCAGGTTATTTGTCCATTGACCGATTACATGGTAACCAGGGTGGCTGTGATTGGTCATCTGAAACTGGAAGATGTCGTATCGTCCCGGAGCATCTCCGTTTTCATTGAACAACACACTTGTACCTGCACTTCCTGTCAGACAATGTGTGAGAGACAGAAGGCAGGGTTATATGTGAGTCCACCAGAACCACAGGAGGCATCTGAGACCACCAGAACCACAGAAGGCGTCTCCAGAGTTTACAATACCCAGCTGATCAGAAATGAACCTGGAGATGGAGCTGAGCTCCACCTGGAAGAAGTTTCTATCGGCTGTCCAGTTTTACTTCAAGACAGGAAGGAAACCAGATCTCCAGTCAGACGGAACCAGTTTCGTTACAGGAATTCGACAAATCAGATCCAACAACAATCCACCGTCCAGCTGTGAGGAGTTAATCAGAATCTTCAGCTGGAACCAAAGTCAATTACACTCAGCTTCATTTACATAGATTTTTAACAAAACAAGATGTCCCAAGTTGCTTTTTATCAACCCAGGCCATGACCCCTGAGGTAAAAAACAATGGCAAGTAAGAAACTCCCTAAGAGGAAGAAAAACCTTTAAATCAAAGGGTGGCAAAGAAAAACTGCCCTTTAGGAGGAAAGAAACCTTGATCAGGACCTGGATCATGAGGGGAACCTTCCTGCTGAAGACTAGTTGGATAAAGAAAGAAAAAGAGGAGAGAGACAGGACAGAAAGAGGATGGGGGACAGAGAGGAGAGACACATATATCAAGATAATACAAGATTAGACAAAATGTATAAATAATAATTATCCATTAGCTGGAGAACTAATAATTCCATGTTCTTCTATTCTGACTGGTTCATTGTTAGTTAATGAACTACAGAGACGATTATATAAACAGATGTAGGCAGCAACACTGAGGTGGTCAGAGGATCAGACTGCAGGTCAGCATGTTAGTGGATATCCCAGAGACACCTATATAGACAGGTGGAGGTCAATGCTGGGATGACGTCTATATAGACAGGTGGAGGTCGTGCTGGGATGACGTCTATATAGACAGGTGGAGGTCAATGCTGGGATGACGTCTATATAGACAGGTGGAGGTCGTGCTGGGATGACGTCTATATAGACATGTGGAGTACAACGCTGGGATGACGTCTATATAGACAGGTGGAAGTAAACACTGGGATGACGTCTATATAGACAGGTGGAGGTCAACGCTGGGATGACGTCTATATAGACAGGTGGAGGACAACGCTGGGATGACATCTATATAGACAGGTGGAGGTCAACGCTGGGATGACGTCTATATAGACAGGTGGAGGTCAACGCTGGGATGACGTCTATATAGACAGGTGGAGGTCAATGCTGGGATGACGTCTATATAGACAGGTGGAGGTCAACGCTGGGATGACGTCTATATAGACAGGTGGAGGTCAACGCTGGGATGACGTCTATATAGACAGGTGGAGGTCAACGCTGGGATGACGTCTATATAGACAGGTGGAGGTCAACGCTGGGATGACGTCTATATAGACAGGTGGAGGTCAACGCTGGGATGACGTCTATATAGACAGGTGGAGGTCAACGCTGGGATGACGTCTATATAGACGGGTGGAGGTCAACGCTGGGATGACGTCTATATAGACAGGTGGAGGTCACGCTGGGATGACGTCTATATAGACAGGTGGAGGTCAACGCTGGGATGACGTCTATATAGACAGGTGGAGGTCAACGCTGGGATGACATCTATATAGACAGGTGGAGGTCAACGCTGGGATGACGTCTATATAGACAGGTGGAGGTGGAGGTCAACGCTGGGATGACGTCTATATAGACAGGGGTGGAGGTCAACGCTGGGATGACGTCTATATAGACAGGTGGAGGTCAACGCTGGGATGACATCTATATAGACAGGTGGAGGTCAACGCTGGGATGACGTCTATATAGACAGGTGGAGGTCAACGCTGGGATGACGTCTATATAGACAGGTGGAGGTCAACGCTGGGATGACGTCTATATAGACAGGTGGAGGTCAACGCTGGGATGACTCTATATAGACAGGTGGAGGTCAACGCTGGGATGACGTCTATATAGACAGGTGGAGGTCAACGCTGGGATGACGTCTATATAGACAGGTGGAGGTCAACGCTGGGATGACGTCTATATAGACAGGTGGAGGTCAACGCTGGGATGACGTCTATATAGACAGGTGGAGGTCAACGCTGGGATGACGTCTATATAGACAGGTGGAGGTCAACGCTGGGATGACGTCTATATAGACAGGTGGAGGTCAACGCTGGGATGACGTCTATATAGACAGGTGGAGGTCAACGCTGGATGACATCTATATAGACAGGTGGAGGTCAACGCTGGGATGACGTCTATATAGACAGGTGGAGGTCAACGCTGGGATGACGTCTATATAGACAGGTGGAGGTCAACGCTGGGATGACATCTATATAGACAGGTGGAGGTCAACGCTGGGGATGACGTCTATATAGACAGGTGGAGGTCAACGCTGGGATGACGTCTATATAGACAGGTGGAGGTCAACGCTGGGATGACGTCTATATAGACAGGTGGAGGTCAACGCTGGGATGACGTCTATATAGACAGGTGGAGGTCAACGCTGGGATGACGTCTATATAGAAGGTGGAGGTCAACGCTGGGATGACGTCTATATAGACAGGTGGAGGTCACGCTGGGATGACGTCTATATAGACAGGTGGAGGTCAACGCTGGGATGACGTCTATATAGACAGGTGGAGGTCAACGCTGGGATGACGTCTATATAGACAGGTGGAGGTCAACGCTGGGATGACGTCTATATAGACAGGTGGAGGTCAACGCTGGGATGACATCTATATAGACAGGTGGAGGTCAACGCTGGGATGACGTCTATATAGACAGGTGGAGGTCAACGCTGGGATGACGTCTATATAGACAGGTGGAGGTCAACGCTGGGATGACATCTATATAGACAGGTGGAGGTCAACGCTGGGATGACATCTATATAGACAGGTGGAGGTCAACGCTGGGATGACGTCTATATAGACAGGTGGAGGTCAACGCTGGGATGACGTCTATATAGACAGGTGGAGGTCAACGCTGGGATGACATCTATATAGACAGGTGGGAGGTCAACGCTGGGATGACGTCTATATAGACAGGTGGAGGTCAACGCTGGGATGACGTCTATATAGACAGGTGGAGGTCAACGCTGGGATGACGTCTATATAGACAGGTGGAGGTCAACGCTGGGATGACATCTATATAGACAGGTGGAGGTCAACGCTGGGATGACATCTATATAGACAGGTGGAGGTCAACGCTGGGATGACGTCTATATAGACAGGTGGAGGTCAACGCTGGGATGACGTCTATATAGACAGGGTGAGGTCAACGCTGGGATGACATCTATATAGACAGGTGGAGGTCAACGCTGGGATGACGTCTATATAGACAGGTGGAGGTCAACGCTGGGATGACGTCTATATAGACAGGTGGAGGTCAACGCTGGGATGACATCTATATAGACAGGTGGAGGTCAACGCTGGGATGACATCTATATAGACAGGTGGAGGTCAACGCTGGGATGACGTCTATATAGACAGGTGGAGGTCAACGCTGGGATGACGTCTATATAGACAGGTGGAGGTCAACGCTGGGATGACGTCTATATAGACAGGTGGAGGTCAACGCTGGGATGACGTCTATATAGACAGGTGGAGGTCAACGCTGGGATGACGTCTATATAGACAGGTGGAGGTCACGCTGGGATGACGTCTATATAGACAGGTGGAGGTCAACGCTGGGATGACGTCTATATAGACAGGTGGAGGTCAACGCTGGGATGACATCTATATAGACAGGTGGAGGTCAACGCTGGGATGACGTCTATATAGACAGGTGGAGGTCACGCTGGGATGACGTCTATATAGACAGGTGGAGGTCAACGCTGGGATGACGTCTATATAGACAGGTGGAGGTCAACGCTGGGATGACGTCTATATAGACAGGTGGAGGTCAACGCTGGGATGACGTCTATATAGACAGGTGGAGGTCAACGCTGGGATGACATCTATATAGACAGGTGGAGGTCAACGCTGGGATGACGTCTATATAGACAGTGGAGGTCAACGCTGGATGACGTCTATATAGACAGGTGGAGGTCAACGCTGGGATGACGTCTATATAGACAGGTGGAGGTCAACGCTGGGATGACATCTATATAGACAGGTGGAGGTCAACGCTGGGATGACGTCTATATAGACAGGTGGAGGTCAACGCTGGGATGACGTCTATATAGACAGGTGGAGGTCAACGCTGGGATGACGTCTATATAGACAGGTGGAGGTCAACGCTGGGATGACGTCTATATAGACAGGTGGAGGTCAACGCTGGGATGACGTCTATATAGACAGGTGGAGGTCAACGCTGGGATGACATCTATATAGACAGGTGGAGGTCAACGCTGGGATGACATCTATATAGACAGGTGGAGGTCAACGCTGGGATGACGTCTATATAGACAGGTGGAGGTCAACGCTGGGATGACGTCTATAGACAGGTGGAGGTCAACGCTGGGATGACATCTATATAGACAGGTGGAGGTCAACGCTGGGATGACGTCTATATAGACAGGTGGAGGTCAACGCTGGGATGACGTCTATATAGACAGGTGGAGGTCAACGCTGGGATGACATCTATATAGACAGGGGTGGAGGTCAACGCTGGGATGACATCTATATAGACAGGTGGAGGTCAACGCTGGGATGACATCTATATAGACAGGTGGAGGTCAACGCTGGGATGACGTCTATATAGACAGGTGGAGGTCAACGCTGGGATGACGTCTATATAGACAGGTGGAGGTCAACGCTGGGATGACGTCTATATAGACAGGTGGAGGTCAACGCTGGGATGACGTCTATATAGACAGGTGGAGGTCAACGCTGGGGATGACGTCTATATAGACAGGTGGAGGTCAACGCTGGGATGACGTCTATATAGACAGGTGGAGGGAGGTCAACGCTGGGATGACATCTATATAGACAGGTGGAGGTCAACGCTGGGATGACGTCTATATAGACAGGTGGAGGTCAACGCTGGGATGACGTCTATATAGACAGGTGGAGGTCAACGCTGGGATGACGTCTATATAGACAGGTGGAGGTCAACGCTGGGATGACATCTATATAGACAGGTGGAGGTCAACGCTGGGATGACGTCTATATAGACAGGTGGAGGTCAACGCTGGGATGACGTCTATATAGACAGGTGGAGGTCAACGCTGGGATGACATCTATATAGACAGGTGGAGGTCAACGCTGGGATGACGTCTATATAGACAGGTGGAGGTCAACGCTGGGATGACGTCTATATAGACAGGTGGAGGTCAACGCTGGGATGACATCTATATAGACAGGTGGAGGTCAACGCTGGGATGACGTCTATATAGACAGGTGGAGGTCAACGCTGGGATGACGTCTATATACAGGTGGAGGTCAACGCTGGGATGACGTCTATATAGACAGGTGGAGGTCAACGCTGGGATGACTTCTATATAGACAGGTGAGGTCAACGCTGGGATGACGTCTATATAGACAGGTGGAGGTCAACGCTGGGATGACGTCTATATAGACAGGTGGAGGTCTGGGATGACGTCTATATAGACAGGTGGAGGTCAACGCTGGGATGACGTCTATATAGACAGGTGGAGGTCAACGCTGGGATGACGTCTATATAGACAGGAGGTCTGGGATGACGTCTATATAGACAGGTGGAGGTCAACGCTGGGATGACGTCTATATAGACAGGTGGAGGTCAACGCTGGGATGACGTCTATATAGACAGGTGGAGGTCAACGCTGGGATGACGTCTATATAGACAGGTGGAGGTCAACGCTGGGATGACATCTATATAGACAGGTGGAGGTCAACGCTGGGATGACATCTATATAGACAGGTGGAGGTCAACGCTGGGATGACGTCTATATAGACAGGTGGAGGTCAACGCTGGGATGACGTCTATATAGACAGGTGGAGGTCAACGCTGGGATGACATCTATATAGACAGGTGGAGGTCAACGCTGGGATGACGTCTATATAGACAGGTGGAGGTCAACGCTGGGATGACGTCTATATAGACAGGTGGAGGTCAACGCTGGGATGACGTCTATATAGACAGGTGGTGGGATGACGTCTATATACGCTGGAGGTGACGCTGTCTATATAGACAGGTGGAGGTCAACGCTGGGATGACATCTATATAGACAGGTGGAGGTCAACGCTGGGATGACGTCTATATAGACAGGTGGAGGTCAACGCTGGGATGACGTCTATATAGACAGGTGGAGGTCAACGCTGGGATGACATCTATATAGACAGGTGGAGGTCAACGCTGGGATGACGTCTATATAGACAGGTGGAGGTCAACGCTGGGATGACGTCTATATAGACAGGTGGAGGTCAACGCTGGGATGACGTCTATATAGACAGGTGGAGGTCAACACTGGGATGACATCTATATAGACAGGGTGGAGGTCATGCTGGGATGACGTCTATATAGACAGGTGGAGTCAACGCTGGGATGACGTCTATATAGACAGGTGGAGGTCAACGCTGGGATGACGTCTATATAGACAGGTGGAGGTCAACGCTGGGATGACATCTATATAGACAGGTGGAGGTCAACGCTGGGATGACGTCTATATAGACAGGTGGAGGTCAAACGCTGGGATGACGTCTATATAGACAGGTGGAGGTCAACGCTGGGATGACGTCTATATAGACAGGTGGAGGTCAACGCTGGGATGACGTCTATATAGACAGGTGGAGGTCAACGCTGGGATGACGTCTATATAGACAGGTGGAGGTCAACGCTGGGATGACGTCTATATAGACAGGTGGAGGTCAACGCTGGGATGACGTCTATATAGACAGGTGGAGGTCAATGCTGGGATGACGTCTATATAGACAGGTGGAGGTCAACGCTGGGATGACGTCTATATAGACAGGTGGAGGTCAACGCTGGGATGACGTCTATATAGAAGGGTGGAGGTCAATGCTGGGATGACGTCTATATAGACAGGTGGAGGTCAACGCTGGGATGACGTCTATATAGACAGGTGGAGGTCAACGCTGGGATGACGTCTATATAGACAGGTGGAGGTCAATGCTGGGATGACGTCTATATAGACAGGTGGAGGTCAACGCTGGGATGACGTCTATATAGACAGGTGGAGGTCAACGCTGGGATGACGTCTATATAGACAGGTGGAGGTCAAACGCTGGGATGACGTCTATATAGACAGGTGGGAGGTCAACGCTGGGATGACGTCTATATAGACAGGTGGAGGTCAACGCTGGGATGACGTCTATATAGACAGGTGGAGGTCAACGCTGGGATGACGTCTATATAGACAGGTGGAGGTCAACGCTGGGATGACGTCTATATAGACAGGTGGAGGTCAACGCTGGGATGACGTCTATATAGACAGGTGGAGGTCAACGCTGGGATGACATCTATATAGACAGGTGGAGGTCAACGCTGGGATGACGTCTATATAGACAGGTGGAGGTCAATGCTGGGATGACGTCTATATAGACAGGTGGAGGTCAACGCTGGGATGACGTCTATATAGACAGGTGGAGGTCAACGCTGGGATGACGTCTATATAGACAGGTGGAGGTCAACGCTGGGATGACGTCTATATAGACAGGGTGGAGGTCAACGCTGGGATGACGTCTATATAGACAGGTGGAGGTCAACGCTGGGATGACATCTATATAGACAGGTGGAGGTCAACGCTGGGATGACGTCTATATAGACAGGTGGAGGTCAACGCTGGGATGACGTCTATATAGACAGGTGGAGGTCAACGCTGGGATGACGTCTATATAGACAGGTGGAGGTCAACGCTGGGATGACGTCTATATAGACAGGTGGAGGTCAACGCTGGGATGACGTCTATATAGACAGGTGGAGGTCAACGCTGGGATGACGTCTATATAGACAGGTGGAGGTCAACGCTGGGATGACGTCTATATAGACAGGTGGAGGTCAACGCTGGGATGACGTCTATATAGACAGGTGGAGGTCAACGCTGGGATGACGTCTATATAGACAGGTGGAGGTCAACGCTGGGATGACATCTATATAGACAGGTGGAGGTCAACGCTGGGATGACATCTATATAGACAGGTGGAGGTCAACGCTGGGATGACGTCTATATAGACAGGTGGAGGTCAACGCTGGGAACATGTCTATATAGACAGGTGGAGGTCAACGCTGGGATGACGTCTATATAGACAGGTGGAGGTCAACGCTGGGATGACGTCTATATAGACAGGTGGAGGTCAACGCTGGGATGACGTCTATATAGACAGGTGGAGGTCAACGCTGGGATGACGTCTATATAGACAGGTGGAGGTCAACGCTGGGATCACGTCTATATAGACAGGTGGAGGTCAACGCTGGGATGACGTCTATATAGACAGGTGGAGGTCAACGCTGGGATGACGTCTATATAGACAGGTGGAGGTCAACGCTGGGATGACGTCTATATAGACAGGTGGAGGTCAACGCTGGGATGACGTCTATATAGACAGGTGGAGGTCAACGCTGGGATGACGTCTATATAGACAGGTGGAGGTCAACGCTGGGATGACGTCTATATAGACAGGTGGAGGTCAACGCTGGGATGACGTCTATATAGACAGGTGGAGGTCAACGCTGGGATGACGTCTATATAGACAGGTGGAGGTCAACGCTGGGATGACGTCTATATAGACAGGTGGAGGTCAACGCTGGGATGACGTCTATATAGACAGGTGGAGGTCAACGCTGGGATGACATCTATATAGACAGGTGGAGGTCAACGCTGGGATGACGTCTATATAGACAGGTGGGGGTCAACGCTGGGATGACGTCTATATAGACAGGTGGAGGTCAACGCTGGGATGACGTCTATATAGACAGGTGGAGGTCAACGCTGGGATGACATCTATATAGACAGGTGGAGGTCAACGCTGGGATGACATCTATATAGACAGGTGGAGGTCAACGCTGGGATGACGTCTATATAGACAGGTGGAGGTCAACGCTGGGATGACGTCTATATAGACAGGTGGAGGTCAACGCTGGGATGACTATATAGACAGGTGGAGGTCACGCTGGGATGACGTCTATATAGACAGGTGGAGGTCAACGCTGGGATGACGTCTATATAGACAGGTGGAGGTCAATGCTGGGATGACGTCTATATAGACAGGGGAGGTCAACGCTGGGATGACGTCTATATAGACAGGTGGAGGTCAACGCTGGGATGACGTCTATATAGACAGGTGGAGGTCAACGCTGGGATGACGTCTATATAGACAGGTGGAGGTCAACGCTGGGATGACGTCTATATAGACAGGTGGAGGTCAACGCTGGGATGACGTCTATATAGACAGGTGGAGGTCAACGCTGGGATGACGTCTATATAGACAGGTGGAGGTCAACGCTGGGATGACGTCTATATAGACAGGTGGAGGTCAACGCTGGGATGACGTCTATATAGACAGGTGGAGGTCAACGCTGGGATGACGTCTATATAGACAGGTGGAGGTCAACGCTGGGATGACATCTATATAGACAGGTGGAGAACGTGCAGGGATGACGTCATATAGACAGGTGGAGGTCAACGCTGGGATGACGTCTATATAGACAGGTGGAGGTCAACGCTGGGATGACGTCTATATATAGACAGGTGGAGGTCAACGCTGGGATGACGTCTATATAGACAGGTGGAGGTCAACGCTGGGATGACGTCTATATAGACAGGTGGAGGTCAACGCTGGGATGACGTCTATATAGACAGGTGGAGGTCAACGCTGGGATGACGTCTATATAGACAGGTGGAGGTCAACGCTGGGATGACGTCTATATACAGGTGGAGGTCGGCTGGGATGGAGGTCAACGTGGATGGGCTGGGACGTCTATATAGACAGGTGGAGGTCAACGCTGGGATGACGTCTATATAGACAGGTGGAGGTCAACGCTGGGATGACGTCTATATAGACAGGTGGAGGTCAACGCTGGGATGACGTCTATATAGACAGGTGGAGGTCAACGCTGGGATGACATCTATATAGACAGGTGGAGGTCAACGCTGGGATGACGTCTATATAGACAGGTGGAGGTCAATGCTGGGATGACGTCTATATAGACAGGTGGAGGTCAACGCTGGGATGCTGGGATGACGTCTATATACAGGTGGAGGTCAACGCTGGGATGACGTCTATATAGACAGGTGGAGGTCAACGCTGGGATGACGTCTATATAGACAGGTGGAGGTCAACGCTGGGATGACGTCTATATAGACAGGTGGAGGTCAACGCTGGGATGACGTCTATATAGACAGGTGGAGGTCAACGCTGGGATGACGTCTATATAGACAGGTGGAGGTCAACGCTGGGATGACGTCTATATAGACAGGTGGAGGTCAACGCTGGGATGACGTCTATATAGACAGGTGGAGGTCAACGCTGGGATGACGTCTATATAGACAGGTGGAGGTCAATGCTGGGATGACGTCTATATAGACAGGTGGAGGTCAACGCTGGGATGACGTCTATATAGACAGGTGGAGGTCAACGCTGGGATGACATCTATATAGACAGGTGGAGGTCAACGCTGGGATGACGTCTATATAGACAGGTGGAGGTCAACGCTGGGATGACGTCTATATAGACAGGTGGAGGTCAACGCTGGGATGACGTCTATATAGACAGGTGGAGGTCAACGCTGGGATGATGTCTATATAGACAGGTGGAGGTCAACGCTGGGATGACGTCTATATAGACAAGGTGGAGGTCAACGCTGGGATGACGTCTATATAGACAGGTGGAGGTCAACGCTGGGATGACGTCTATATAGACAGGTGGAGGTCAACGCTGGGATGACGTCTATATAGACAGGTGGAGGTCAACGCTGGGATGACGTCTATATAGACAGGTGGAGGTCAACGCTGGGATGACGTCTATATAGACAGGTGGAGGTCAACGCTGGGATGACGTCTATATAGACAGGTGGAGGTCAACGCTGGGATGACGTCTATATAGACAGGTGGAGGTCAACCCTGGGATGACGTCTATATAGACAGGTGGAGGTCAACGCTGGGATGACGTCTATATAGACAGGTGGAGGTCAACTGGGATGACGTCTATATAGACAGGTGGAGGTCAACGCTGGGATGACGTCTATATAGACAGGTGGAGGTCAACGCTGGGATGACATCTATATAGACAGGTGGAGGTCAACGCTGGGATGACGTCTATATAGACAGGTGGAGGTCAACTGGGATGACGTCTATATAGACAGGTGGAGGTCAACGCTGGGATGACGTCTATATAGACAGGTGGAGGTCAACGCTGGGATGACGTCTATATAGACAGGTGGAGGTCAACGCTGGGATGACGTCTATATAGACAGGTGGAGGTCAACGCTGGGATGACGTCTATATAGACAGGTGGAGGTCAACGCTGGGATGACGTCTATATAGACAGGTGGAGGTCAACGCTGGGATGACGTCTATATAGACAGGTGGAGGTCAAACGCTGGGATGACGTCTATATAGACAGGTGGAGGTCAACGCTGGGATGACGTCTATATAGACAGGTGGAGGTCAACGCTGGGATGACGTCTATATAGACAGGTGGAGGTCAACGCTGGGATGACGTCTATATAGACAGGTGGAGGTCAACGCTGGGATGACGTCTATATAGACAGGTGGAGGTCAACGCTGGGATGACGTCTATATAGACAGGGTGGAGGTCAACGCTGGGATGACGTCTATATAGACAGGTGGAGGTCAACGCTGGGATGACGTCTATATAGACAGGTGGAGGTCAACGCTGGGATGACGTCTATATAGACAGGTGGAGGTCAACGCTGGGATGACGTCTATATAGACAGGTGGAGGTCAACGCTGGGATGACGTCTATATAGACAGGTGGAGGTCAACGCTGGGGATGACGTCTATATAGACAGGTGGAGGTCAACGCTGGGATGACGTCTATATAGACAGGTGGAGGTCAACGCTGGGATGACGTCTATATAGACAGGTGGAGGTCAACGCTGGGATGACGTCTATATAGACAGGTGGAGGTCAACGCTGGGATGACGTCTATATAGACAGGTGGAGGTCAACGCTGGGATGACGTCTATATAGACAGGTGGAGGTCAACGCTGGGATGACGTCTATATAGACAGGTGGAGGTCAACGCTGGGATGACGTCTATATAGACAGGTGGAGGTCAACGCTGGGATGACGTCTATATAGACAGGTGGAGGTCAACTGGGATGACGTCTATATAGACAGGTGGAGGTCAACGCTGGGGATGACGTCTATATAGACAGGTGGAGGTCAACGCTGGGATGACGTCTATATAGACAGGTGGAGGTCAACGCTGGGATGACGTCTATATAGACAGGTGGAGGTCAACGCTGGGATGACGTCTATATAGACAGGGTGGAGGTCAACGCTGGGATGACGTCTATATAGACAGGTGGAGGTCAACGCTGGGATGACGTCTATATAGACAGGTGGAGGTCAACGCTGGGATGACGTCTATATAGACAGGTGGAGGTCAACGCTGGGATGACGTCTATATAGACAGGTGGAGGTCAATGCTGGGATGACGTCTATATAGACAGGTGGAGGTCAACGCTGGGATGACGTCTATATAGACAGGTGGAGGTCAACGCTGGGATGACGTCTATATAGACAGGTGGAGGTCAACGCTGGGATGACGTCTATATAGACAGGTGGAGGTCAACGCTGGGATGACGTCTATATAGACAGGTGGAGGTCAACGCTGGGATGACGTCTATATAGACAGGTGGAGGTCAACGCTGGGATGACGTCTATATAGACAGGTGGAGGTCAACGCTGGGATGACGTCTATATAGACAGGTGGAGGTCAACGCTGGGATGACGTCTATATAGACAGGTGGAGGTCAACGCTGGGATGACGTCTATATAGACAGGTGGAGGTCAACGCTGGGATGACGTCTATATAGACAGGTGGAGGTCAACTCTGGGATGACGTCTATATAGACAGGTGGAGGTCAACGCTGGGATGACGTCTATATAGACAGGTGGAGGTCAACGCTGGGATGACGTCTATATAGACAGGTGGAGGTCAACGCTGGGATGACGTCTATATAGACAGGTGGAGGTCAACGCTGGGATGACGTCTATATAGACAGGTGGAGGTCAACGCTGGGATGACGTCTATATAGACAGGTGGAGGTCAACGCTGGGATGACGTCTATATAGACAGGTGGAGGTCAACGCTGGGATGACGTCTATATAGACAGGTGGAGGTCAACGCTGGGATGACGTCTATATAGACAGGTGGAGGTCAACGCTGGGATGACGTCTATATAGACGGTGGAGGTCAACGCTGGGATGACGTCTATATAGACAGGTGGAGGTCAACGCTGGGATGACGTCTATATAGACAGGTGGAGGTCAACGCTGGGATGACGTCATATAGACAGGTGGAGGTCAACGCTGGGATGACGTCTATATAGACAGGTGGAGGTCAACGCTGGGATGACGTCTATATAGACAGGTGGGAGGTCAACGCTGGGATGACGTCTATATAGACAGGTGGAGGTCAACGCTGGGATGACGTCTATATAGACAGGTGGAGGTCAACGCTGGGATGACGTCTATATAGACAGGTGGAGGTCAACGCTGGGATGACGTCTATATAGACAGGTGGAGGTCAAACGCTGGGATGACGTCTATATAGACAGGTGGAGGTCAACGCTGGGATGACGTCTATATAGACAGGTGGAGGTCAACGCTGGGATGACGTCTATATAGACAGGTGGAGGTCAACGCTGGGATGACGTCTATATAGACAGGTGGAGGTCAACGCTGGGATGACGTCTATATAGACAGGTGGAGGTCAACGCTGGGATGACGTCTATATAGACAGGTGGAGGTCAACGCTGGGATGACGTCTATATAGACGGGTGGAGGTCAACGCTGGGATGACGTCTATATAGACAGGTGGAGGTCAAACGCTGGGATGACGTCTATATAGACAGGTGGAGGTCAACGCTGGGATGACGTCTATATAGACAGGTGGAGGTCAACGCTGGGATGACGTCTATATAGACAGGTGGAGGTCAACGCTGGGATGACGTCTATATAGACAGGTGGAGGTCAACGCTGGGATGACGTCTATATAGACAGGTGGAGGTCAACGCTGGGATGACGTCTATATAGACAGGTGGAGGTCAACGCTGGGATGACGTCTATATAGACAGGTGGAGGTCAACGCTGGGATGACGTCTATATAGACAGGTGGAGGTCAACGCTGGGATGACGTCTATATAGACAGGTGGAGGTCAACGCTGGGATGACGTCTATATAGACAGGTGGAGGTCAACGCTGGGATGACGTCTATATAGACAGGTGGAGGTCAACGCTGGGATGACGTCTATATAGACAGGTGGAGGTCAACGCTGGGATGACGTCTATATAGACAGGTGGAGGTCAACGCTGGGATGACGTCTATATAGACAGGTGGAGGTCAACGCTGGGATGACGTCTATATAGACAGGTGGAGGTCAACGCTGGGATGACGTCTATATAGACAGGTGGAGGTCAACGCTGGGATGACGTCTATATAGACAGGTGGAGGTCAACGCTGGGATGACGTCTATATAGACAGGTGGAGGTCAACGCTGGGATGACATCTATATAGACAGGTGGAGGTCAACGCTGGGATGACGTCTATATAGACAGGTGGAGGTCAACGCTGGGATGACGTCTATATAGACAGGTGGAGGTCAACGCTGGGATGACGTCTATATAGACAGGTGGAGGTCAACGCTGGGATGACGTCTATATAGACAGGTGGAGGTCAACGCTGGGATGACGTCTATATAGACAGGTGGAGGTCAACGCTGGGATGACGTCTATATAGACAGGTGGAGGTCAACGCTGGGATGACGTCTATATAGACAGGTGGAGGTCAACGCTGGGATGACGTCTATATAGACAGGTGGAGGTCAACGCTGGGATGACGTCTATATAGACAGGTGGAGGTCAACGCTGGGATGACGTCTATATAGACAGGTGGAGGTCAACGCTGGGATGACGTCTATATAGACAGGTGGAGGTCAACGCTGGGATGACGTCTATATAGACAGGTGGAGGTAACGCTGGGATGACGTCTATATAGACAGGTGGAGGTCAACGCTGGGATGACGTCTATATAGACAGGTGGAGGTCAACGCTGGGATGACGTCTATATAGACAGGTGGAGGTCAACGCTGGGATGACGTCTATATAGACAGGTGGAGGTCAACGATGGGATGACGTCTATATAGACAGGTGGGATCGTCGCTGGGATGACGTCTATATAGACAGGTGGAGGTCGACGCTGGATGACTTCTATAGACAGGTGGAGGTCAACGCTGGGATGACGTCTATATAGACAGGTGGAGGTCAACATTGGGATGACGTCTATATAGACAGGTGGAGGTCAACGCTGGGATGACGTCTATATAGACAGGTGGAGGTCAACGCTGGGATGACGTCTATATAGACAGGTGGAGGTCAACGCTGGGATGACGTCTATATAGACAGGTGGAGGTCAACGCTGGGATGACGTCTATATAGACAGGTGGAGGTCAACGCTGGGATGACGTCTATATAGACAGGTGGAGGTCAACGCTGGATGACGTCTATATAGACAGGTGGAGGTCAACGCTGGGATGACGTCTATATAGACAGGTGGAGGTCAACGCTGGGATGACGTCTATATAGACAGGTGGAGGTCAACGCTGGGATGACGTCTATATAGACAGGTGGAGGTCAACGCTGGGATGACGTCTATATAGACAGGTGGAGGTCAACGCTGGGATGACGTCTATATAGACAGGTGGAGGTCAACGCTGGGATGACGTCTATATAGACAGGTGGAGGTCAACGCTGGGATGACGTCTATATAGACAGGTGGAGGTCAACGCTGGGATGACGTCTATATAGACAGGTGGAGGTCAACGCTGGGATGACGTCTATATAGACAGGTGGAGGTCAACGCTGGGATGACGTCTATATAGACAGGTGGAGGTCAACGCTGGGATGACGTCTATATAGACAGGTGGAGGTCAACGCTGGGATGACGTCTATATAGACAGGTGGAGGTCAACGCTTGGGATGACGTCTATATAGACAGGTGGAGGTCAACGCTGGGATAACGTCTATATAGACAGGTGGAGGTCAACGCTGGGATGACGTCTATATAGACAGGTGGAGGTCAACACTGGTGTGACGTCTATATAGACAGGTGGGATCGTCGCTGGGATGACGTCTATATAGACAGGTGGAGGTAGACGCTGGGATGACTTCTACATAGACAGGTGGAGGTCGACGCTTGGATTACGTCTATATAGACAGGTGGAGGTCAATGCTGGGATAACGTCTATATAGACAGGTGGAGGTCAACGCTGGGATGACGTCTATATAGACAGGTGGAGGTCAACGCTGGGATGACGTCTATATAGACAGGTGGAGGTCAACGCTGGGATGACGTCTATATAGACAGGTGGAGGTCAACGCTGGGATGACGTCTATATAGACAGGTGGAGGTCAACGCTGGGATGACGTCTATATAGACAGGTGGAGGTCAACGCTGGGATGACGTCTATATAGACAGGTGGAGGTCAACATGGGATGACGTCTATATAGACAGGTGGAGGTCAACGCTGGGATGACGTCTATATAGACAGGTGGAGGTCAACGCTGGGATGACGTCTATATAGACAGGTGGAGGTCAACGCTGGGATGACATCTATATAGACAGGTGGAGATCGATGCTGGGATGATGTCTATATAGACAGGTGGAGGTCAACATTGGGATGACGTCTATATAGACAGGTGGAGGTCAACGCTGGGATGACGTCTATATAGACAGGTGGAGGTCAACGCTTGGGATGACGTCTATATAGACAGGTGGAGGTCAACGCTGGGATGACGTCTATATAGACAGGTGGAGGTCAACGCTGGGATGACGTCTATATAGACAGGTGGAGGTCGACGCTGGGATGACATCCATATAGACAGGTGGAGGTCGATGCTGGGATGATGTCTATATAGACAGGTGGAGGTCAACGCTGGGATGACGTCTATATAGACAGGTGGAGGTCAACGCTGGGATGACGTCTATATAGACAGGTGGAGGTCAACGCTGGGATGACGTCTTGGTTCTCCAGTTGTAGGTCTTGGTTCTCCAGTCGTAGGTCCTGGTTCTCCAGTTGTAGGTCTTGGTTTTTCAGTCGCAGGTCTTGGTTCTCCAGTTGTAGGTCTTGGTTCTCCTGTCGTAGGTCTTGTTTTTCCAGTTGTAGGTCTTGGTTCTCCAGTCGTAGGTCCTGGTTCTCCATTTCAGGCCAGTTTCGTCACTGTGTGCTGTTCACAGTCTCTCAATTGTGTTTTCCAGAACTTTGGCAGTACCTGGACCTTTGTGGTTCTTAATGAACCCAGTCAGTACATGAAGTTTTGTCCTTATCCATCAGGCCAGGCTTCAGCCTTTATATAGACCTGAGCTTCAGGAAGTGACCAAAACCAGATCTGAAATCAAGCATCTCCAACTAGTTTAGATTCCTGTGATTTTCTTATTTCCTTCAATGACTTGCAAATTGAATGACGACTGCCAAAATCAACGGTGGATCAAATACTTATTTCCTTTACTGTGTATATATATATATATATATATATATATATATATATATATATATATATATATATATATATATATATATATATATATATATATATATATATATATATATATATATATATATATATCTATCTATATATACACATATATGTGTATATTAGTGTTATTTAAATCACATCTGAAGGTTTATCTCTTTACGACCACCTCTGAAAAATGTATAATCCACTGTTTAATGATGTTGAAACACTAACTGTTTTAAAGCTGTTATGTGAATGAAGTTTTGATTATCGTTTAGGTATGAAGAGCCATGAATGGCTGAGGAGCCTCAGCAGCTCCTCCTGCTGGTTTGAAGGATGTAACTGCAGCTCAGATGAAGATCCTGGACGTCTGAATCCTCAGAGCAGATGTCCTCCAACAACACTGCAGCCAGGCCTGAGAACAGGAAGCTCTGAGAACAGGAAGTATCACCCAGCAGCAAACGGGAAGGAGGAAATGAGGTGAGGGAGGAGGAAATGAGCAACTGTGGGACCACACCTAGACTTTAACTAGACAGACTGGAACCAACTGAAACAGAAACAGATCCTGGAGGTTCCAGTATGACTCCTGACCTGCTGCAGTTCTTTGTATCTTACTGTTCACCAGATGGAGCTCCTGTTCTCCAGGTGATGGATGTTTTCTGGTGTTTCTTACCGTTAAAGTTGACAGCTCTGATGTAGTCGAGCAGTAGACGTCCCTCCACGGGGTCCATACTGCTGCAGACACCGTGACTGCTGGGACACAGGTCCAGGTGCATGTTGTGGAGAGCGTGGGCGACGGCGTAGACTGCATCGATCACAAACTGAACCTTCCCCTCCTGCTCGTAAGACGAGTCGTGACCAATCCTCTCTTCACCTGTGGAGACACAAGCTCACAGTCTGAAGACGCTCCCAGACCCTGTCCCCTCAGGACAAGACACCAGGGCATTTCTGTCCACGTTGAGATGTCATCTCTTCAGCAAGTCCCGAGCTGGGCATCGGATAAAGGTTTTAATATCGACACCAGAACTTGTACCTTAGATTTGATACCTGAAATATACTTTTTTTTTTTACAATACCAGTGTAATTAAATTTCAAAATTATAAATACAATAAGTTACTTTTGACACCAATGGTAGGAACTTTTATTTTTCAGTAGTTTCAGAAGACAAAGAAACGACAGACTATGGTTTAACTTTGTGTTTCTGCTCCATCAGTATCTGTCAGCTCTGACTCATGAGTTCAACTTTTTAAAGCAGAGAACCAGAAGACGAGTCAGTGAGTGGACAGCTGTCAGTTCTACTCGGTTCTGATGGTCTTTATTAAATCCAGTTCCAGCAGGTCTCTGCTGACCGACAACAACAGGATTTTGTTCCCTTATTTTTAAACTGTCAATAAAAGTCAAACAAAGTACATTCATTCACGTGTTCTGTGGTGCGGTCAGGCAGGTTTAACACGCCAGAACGTGGTTTTACTGAAACAGTCTTTTATAAAGCAGCAAACCCAAACTTTCACGTACGACTTTGTGTCGGCTCCTATAATGCCTAAAGGGGGGCGAAAGTAAAGTCTCTGGTTAGTATACCAAAATAAATGAATAACGTTCTACCGAGGACATAGTGGAGCAGCACTTACCGCCCAACAGACAGCAATTCCTCCTGCAGGAGCTAACCCTAACCCCTGACCCCTGACCCCTGACCCTAACCCCTAACCCTAACCCCTAACCCTAACCCTAACCCCTGACCCCTGACCCTAACCCCTAATCCTAACCCTTAACCCTAACCCCTGACCCTAACCCTAACCCTAACCCTAACCCCTGACCCCTGACCCCTGACCCTAACCCTAACCCTTGACCCCTGACCCTAACCCCTGACCCTAACCCTAACCCTAACCCTAACCCCTGACCCCTGACCCTAACCCCTAATCCTAACCCTTAACCCTAACCCCTGACCCTAACCCTAACCCTAACCCTAACCCCTGACCCTAACCCTTGACCCCTGACCCTAACCCCTGACCCTAACCCTAACCCTAACCCTAACCCTAACCCTAACCCTAACCCCTAACCCTTAACCCTAACCCTTAACCCTAACCCCTAACACTAACCCTCGGTCTATTTAACCAAACCTGTTGGGGGGTGTAGTTCCCCTCTACGAGCAGACCAAGAGGGGGTCGCTGTTTCCCGCTGTGCTCGCCCTCTACCTACTCTCACCTGGTTGGGGGTGTAGTGATGCTCCACAGTTCATTCAACAAAACTAAACCTCCACAGACTCTCAGAGGACAAACAAACCCTCAGAGCTCCACTCCCGCTTTGACCTCTGACCTCGACAACCAAAATGAAGACAAACAACTCAGTTGATGGTCTTTTCTGCAGTTCACTGCAGCAGTTATTTATAATGTTTACACAGAAGCTGCTCACAGAACCAGACAGTCAGCTGATACCAAGCCAGATATCTGGATCAGAACCTCCTCCAAGTCAGCTTCCATCCTGGTAAATCCACCACCATGATGAAGAGACACTGGCATAAACGCATACAAGAATCATGGCAGTCATGAATCTCTTTTAATGACAGCAGCAGTCATCAATAAAATACAATATATTTATTTGACGCCACTCATCCTTTTAAATGTATACCTCTCGAAAGAACAAGACAAGATCTAGATCTCTATGTGTCACATGGTCTCCAAACCTTCTGGGTAAACTTGTTAATCTCACGAATCCAGCTAAATGGGTGGCGCTTCTCACCACTGCGCTCTGATTTCATGTGTGGAAGTCTTCTTATGGACAGAATAAGCTGCTGCCAGTTCTCTGTTCTGTAGGACTTTGAGCTTGAAAACTGATCACTGACAGCTTAAAATAAAGATAGACTCAATGCAGATGTTTTTGTTTGTTTTTAGGTGGTTGACACCACATATTTTCCAATGCACCCTCCCAATCCACTAATGACCGTGTGCTCACCTGTGTGTGCATTACAGAATACAGGCCTGCCCAGTAATACCTGTATATGTACAGTTGAAAGTAGAGGTGAAGGTGGAGGTGGTGGTGGAGTGTACCTGTACATTTCTTCTTGTCAGAGTCCAGTTTGATTCCAGGACGGGTCAGTTTGCATCTAAAGTCATCCTCCCAGAACTCAGCAAACCAGATGTTCCTGCGGTTGTTCTCCAGAGACCGAGACATGAAGTACAGATCGAACCCTGGAACCATGTGAACACACATAAACACAAGTGAACACCGAGCGGAGGGACCCGGACCGTTCTGTGGTTGTGGTCCGGTTTACCATCGATTGAAGCTCGTTTAGGCAGGATGGTGACGGCACCCTCGGCCACATCTTCCAGCTCTGCAACTGGGGAACTCTTGGCTCCCCAACTGTCTGACCCCACAAACAGGAAGTGTCCTGTCAGGTTAGCACGCTGCGCTGCCTCTAGAACACACCTGCCGGGAGATGGAAGAGTCAGAGAACAGTCATGTGACCAAACGTCACCTGCAGGTGGTCAGGTTTACCTGATGTCGTCCTCATTGGCGAATATAATCACTCCTCGAGCGTTACTCGTCTCCATCAGACGTTTGATGATCTTATCAAACTCTCCATCTGTGGGCTCTCGAGGAATCTTCACTGACTGAGCGATGCACACCCCACCTGACATGAAGACAGACCAACAAGTGACTGACCAACAGGTAACTGACCGACGGGCAATTGACCCGACAGGTAACTGACCAAGAAGTGACTGACCGACAGGTAACTGACCGACGGGCAACTGACCTGACAGGTAACTGACCAAGAGGTGACTGACCAACAGGTAACTGACTGATGGGTAACTGACCCGACAGGTAACTGACCAAAAAGTGACTGACCCAACAGGTAAGTGACCAACAGGTAACTGACCAAGAAGTGACTAACCCAACAGGTAACTGACCAACAGGTAACTGACCAAGAACTGACTGACTGACAGGTAACTGACCGATGGGTAACTGACCAAGAAGTGACTGACCGACAGGTATCTGACCGATGGGTAACTGACACGACTGGTAACTGACCCGACAGGTAACTGACCAAAAAGTGACTGACCCAACAGGTAAGTGACCAACAGGTAACTGACCAAAAAGTGACTAACCCAACAGGTAACTGACCAACAGGTAACTGACCAAGAACTGACTGACTGACAGGTAACTGTCCGATGGGTAACTGACCAAGAAGTGACTGACCGACAGGTATCTGACCGATGGGTAACTGACACGACTGGTAACTGACCGACAGGTTAATGGCCAAGAACTGACTGACCCAACAGATAACTGGACAAGAACTGACTGACCGAACGGGTAACTGACCGATGGTGAACTGACCCGACAGGTAACTGACCAAGAAGTGACTGACTGACAGGTAACTGACCCGACAGGTAACTGACCTGACAAGTAACTGACCAAGAAGTGACTGACTGACAGGTAACTGACCAACTGGTAACTGACCTGACAAGTAACTGACCAACAAGTGACTGACCAACAGGTAACTGGCCAAGAACTGACTGACCAACAGGTAACTGATCTGACAGGTAACTGACCAACAAGTGACTGACCAACAGGTAACTGACCTGACAAGTAACTGACCAACAAGTGACTGACCGACGGGTAACTGGCCAAGAACTGACTGACCAACAGGTAACGATCTGACAGGTAACTGACCTGACAAGTAACTGACCAAGAAGTGACTCACCAACAAGTGACTGACCGACGGGCAACTGACCCGACAGGTAACTGACCGACAGGCAACTGACCCGACAGGTAATTGACCAAGAAGTGGCTGACGGACAGGTAACTGGCCGATGGGCAACTGACCTGACGGGTAACTGGCCAAGAACTGACTGACCCAACAGGTAACTGACCAACAGGTAACTGGCCAAGAACTGATTGACTGACAGGTAGCTGGCCAAGAACTGACTGACCTACAGGTAACTGACCGATGGTGAACTGACCCGACAGGTAACTGACCAAGAAGTGACTGACTGACAGGTAACTGACCAACAGCTAACTGACCTGACAAGTAACTGACCAACAAGTGACTGACCGACAGGTAATTGACCGATGGGTAATTGACCTGATAGGTAACTGACCGATGGCTAACTGACCCAAAAGGTAACTGACCCAAAAGGTAACTGATCAAGAAGTGACTGACCAAGAAGTGACTTACCCAACAGGTAACTGACCAACAGGTAACTGACTAAAAAGTGATTGACCGACGGGTATCTGACTCGACTGGTAACTGACCGACAGGTAACTGACCGATGGGTAACTGACCTGACAGGTAACCAACCAAGAAGTGACTGACCCAACAGGTAACTGACCAAGAAGTGACTGACCAACAGGTAACTGACTGATGGTTAACTGACCCGACAGGTAACTGGCCAAGAACTGACTGACTCAACAGGTAAGTGACCATCAGGTAACTGGCCAAGAACTGATTGACCGACAGGTAACTGGCCAAGAACTGACTGACCGACAGGTAACTGACTGATGATGAACTGACCGAACAGGTAACTGACCTGACAAGTAACTGACTAACAAGTGACTGTCTGACAGGTAACTGACCGACGGGCAACTGATCCGACAGGTAACTGACCAAGAAGTGACTGACCGACAGGTAACTGACCGATGGTGAACTGACCCGACAGGTAACTGACCAACAGGTAACTGACAAACAAGTAACTGACCAAGAAGTGACTGACCGACAGGTAACTGACCGATGGGCAACTGACCCGACAGGTAACAGACCTGACAAGTAACTGACCAAGAAGTGACTGACAGACAGGTAACTGACCGACGGGCAACTGACCCGACAGGTAACTGACCAAGAAGTGGCTGACCGACAGGTAACTGGCCGATCGGCAACTGACCTGACAGGTAACTTGTCAAGAAATGACTGACCGACAGGTAGCTGGCCAAGAACTGACTGACCGACAGGTAACTTTCCAACAGGTAACTGACCGACAGGTAACTGACCAAGAAGTGACTGACTGACAGGTAACTTTCCAACAGGTAACTGACCAACAGGTAACTGACCAAGAAGTGACTGACTGACAGGTAACTTTCCAACAGGTAACTGATCTGACAGGTAACTGACCAACAAGTGACTGACCAACAGGTAACTGACCTGACAAGTAACTGACCAACAAGTGACTGACTGACAGGTAACTGGCCAAGAACTGACTGACCAACAGGTAACTGACCAACAAGTGACTGACCAACAGGTAACTGACCCGACAGGTAACTGACCTGACAAGTAACTGATCAAGAAATGACTGACCGACAGGTAACTGATCGGCGGGCAACTGACCCGACAGATAATTGACCAAGAAGTGGCTGACGGACAGGTAACTGGCCAATGGGCAACTGACCTGACGGGTAACTGGCCAAGAACTGACTGACCCAACAGGTAACTGACCAACAGGTAACTGGAACTGATGACTGACAGGTAGCTGGCCAAGAACTGACTGACCTACAGGTAACTGACCGATGGTGAACTGACCCGACAGGTAACTGACCAAGAAGTGACTGACTGACAGGTAACTGACCAACAGCTAACTGACCTGACAAGTAACTGACCAACAAGTGACTGACCGACAGGTAATTGACCGATGGGTAATTGACCTGACAAGTAACTGACCGATGGCTAACTGACCCAAAAGGTAACTGAACCAAAAGGTAACTGACCAAGAAGTGACTGACCCAACAGGTAACTGACCAAGAAGTGACTGACCAACAGGTAACTGACTGATGGTTAACTGACCCGACAGGTAACTGGCCAAGAACTGACTGACTCAACAGGTAAGTGACCATCAGGTAACTGGCCACTGGAACTGGAACTGATTGACCGACAGGTAACTGGCTAAGAACTGACTGACCGACAGGTAACTGACTGATGATGAACTGACCGAACAGGTAACTGACCTGACAAGTAACTGACTAACAAGTGACTGTCTGACAGGTAACTGACCGACGGGCAACTGATCCGACAGGTAACTGACCAAGAAGTGACTGACCGACAGGTAACTGACCGATGGTGAACTGACCCGACAGGTAACTGACCAACAGGTAACTGACCAACAAGTAACTGACCAAGAAGTGACTGACCGACAGGTAACTGACCGACGGGCAACTGACCCGACAGGTAACAGACCTGACAAGTAACTGACCAAGAAGTGGCTGACCGACAGGTAACTGGCCGATGGGCAACTGACCTGACAGGTAACTTGCCAAGAAATGACTGACCGACAGGTAACTGGCCAAGAACTGACTGACCGACAGGTAACTTTCCAACAGGTAACTGACCGACAGGTAACTGGCTAAGAACTGACTGACTGACAGGTAACTTTCCAACAGTTAACTGACCAACAAGTGACTGACTGACAGGTAACTGACCAACAGGTAACTGACCTGACAAGTAACTGACCAACAAGTGACTGACCGACAGGTAACCTACTGACAGGTAACAGGCCAAGAACTGACTGAGCGATATATAACTGATCTGACAGGTAACTGACCATCAAGTAATGACCCAACACGTAACTGACCTGACAGGTAACTGACCAACAGGTAACTGACCCAACAGGTAACTGATCAACAGGTAACTGCCAGCTAACACGTATCATAATACAGTAATAAAAAAAAAATCACTACTTTTTGACATTGAATCTTAACTTGTTGTAAAATCACAAATTTTACAAAATTTGGACTAAATAAAATAAATAAAAATTTTTGTTGTAAAATTTATTTTTTAAATAATTGCTTATTTCATGTAAAAATTCTGAATTTTGTTGTACAATCGCAACTTTTTAACCTGATAACATTTTGTTGTTGAATATGAACTTTCAATAAATTGCAAACTTTTGACATAAAAATACAACTTTGTTGAAAAAATGTGAATTTCATATAATTGCAACCTGAAGTCATAAAATCACACATTTTTGTTGTTAAATTGTAAATTTTTCAATATCACAGCTTTGATAATAAAAAAGCACATTTTTGTCATAAAATGTCAACTGTCATTAAATAACTACTTTTTTTTTTTTTTTTAAAGATTTTTTTCAGCACTAGTGGCCTTTATTCAAAGTACTGAGAGACAGGAAGGGGGACAGGGAGATCGAGGAAGACACGTGGCAGGGGATCGACGAGCCGGGAGTTGAACTCACGACCAGCCGCACAAGGACTGTAGCCTCTGTATATGAGCCGCCTGCCCTAACCACTGCGCCACCGGGGCGGCCCATTAAATAACTACTTTTTAACATGAAGTTATGACTATATCCTAAAAGCAGATTTTTTTTTTGTAAAATCATAACTTTTGTAGAATTGCACATTTTTGTTTAAATGATGTATTTCTATTGTAAGCTCTCAAAAAGTTTTTAACATCTAACAAACTTCCTTTTGCAACTTCAGTGGTAAAATACTGAATCACCTTTCACACGATTTCAACCTTTAGACAAAATTATGTTACGTCCAAAAATCATAAATTTGTATTGTGAAATCATAAATTTCACACAACAAAAATGTCATGAAAGGTTTTTGACATAAATTTAAAGTTTCACAAAATCACAACTTTTAATCATAAAATCACAAAATTACAAATAAAATACCTGTTTGTTGTAAAATCACTATTTATTTCTGGAATTGCACAATTTTGTTGTAAAAATGATGTAACATTGTGACTCTCGTGTCCTTTTAAATCAATATTGTAGCTTTTTGTCCTTAAATATTAACTTTTGCAAAATTGCAACTTGACTTGAATTCACAAATTCATGTTCTAAAACCACCATAAAATATTTGTCATAAAAAGTGGATTATTGTCCTAAAATCTTGTGCACTTGGAGTCTACCTGTGTAGGTGTCTACCGACCAGAAAGTTCAGTGGGCGTACCCGCCTCTCTGGAGATCTGCATGAAGGCGTCGACGCCGCTCTCGCCATAGTTGCCCTCGGACGCCAGCGTGGAGACGTAGTTCCAGCCAAGAGCTTTGACGATGTCCAACATGGCCTGAGCCTGGTACGAGTCCGGAGGAACCACCCGAGAGAAGAAGTCATAGCGGTTGTTGTCGCTGAGCTCTGGAGCTGTGGATGCATAACTCACCTGAGGGATCTGAGACACATTGATAATCAATAATCATCGACTGGAAATGACCTGAACAGGTTCTAACCTCGCGTATACACCACACTCAGGTTCAGATGTACCAACTGTAACTCTCTGCCCCGGGTTCTCCTGTTACATCTGTCCCACACCTGTTTGGTCCCAGCTGCAGCTCCTCACTGCTGTTCAGCCAGCCAGCATTTAAGTTGTAACATTGCCCTAATTCAGAGCCAGATTGTCTTTGCAGCACACATCACTCTCCAGCCATTGTTCCCAGACCGACATCTGGGTTTCTGCCACGTCTTGTTGTCTCTGTCTCAACCTTCTGCCTGTCCACAACAGTCCTTTCATCCTGAAACAGCTGTTCCAGATCTCCAGCAACTGTTTCAGATCTCCAACATCTGTTTCAGGTCTCCAGCAGATGTTCCAGATCTCCAACAGCTGTTCCAGATCTCCTACAGCTGTTCCATAACTCCAGCAGCTGTTTCAGATCTACAGCAGCTGTTTCAGGTCTCCAACAGCTGTTCCAGATCTCCAGCAGCTGTTCCAGATCTCCAACAGCTGTTCCAGATCTCCAAAAAGCTGTTCCAGATCTCCAACAGCTGTTCCAGATCTCCAGAAGCTGTTTCAGGTCTCCAGCAGTTGTTTCAGGTCTCCAGCAGCTGTTCCAGATCTCCAACAGCTGTTCCAGATCTCCAACAGCTGTTTCAGATCTCCAACAGCTGTTCCAGATCTCCTACAGCTGTTTCAGATCTCCAACAGCTGTTCCAGATCTCCAACAGCTGTTCCAGATCTCCAACAGCTGTTTCAGATCTCCAACAGCTGTTCCAGATCTCCTACAGCTGTTCCAGATCTCCAACAGCTGTTCCACATCTCCAGCAGCTGTTCCATGTCTCCAGCAGCTGTTTCAGGTCTCCAACAGCTGTTTCAGGTCTCCAGCAGCTGTGTTAGATTTCCAACATCTGTTTCAGGTCTCCAACATCTGTTTCAGGTCTCCAGCAGCTGTTTCAGGTCTCCAACAGCTGTTTCAGGTCTCCAGCAGCTGTTTCAGGTCTCCAACAGCTGTTTCAGATTTCCAGCAGCTGTTTCAGGTCTCCAGCAGCTGTTTCAGATCTCCAACATCTGTTTCAGGTCTCCAGCTTCTGTTTCAGGTCTCCAGTAGCTGTTTCAGGTCTCCAACAGCTGTTCCAGATCTCCTACAGCTGTTCCAGATCTCCAACAGCTGTTCCAGATCTCCAGCAGCTGTTCCATGTCTCCAGCAGCTGTTTCAGGTCTCCAACAGCTATTTCAGGTCTTCAGCAGCTGTGTCAGATTTCCAACATCTGTTTCAGGTCTCCAACATCTGTTTCAGGTCTCCAGCAGCTGTTTCAGGTCTCCAACATCTGTTTCAGGTCTCCAACATCTGTTTCAGGTCTCCAGCAGTCTCAGCTTTTTTCAGGTCTCCAACAGCTGTTTCAGGTCTCCAGCAGCTGTTTCAGGTCTCCAACAGCGGTTTCAGATTTCCAGCAGCTGTTTCAGGTCTCCAGCAGCTGTTTCAGATGTCCAATATCTGTTTCAGGTCTCCAGCATCTGTTTCAGGTCTCCAGTAGCTGTTTCAGGTCTCCAACAGCTATTTCAGATCACCAGCAGCTGTTTCAGGTCTCCAACAGCCGTTTCAGGTGTCCAATAGCTGTTTCAGGTCTCCAACATCTGTTTCAGGTATCCAACAACTGTTTCAGGTCTCCAACATCTGTTTCAGGTCTCCAACAGCTGTTTCAGGTCTCCAACATCTGTTTTTAGGTCTCCAGCAGCTGTTTCAGGTCTCCAACAGCTGTTTCAGGTCTCCAACATCTGTTTCAGGTCTCCAGCAGCTGTTATAGGTCTCCAACATCTGTTTCAGGTCTCCAGCAGCTGTTTCAGATTTCCAGCAACTGTTTCAGGTCTCCAGGAGCTGTTTCAGATCTCCAGCAGCTGTTTCAGGTCTCCAACAGCTGTTTCAGATCACCAGCAGCTGTTCCAGGTCTCCAACAGCTGTTCCAGATCCCCTACAGCTGTTCCAGATCTCCAGCAGCTGTTCCAGATCTCCAACAGCTGTCCAAGATCTCCTACAGCTGTTCCAGATCTCCAGCAGCTGTTCCAGGTCTCCAACATCTGTTCCAGATCTCCAACATCTGTTCCAGATCTTCAGCAGCTGTTCCAGATCTCCAACAGCTGTTCCAGATCTCCAACAGCTGTTCCAGATCTCCAGCAGCTGTTTCAGATCTCCAACAGCTGTTCCAGATCTCCAACAGCTGTTCCAGATCTCCAGCAGCTGTTCCATGTCTCCAGCAGCTGTTTAAGGTCTCCAACAGCTGTTTCAGGTCTCCAGCAGCTGTTATAGGTCTCCAACATCTGTTTCAGGTCTCCAGCAGCTGTTTCAGATTTCCAGCAACTGTTTCAGGTCTCCAGGAGCTGTTTCAGATCTCCAGCAGCTGTTTCAGGTCTCCAACAGCTGTTTCAGATCACCAGCAGCTGTTCCAGGTCTCCAACAGCTGTTCCAGATCCCCTACAGCTGTTCCAGATCTCCAGCAGCTGTTCCAGATCTCCAACAGCTGTCCAAGATCTCCTACAGCTGTTCCAGATCTCCAGCAGCTGTTCCAGGTCTCCAACATCTGTTCCAGATCTCCAACATCTGTTCCAGATCTTCAGCAGCTGTTCCAGATCTCCAACAGCTGTTCCAGATCTCCAACAGCTGTTCCAGATCTCCAGCAGCTGTTTCAGATCTCCAACAGCTGTTCCAGATCTCCAACAGCTGTTCCAGATCTCCAGCAGCTGTTCCATGTCTCCAGCAGCTGTTTAAGGTCTCCAACAGCTGTTTCAGGTCTCCAACATCTGTTCCAGATCTCCAACATCTGTTCCAGATCTTCAGCAGCTGTTCCAGATCTCCAACAGCTGTTCCAGATCTCCAACAGCTGTTCCAGATCTCCAGCAGCTGTTTCAGATCTCCAACAGCTGTTCCAGATCTCCAACATCTGTTTCAGGTCTCCAGCTTCTGTTTCAGGTCTCCAGTAGCTGTTTCAGGTCGCCAACAGCTGTTCCAGATCTCCTACAGCTGTTCCAGATCTCCAACAGCTGTTCCAGATCTCCAGCAGCTGTTCCACGTCTCCAGCAGCTGTTTCAGGTCTCCAACAGCTATTTCAGGTCTTCAGCAGCTGTGTCAGATTTCCAACATCTGTTTCAGGTCTCCAACATCTGTTTCAGATTTCCAGCAACTGTTTCAGGTCTCCAGGAGCTGTTTCAGATCTCCAGCAGCTGTTTCAGGTCTCCAACAGCTGTTTCAGATCACCAGCAGCTGTTCCAGGTCTCCAACAGCTGTTCCAGATCCCCTACAGCTGTTCCAGATCTCCAGCAGCTGTTCCAGATCTCCAACAGCTGTCCAAGATCTCCTACAGCTGTTCCAGATCTCCAGCAGCTGTTCCAGGTCTCCAACATCTGTTCCAGATCTCCAACATCTGTTCCAGATCTTCAGCAGCTGTTCCAGATCTCCAACAGCTGTTCCAGATCTCCAACAGCTGTTCCAGATCTCCAGCAGCTGTTTCAGATCTCCAACAGCTGTTCCAGATCTCCAACAGCTGTTCCAGATCTCCAGCAGCTGTTCCATGTCTCCAGCAGCTGTTTAAGGTCTCCAACAGCTGTTTCAGGTCTCCAACATCTGTTCCAGATCTCCAACATCTGTTCCAGATCTTCAGCAGCTGTTCCAGATCTCCAACAGCTGTTCCAGATCTCCAACAGCTGTTCCAGATCTCCAGCAGCTGTTTCAGATCTCCAACAGCTGTTCCAGATCTCCAACATCTGTTTCAGGTCTCCAGCTTCTGTTTCAGGTCTCCAGTAGCTGTTTCAGGTCGCCAACAGCTGTTCCAGATCTCCTACAGCTGTTCCAGATCTCCAACAGCTGTTCCAGATCTCCAGCAGCTGTTCCACGTCTCCAGCAGCTGTTTCAGGTCTCCAACAGCTATTTCAGGTCTTCAGCAGCTGTGTCAGATTTCCAACATCTGTTTCAGGTCTCCAACATCTGTTTCAGGTCTCCAGCAGCTGTTTCAGGTCTCAGGTCTCCAACAGCTGTTTCAGGTCTCCAGCAGCTGTTTCAGATCTCCAATATCTGTTTCAGGTCTCCAGCATCTGTTTCAGGTCTCCAGTAGCTGTTTCAGGTCTCCAACAGCTATTTCAGATCACCAGCAGCTGTTTCAGGTCTCCAACAGCTGTTTCAGATCTCCAGCAGCTGTTTCAGGTCTCCAACATCTGTTTCAGGTCTCCAACAGCCGTTTCAGGTGTCCAATAGCTGTTTCAGGTCTCCAACATCAGTTTCAGGTCTCCAACAACTGTTTCAGGTCTCCAACATCTGTTTCAGGTCTCCAACAGCTGTTTCAGGTCTCCAACATCTGTTTCAGGTCTCCAGCAGCTGTTTCAGGTCTCCAACAGCTGTTATAGGTCTCCAACATCTGTTTCAGGTCTCCAGCAGCTGTTTCAGATTTCCAGCAGCTGTTTCAGGTCTCCAGGAGCTGTTTCAGATCTCCAGCAGCTGTTTCAGGTCTCCAACAGCTGTTTCAGATCACCAGCAGCTGTTCCAGATCTCCAGCAGCTGTTCCAGATCTCCAACAGCTGTCCAAGATCTCCTACAGCTGTTCCAGATCTCCAGCAGCTGTTCCAGGTCTCCAACATCTGTTCCAGATCTCCAACATCTGTTCCAGATCTTCAGCAGCTGTTCCAGATCTCCAACAGCTGTTCCAGATCTCCAACAGCTGTTCCAGATCTCCAGCAGCTGTTTCAGATCTCCAACAGCTGTTCCAGATCTCCAACAGCTGTTCCAGATCTCCAGCAGCTGTTCCATGTCTCCAGCAGCTGTTTAAGGTCTCCAACAGCTGTTTCAGGTCTCCAACATCTGTTCCAGATCTCCAACATCTGTTCCAGATCTTCAGCAGCTGTTCCAGATCTCCAACAGCTGTTCCAGATCTCCAACAGCTGTTCCAGATCTCCAGCAGCTGTTTCAGATCTCCAACAGCTGTTCCAGATCTCCTACAGCTGTTCCAGATCTCCAACAGCTGTTCCAGATCTCCAGCAGCTGTTCCATGTCTCCAGCAGCTGTTTAAGGTCTCCAACAGCTGTTTCAGGTCTCCAGCAGCTGTGTCAGATTTCCAACATCTGTTTCAGGTCTCCAACATCTGTTTCAGGTCTCCAGCAGCTGTTTCAGATCTCCTACATCTGTTTCAGGTCTCCAACATCTGTTTCAGGTCTCCAGTAGCTGTCTCAGGTCGCCAACAGCTATTTCAGATCACCAGCAGCTGTTTCAGGTCTCCAACAGCTGTTTCAGATCTCCAGCAGCTGTTTCAGGTCTCCAACATCTGTTTCAGGTCTCCAACAGCCGTTTCAGGTGTCCAACAGCTGTTCCAGATCCCCTACAGCTGTTCCAGATCTCCAGCAGCTGTTCCAGATCTCCAACAGCTGTCCAAGATCTCCTACAGCTGTTCCAGATCTCCAGCAGCTGTTCCAGGTCTCCAACATCTGTTCCAGATCTCCAACATCTGTTCCAGATCTTCAGCAGCTGTTCCAGATCTCCAACAGCTGTTCCAGATCTCCAACAGCTGTTCCAGATCTCCAGCAGCTGTTTCAGATCTCCAACAGCTGTTCCAGATCTCCAACAGCTGTTCCAGATCTCCAGCAGCTGTTCCATGTCTCCAGCAGCTGTTTAAGGTCTCCAACAGCTGTTTCAGGTCTCCAACATCTGTTCCAGATCTCCAACATCTGTTCCAGATCTTCAGCAGCTGTTCCAGATCTCCAACAGCTGTTCCAGATCTCCAACAGCTGTTCCAGATCTCCAGCAGCTGTTTCAGATCTCCAACTGCTGTTCCAGATCTCCAGCAGCTGTTTCAGATCTCCAACTGCTGTTCCAGATCTCCTATAGCTGTTCCAGATCTCCAACAGCTGTTCCAGATCTCCAGCAGCTGTTCCATGTCTCCAGCAGCTGTTTAAGGTCTCCAACAGCTGTTTCAGGTCTCCAGCAGCTGTGTCAGATTTCCAACATCTGTTTCAGGTCTCCAACATCTGTTTCAGGTCTCCAGCAGCTGTTTCAGATCTCCTACATCTGTTTCAGGTCTCCAACATCTGTTTCAGGTCTCCAGTAGCTGTTTCAGGTCGCCAACAGCTATTTCAGATCACCAGCAGCTGTTTCAGATCTCCAACAGCTGTTTCAGATCTCCAGCAGCTGTTTTAGGTCTCCAACGTCTGTTTCAGGTCTCCAACAACTGTTTCAGGTCTCCAACAGCTGTTTTAGGTCTCCAGCAGCTGTTCCAGGTCTCCAACAGCTGTTTCAGGTCTCCAACATCTGTTTCAGGTCTCCAGCAGCTGTTATAGGTCTCCAACATCTGTTTCAGGTCTCCAGCTGCTGTTTCAGATTTCCAGCAGCTGTTTCAGGTCTCCAACATCTGTTTCAGGTCTCCAACAGCTGTTTCAGGTCTCCAACATCTGTTTCAGGTCTCCAGCAGCTGTTTCAGGTCTCCAACAGCTGTTTCAGGTCTCCAACATCTGTTTCAGGTCTCCAGCAGCTGTTTCAGATCTCCAGCAGCTGTTTCAGGTCTCCAACAGCTATTGCAGATCACCAGCAGCTGTTTCAGGTCTCCAACAGCTGTTTCAGATTTCCAGCAGCTGTTTCAGGTCTCCAGCAGGTATTTCAGATTTCCAGCAGCTGTTTCAGGTCTCCAACAGCTGTTTCAGATCTCCAGCAGCTGTTTCAGGTCTCCAACATCTGTTTCAGGTCTCCAACAGCCGTTTCAGGTGTCCAGTAGCTGTTCTCCAACATCTGTTTCAGGTCTCCAACGGCTGTTTCAGGTCTCCAACATCTGTTCCAGGTCTCCAACATCTGTTTCAGGTCTCCAGCAGCTGTTTCAGGTCTCCAACAGCTGTTTCAGGTCTCCAACATCTGTTTCAGGCCTCCAGCAGCTGTTATAGGTCTCCAACATCTGTTTCAGGTCTCCAGCTGCTGTTTCAGATTTCCAGCAGCTGTTTCAGGTCTCCAACAGCTGTTTCAGGTCTCCAACATCTGTTCCAGATCTCCAACATCTGTTCCAGATCTTCAGCAGCTGTTCCAGATTTCCAACAGCTGTTCCAGATCTCCAACAGCTGTTCCAGATCTCCAGCAGCTGTTTCAGATCTCCAACAGCTGTTCCAGATCTCCAACAGCTGTTCCAGATCTCCAACAGCTGTTTCAGATCTCCAACAGCTGTTCCAGATCTCCTACAGCTGTTCCAGATCTCCAACAGCTGTTCCAGATCTCCAACAGCTGTCCCAGATCTCCAGCAGCTGTTTCAGATCTCCAACAGCTGTTTCAGATCTCCTACAGCTGTTCCAGATCTCCAACAGCTGTTCAAGATCTCCAGCAGCTGTTCCATGTCTCCAGCAGCTGTTTCAGGTCTCCAACAGCTGTTTCAGGTCTCCAGCAGCTGTGTCAGATTTCCAACATCTGTTTCAGGTCTCCAACATCTGTTTCAGGTCTCCAGCAGCTGTTTCAGGTCTCCAACAGCTGTTTCAGATTTCCAGCAGCTGTTTCAGGTCTCCAGCAGCTGTTTCAGATCTCCAATAACTGTTTCAGGTCTCCAGCATCTGTTTCAGGTCTCCAGTAGCTGTTTCAGGTCTCCAACAGCTATTTCAGATCACCAGCAGCTGTTTCAGGTCTCCAACAGCTGTTTCAGATCTCCAGCAGCTGTTTCAGGTCTCCAACATCTGTTTCAGGTCTCCAACAGCCGTTTCAGGTGTCCAATAGCTGTTTCAGGTCTCCAACATCTGTTTCAGGTCTCCAACAACTGTTTCAGGTCTCCAGCAGCTGTTTCAGATTTTCAGCAGCTGTTTCAGGTCTCCAGGAGCTGTTTCAGATCTCCAGCAGCTGTTTCAGGTCTCCAACAGCTGTTTCAGATCACCAGCAGCTGTTCCAGGTCTCCAACAGCTGTTCCAGATCCCCTACAGCTGTTCCAGATCTCCAGCAGCTGTTCCAGATCTCCAACAGCTGTCCAAGATCTCCTACAGCTGTTCCAGATCTCCAGCAGCTGTTCCAGGTCTCCAACATCTGTTCCAGATCTCCAACATCTGTTCCAGATCTTCAGCAGCTGTTCCAGATCTCCAACAGCTGTTCCAGATCTCCAACAGCTGTTCCAAATCTCCAGCAGCTGTTTCAGATCTCCAACAGCTGTTCCAGATCTCCAACAGCTGTTCCAGATCTCCAGCAGCTGTTCCATGTCTCCAGCAGCTGTTTCAGATCTCCAACAGCTGTTCCAGATCTCCTACAGCTGTTCCAGATCTCCAACAGCTGTTCCAGATCTCCAGCAGCTGTTCAATGTCCCCAGCAGCTGTTTAAGGTCTCCAACAGCTGTTTCAGGTCTCCAGCAGCTGTGTCAGATTTCCAACATCTGTTTCAGGTCTCCAACATCTGTTTCAGGTCTCCAGCAGCTGTTTCAGATCTCCTACATCTGGTTCAGGTCTCCAACATCTGTTTCAGGTCTCCAGTAGCTGTTTCAGATCGCCAACAGCTATTTCAGATCACCAGCAGCTGTTTCAGGTCTCCAACAGCTGTTTCAGATCTCCAGCAGCTGTTTCAGGTCTCCAACATCTGTTTCAGGTCCCCAACAGCCGTTTCAGGTGTCCAATAGCTGTTTCAGGTCTCGAACATCTGTTTCAGGTCTCCAACAACTGTTTCAGGTCTCCAACAGCTGTTTCAGGTCTCCAGCAGCTGTTTCAGGTCTCCAACAGCTGTTTCAGGTCTCCAACATCTGTTTCAGGTCTCCAGCAGCTGTTATAGGTCTCCAACATCTGTTTCAGGTCTCCAGCTGCTGTTTCAGATTTCCAGCAGCTGTTTCAGGTCTCCAACATCTGTTTCAGGTCTCCAACAGCTGTTCCAGGTCTCCAACATCTGTTTCAGGTCTCCAGCAGCTGTTTCAGGTCTCAGGTCTCCAACAGCTGTTTCAGGTCTCCAACATCTGTTTGTTTCAGGTCTCCAGCAGCTGTTTTCAGATCTCCAGCAGCTGTTTCAGGTCTCCAACAGCTATTGCAGATCACCAGCAGCTGTTTCAGGTCTCCAACAGCTGTTTCAGATTTCCAGCAGCTGTTTCAGGTCTCCAGCAGGTATTTCAGATTTCCAGCAGCTGTTTCAGGTCTCCAACAGCTGTTTCAGATCTCCAGCAACTGTTTCAGGTCTCCAACATCTGTTTCAGGTCTCCAACAGCCGTTTCAGGTGTCCAGTAGCTGTTTCAGGTCTCCAACATCTGTTTCAGGTCTCCAACGGCTGTTTCAGGTCTCCAACATCTGTTTCAGGTCTCCAACAGCCGTTTCAGGTGTCCAGTAGCTGTTTCAGGTCTCCAACATCTGTTCCAGGTCTCCAACATCTGTTTCAGGTCTCCAGCAGCTGTTTCAGGTCTCCAACAGCTGTTTCAGGTCTCCAGCAGCTGTTATAGGTCTCCAACATCTGTTTCAGGTCTCCAGCTGCTGTTTCAGATTTCCAGCAGCTGTTTCAGGTCTCCAACATCTGTTCCAGATCTCCAACATCTGTTCCAGATCTTCAGCAGCTGTTTCAGATCTCCAACAGCTGTTCCAGATCTCCAACAGCTGTTCCAGATCTCCAGCAGCTGTTTCACATCTCCAGCAGCTGTTCCAGATCTCCAACAGCTGTTCCAGATCTCCAACAGCTGTTTCAGATCTCCAACAGCTGTTCCAGATCTCGTACAGCTGTTCCAGATCTCCAACAGCTGTTCCAGATCTCCAACAGCTGTTCCAGATCTCCAGCAGCTGTTTCAGATCTCCAACAGCTGTTCCAGATCTCCTACAGCTGTTCCAGATCTCCAACAGCTGTTCCAGATCTCCAGCAGCTGTTTCAGGTCTCCAACAGCTGTTTCAGGTCTCCAGCAGCTGTGTCAGATTTCCAACATCTGTTTCAGGTCTCCAACATCTGTTTCAGGTCTCCAGCAGCTGTTTCAGGTCTCCAACAGCTGTTTCAGATTTCCAGCAGCTGTTTCAGGTCTCCAGCAGCTGTTTCAGATCTCCAATATCTGTTTCAGGTCTCCAGCATCTGTTTCAGGTCTCCAGTAGCTGTTTCAGGTCTCCAACAGCTATTTCAGATCACCAGCAGCTGTTTCAGGTCTCCAACAGCCGTTTCAGGTGTCCAATAGCTGTTTCAGGTCTCCAACAACTGTTTCAGGTCTCCAACAGCTGTTTCAGGTCTCCAGCAGCTGTTTCAGGTCTCCAACAGCTGTTTCAGGTCTCCAACATCTGTTCCAGATCTCCAACAGCTGTTTCAGATCTCCAACAGCTGTTCCAGATCTCCAACATCTGTTTCGGGTCATTAACATTTGTCCTCTTGAACTCCATTGTCTCCTGAGTAATGGGCTTGAACACATATTGATATCAAGGCTCCACCTGAACATGAATCTGTGGATGTTGACAGGAAGAACTTCCATCCATAAACGTGTTAATAAGCTGTGATGAACAGATGCTCCTGACTGATGTTGGTTCCAGGTGTCCTGGATCAACCACCACTCAGATAACAGCATGGGGGGGGGGGGGGGGGGGGGGGGGTTGGGGGGTTAAAAGATAACTCAAAATGTTACGGATGGATTTAGATGAAATTTTTAGGAGTGATTTCATTTCATTTCAGTGATTTCATTTTGGCTGTGATCTGGAAGAAATCCTGGATTCTGGATCACTTTAAAATTTTCGATAACATTGCAGTCAATGGGGCCGGAAAATTTGTTTCTCAATATCTCCGTTAATTATTGCCCAAAACTCATGAAATTTCACTCAGGGACTGACAATGGAAACTTTCAGAGGCTGATCCAGATCTGGTCCAGAAGGCGGATTTTATCAGTCTGTAAGTTGCTATATGGGAGAACTTTTGTGCTTGGCGGAGGTCTGCGCTTTCCGAGTGCTTTTCTAGTTAAGAAATGCTTTCCTGGAAGTTCACTGGCTCTATTTTTTCTGAGCAGTTTGTTGAAACTTCTTGGAGTACAAAAGAAATGATTAAATCATTTGCTCCACATTAGTTAGAGCTAGTTATGTATATATCAGTGCAGAGGAGGAGGAGGAAAGAAGAGGAGGAAGCTCTACAGCAGAGTCCCAGACGAGCTGCCCATGAGAGCTGCTCTGATCTGGGTGAAAAGACGCTCCATAGCAGTTTGCAGGTACCGCAACCTGCTCTTAAAGGCAATGGCAACTGACGCACAGATTGGTTAAACAGGTGGAACGTCCTAACCCCTCCCATGCATAATGTGTGCATAATATAGCAGTTGGCGCAGGTAAGATCGCGGGTTTAGGAAGGTGGAAGATTGCGTTCTTTGTGGGGGAACGCCCCTCCTGCTACCTGCTATCCCTTAATAGCAGCTTTAGGAGGTTTGGCGGAAGATCGGGCCCAAAGTGCCAAATTAAATATTTTTTCCAGGTCTAAACTTCAGACAGGAGAGTCTCCAGATCACATGCAGTGAAACTTCTCTTTTTCAGATTGTTTTTGTCATGTTCTTAGTGTGGAGGTGGGTGTTGTCCAAGACTGTTTAGCTCCACCATCATATTCAGACTGGTCTGCTGGAGGACACAGGGAGGACAGTTGTGCTCCTCTACGCCCACTTGATTCTGATGTACTAAGAGCATGTGTGGACTCACCTGGGTGGCTGTAGCTCAGGTGGTAGAGCGGCTCGTCCAGTCACTGTAAGGTTGGCAGATTGATCCCGGCTCCAACTAACCACATGTCAAAGTGTCCCTAACTGCCCCCCAGTGGGCCTAGCAGTGCCTGGCATAGCAGCAACCACCCACTGGTGTAACGTGCCATGGCCATTGTAACGTGCTTTGGGGGGGAACCATAATTAGACACCATCATGGTTTCTAAAAGCGCTATATAAGTGCAGTCCATTTACCTGTTCACAAGGTTTAGTGCACCTGAATCCTTTTGTGTGTTCGCAAGTTTCCATGCAAGTCTTAGTACATGAATCCCTGCACTGTCACCATGTGTCTGCTCAGGATGGAGGATTGAAGTAAAGGTTTGAAGAATATGTTGGGTTCCTTAACTATAATATTTTTATGAACTTTGAACCTGGACTCTACTGGATTGTCTTTCTCTGGACTTAGGTGAAAGTGTCTTCTGTGTAGAGTTCCTTGAGATGACATTTGGGGTTGTTACGGACCACGAGAGTCGGCGGCATGGTGCGTCCTGTGGGTTATCCCCGGCTGTCGCCTGCGGACAGGAAGAGGGAGTGATGTCCCGGGATTCCCTTACCAAGCTCCGCCCCCTTGAATCAGCTGAGCGGCGTTGCCATCACCTGGGCCCTCCTCTCATCACCCTCCCTTCTATAAAAGACCTGTCAGAACTGCAGTTGTGGCAGACTGTCAGCCACAGACAGATCTGCCGCCATTGAGAGAATTGTTGGAACTTTGTTGGACTTTGTTGACTAGTGTGGCATATTGTGTGTTTAAAGATGGATGTCTTTTGTTGCTGCTCTATGTGAGAGCTTGACTTTTTGTTGCAGAGCAAGTTTAATTTCATTATATTTATTATTTTTGCTTTACCTTTAATAAACGGCTTGCCGCCAGATCTACACGCCTTGTTACTCCCCTTATTCCATCTACTAGGCTAACTCACCATATCTGGGCCGTAAAAGGGGTGAATTACAATTCATCCCATAACCCTCAATCTCAAAAATGCTTGCTCCCGTGAAGTCCAAGTGCTGTCCCGGTTCTTAGACAGTCAAGTTGAGGGACAAGTTTGAGGACTGTATTGCCCTCAACAGTGAGATTCTCTGGCACCACCCTTGGAAGTAAGGGCAACCCAGAAGGCATTGTGTATTTTCGCCAAGAAAAAACTAGAAAAAACTGTTGCATCACAGGTTCATAATCACCTCTCCCACAACAACCTCTATGAACAATTCCAGTCTGGTTTTCGTCCATTTCATAGCACTGAAACAGCACTTCTCAAGATCACCAATGACCTCCTAATCGCTGCAGACACTGGACTCATCACCATTCTTATCCTCCTTGACCTGAGTGCGGCCTTTGACACAATCTCCCACACCATCCTCATTGACAGATTGGCCACCATTGGACTATCCGACACACCCCTTTACTGGTTTAAGTCATATCTTTCTGGACGCACTCAGCAGGTTCAACTGAAAACATTTACATCACAACCTGTCCCCCTTTCCTCTGGTGTACCCCAAGGCTCCGTGCTTGGACCTCTCCTATTCATCATTTACCTTCTCCCTCTTGGTAGTATCTTCCATAAATATAATATACATTTTCATTGCTATGCGGATGACACCCAGCTCTACCTGTCCACCAAACCCACCTCTTCCCTCCCACCAACCTCCCTCACCGACTGCCTACAGGAAATCAGTTCCTGGTTCTCCTACAACTTCCTCAAGCTTAACAGTGACAAAACTGAGCTCCTCCTCATTGGCACCAAATCCACCCTTTCAAAAATAGACAGTTTATCCATCTCTCTTGACAACTCCTCAGTTTCCCCCTCCCCTCAGGTTAAGAGTCTGGGTGTCATCCTTGACAGTACACTTTCATATCAGTCCCACATTAATAATGTCACCCGCTCAGCCTATTTTCACTTACGGAATATCTCCCGTCTCCGCCCATCTCTCTCGCCCAACAGTACTGCTATCCTGGTTCACACTCTGGTTGCATCCCGCCTGGATTACTGTAACTCCCTGCGGTTTACCAGACAAATCCATCCATAAACTGCAACTGGTTCAAAACTCTGCTGCCAGAATCATTTCCAGAACCACCTTTTCCAGTCATGTAACACCTGTCCTACAGCAGCTCCATTGGCTTCCAATCAGATTCCGTATTATCTATAAAATCCTTCTCCTCACTTTCAAGGCTATCAATAACCTCGCTCCCCACTATATTGGTGAGCTCCTCCACATCAAAATACCCACCCGCACTCTCAGGTCCTCCTCCTCTATCCAACTCTCCATCCCACTTGCTTGCCTGTCCACCATGGGGTCGAGGGCCTTCAGCCGCTCAGCCCCCCGCCTCTGGAACGCACTGCCACTGGACATTCAACACTCGGACTCTGTCACCACATTCAAATCACGCCTTAAAACTCACCTTTTCAGACAAGCATATCGGCGGACTGATTTATCATTGGACTAATAATCTCACTATTACATTTTCTTGTTTTGTACTGCATTTATATTTTTTAACTATCTTGTTTTTACTACTTATTTTATGGATCTTTGTACGGTGACCTTGAGTGTCGTGAAAGGCGCCTCTAAATAAAATGTATTATTATTATTATTAAGACATCTTCGAAAAGGATGGGGCAGAAAAAAAGCTAGCTATGAATGTAAGTATTTTCGTAGTTAACTCATTGACTGCCAGACAGCTGCAGAGCAGGGAGCTCCATACTGCCAGCGTTTTGGAGCATTTTCACTGATTTTCTAAGACCCATAGAATATTGTGTTTTATGACTCTGTGAACACTAACCACCAACCACCAACATAAAGGGTAGACTCTCTTCTTTCATCAGGAAAAAAAGTTTGTTTCTACCTTCTTCCAATCTTAAGTTATCAGCAGTAGAACAAGGGGAAGTTTCACCAAAATCACCCATTTCTGACCAAACAATTGAGAAAACAGCCTTTTTGTGAAGAGAAGCAAAACAATGAGTCTAACACAAATATTTGTTGTTTTACTGACATGTCAAACATCTGAACAGTGGTTTCCTTCTATAGAACCAAAGAAAAAAAACAGAAGGTTTTTGATGGCAAAAATAATGATTTATTTACACATATAAGAACATTATATAACACATTTTGACATCTTCATGCCAGACAGTCTTCCCCACGACACCTGGATGCACAACCTATAAATTGCAGAAATATATACAATCAGCATAAATATATTTTTGATATTGCCCCCCCTCCCCCCCTTTTTTTTACACTCACTGTCATGGCCTGGGTCGGCCATGGCAGCCCTGTGTGTGTCTGTGTCTGTCAAGTTGGCATCTCTCCCTGTCTTTAGTGGTTCCTGTTTGAAGGTCTGTCTTGTCTCTATTGTTTTCTGCTTTGCTTCCTTCCCCTCATTACCCTGATTCCCTGCACCTGCCTCTCGTTTGTTCCTCTGTGTATTTAAGTCCTGTCATTTTCCTCTGTTCTCTGTTGGTCCATTGTCGTGAGTGTTTTGCAGTCCTGTATGTTTCCCTCTTGTTTCCTGGATTATGATTAGTTATGTTTTTGCATTTTGACAATTTTGGATTTTTGTGTTTTTGATCATTTTGGACTTTTTGTGTTTGTTAATAAATCCCTTTTGTTTTTGAGATCTCCTGCTCTTTGGTCCTCCTGCAGCCCGCTGCAAACATGACACTCACCTTTCTTTGTTGCACTGCCAAACAGGTGTAGAACCGGGATCTTTGCTGAATGCAGGAGCTGAAAATTTTTTCAAGAAAATATACAATTTTGATATCAAAATTTTAAAAGGCTTTAACTTGAAAGCAGTTTGAGATAAAGGTATACTCAATGAGATAATATCTTCGGATCATCTCCACGCTAACCAATGGGCTCATCAAAATTTGGGCTCCACTTTTGATACCCTTCCTCTTCTCTAAGAACTCCCAGCCGCCACCATCATCACCACCGGGATTTCTGGTGCGCCATCAGTGGCGTTTTTTCCCCGGCTCCTCCCTCGCTGAACTGTTTCATCCCCGCCACATTTTTCCATATTATATTATGTTATGTTCCGTGTTATGAGCCCATCTGACACCTGAGGGGTGTACTACGAAGTGAGATTAGAGGGTTAGCGAGGTATGTTGAGTCTAAAACCAGGATTTCCGGTACCACGAAGGTGGCTCTCTTTCAACCTGGCTAGATCACCATGGTAACTTACTCTGCAAGCTTAACCTGGTCCGGAGCAGGTTATGTGCAAAAGTTTAGGCTCAAATTGGCAATAAATAGCACCGCCCTTTCACTTTCACCCAATCCCGTTGACTTTAGCGCCAGGATTGTGCGAGGATAGGAAGAGAGTATTCAGAGACCGGACTGATCCGCTGGCTTCCCATGACCATATTCTCTATGAACGCTAGAGATTTCCAGCTGAGGGAATACGTTACATTTGTAATCTACTAGAGCCATATATTGGCAGAGCCACTAAATGCAGCCGTGCGTTCACAGTAGCGCAAACAGTGTGCGTTTCTTTGCGTTTATTTGCCGCGGGAACCTACATGCATTCAGTTGGTGATGCAGAAAATCTGAGCAAGAATACTGGAATAAAGGTTGTACTTGCTCTTACTAAACTGCTGTAGTATTCCCTGGCCATCTGCCCATGCTTCAAATAAAAGAAAAGTTTTTCAAAATCGCAGGTAACATAAATTAATAGTCCATTATATTGATAATCAGTGTGACGTGGAATTTCATGTGAAATGTTTTAATATGATTCATTCATAAGATTCCCCAGGTTGATAGGGTACCTATTAAAGTGGCCGGTGAGTGTGTATAACAGATAATATTAAATCTTAAATTAATTTCACATAGATTTAGCAAAAAACTAAAGTGATTTTCATTTATCATTCATAATGGGACAGTCAGACCTACATAATGTTTAAATCTGCTGTATTAAGTTTTAAAGTTTAAGCGCTCTAAAAGAGGGAGGGAGATTAATTAAGGTGGTGAAATAAATATAGTGGTGAAATAAATATAACTTACGAATTTACATGATCTGCAATTTTTTGCCAGCACTCTTCTCTGGCTTTATTCGCACCTACAGTACTGCTTTTGGCCGTAAAGATTTCTTTGAAATCCTCATAGCCTTGCATTATTAAAACCTGCTCCTCCTGACTGTAATATACAGACAGTGATCTATCCATTCTATCCGGAATAGGCGTCAAATGACGCGTCAAACGCCCCCTTTTATGTGAATGCGCACAGAGCAGGAAGCAGAAACCCGCGGTTAACAAAGATAGTTGATAACCACCGTTGTGGTACCGGTTATCTCTGATCGCGAGTTTCAGGTTTGTTAAGCCAGCTCACCCAAAGAAAGCCTGGCTGTGTCGAACTTGCTTCGTAGTACACCTCCCTGGAACCTGCTTGGCGATCGCCGCTATACTGTCTGCTGATTACTGCTGGATGACGACGCGCCGACTCTCCGTCTACTACGGTCAGTTCTGCTTCACTGAATGACTGCATGTCTTTTTTCCTCGGAATCGGAGTTAGCCAGAACCTTACAAAGTACTCTTGTGGACGGTAAACCAGCCTCTCAGCATCGTGAGTACAGTAAAGAAAAAAAAAAGACTCATTCGCTCTGCTCTTGCAGTGCCCTGCAGTCTCCCTCTGCAGCGGATCTGTGCCGGAGGGCGGTTACAAACTCATTTTACGCTAAAATTTTCAAACATGGTTCTCAGATTACACACGTCCACTGTCTCCTGGTGAAAAGTAATAACTAGATTAGGCACAACTAGATATTTCAGTAAATGTAACATGGACGGTTAGAAACAGCTGCAGGGAGGGAGGGGGGAACAGCGGGAACAAAGCAAAAGAAAAAAAGTTATTTCTTACTTTATCTCTGGCATGAGTCTGTGCTGGCGTCTCTGCTGCTCTCGGCTGATCCAACCGGCAGCCATTCGTCCAACGAATCTCCGTTGAGTTCACTAAATTCGTCAGAACTTTCTCCGGAGCAGGGCTCGGGCAACACGGGCAAGTCTGCCATGAGCGCGGCCGAGCTCCGCCTGGACTTGCTTGGTGGTCCGCGGCTTTCACTCTTCTCCTTCGCTCCGATCCTCCTTCATGATCTCCATCACCTCCATCATCTTTTTTCCATTCACTCGTCAAACTACCGACACTCTGTTCGAGTGTGAGCTGCTTGTACTCCTTCTTGCTACCAGGCTGCGCCGTCTTCTCAGACAAATCTGCACCCCGGCAGACTTTTATAGGAAGTGTGGACGCTGCCCCCTGGAGGATCTAAACACTAACTACGATGCTTAGAACTCTGATATTCACAGAGAAGCTCCGCCAGTGTTTCCTAGCAACCCCCGTTCAAACACATATTTTGCGCAATTGACGTCTATAGACGTCAATGGCAGTGAACGTTCGGATTTGAATTGACGTCTATAGATGTCAATGGCAGTGAAGGAGTTAATAAAGATATAAATGTTACAAAACCATCTTATTGCCTTCGTTATATATATTTATATTATCTTATTCTTCTTTTACTTCTTCTTCGTCGTTGTCGTTTTCTTGACAGACTGGATGTAGCTTTGGCGTAAGGCTGCCCCCCGCAGGCTGAAGACGTAACTGCACTCAAAGGGTTTCCAATTTCTGAGTCACAAGGTAGACCTGACACTGACTCTGGAGGACCAGGTTGAAGGGTTAAGGGAGGAACTGGAATTGGCCCTTGTTGTCAACTGGTGCTGTATAAATACATCTGAATTGAATTAAACTAAACTGTTTATGTGACTGAGGGTAAGGCCTGGAAACACCTCAATGTCCTCCTGGAGGAGCTGGAGGTCTGGACCTTGCTGACTGGACTTCTGGAACCAGGATAAGAGCTGAACCACACCCCACTGATCAGCCTGGTCAGCACTCAGGATTACTGTTGTGTAACAGCTCAGGTAAAGTATGTTAGATCTCCAATAAACTGAGTAACAATCAAATAAACACAAGCAGATTAATGAAGACCACATTAGCAGCAGATGCTGAGACAGCCATCATTATCATCATCATCATCATCATCAGAGATGGTTCAGTGGGTTCATATCAGTGGGAGGATCAGGACCTTATGGGGGTGGGGGGGGGTGGGGGGGTGGTGGGGGGGGGGGCGGCATTATTGTGCCGTTGGTGTTTCTTTTAGATCATCATGCTCTGAACTTGTCAGGAGGTTCTAGTGTGAAGGCATCAAGCATTCCTTCATAACTGTTAACTAGACCTTGTTTGGTGAGAAAACCCAGTAAAAACATCCAGAACGCTGACTCTCTAAGCCGAACCTGAACCCTGACCCTAACCCTAACCCGCTGGGACTTTTAGTAGCAAACTGCTGTAAAGTATTTAAGAAATTCACCAATAACTATTTCAAAAAATCCACTTAAAATGAGGGGAGAAACTCCACCCTAATTTATCAAAAAAATGTCATTCAAACTTTAAAAGAGTCACAACACATCTTGACATTTGAAAGATTAAAGTTTTATATTAAATTCTAGCTTGTCATAAAATGATGAATTTTGGATCATTTTGCAACTTTCTGTCCTAAAATCACAAATATAATTGAAATGTATAATTGTCTTGTTGTGAATTTTTGTGTTTTTGGACCATCTAAGACCGGTGTTTGGTTTCTGGGTTTCTGGTTTGTCTTTGAGTCTGTTTGGGGTTTTTGGACCATCTATGACCGGTGTTTGGTTTCTGGGTTTCTAGCTTGTCTTTGAGCCTGTTTAGGATTTTTGGACCATCTAAGACCGTGTTTGGTTTCTGGGTTTCTGGGTTTCTGGCTTGTCTTTGAGCCTGTTTGGGGTTTTTGGACCATCTAAGACCGGTGTTTGGTTTCTGGGTTTTTGGCTTGTCTTTGAACGTGTTTGGGGTTTTTGGACCATCTAAGACCGGTGTTTGGTTTCTGGGTTTCTGGCTTGTCTTTGAGCCTGTTTAGGATTTTTGGACAATCTAAGACCGATGTTTGGTCTCTGGGTTTCTGGGATTCTGGCTTGTCTTTGAGCCTGTTTGGAGGTTTTGGACCATCTAAGACCGATGTTTGGTCTCTGGGTTTCTGGACCATCTAAGACCAGTGTTTGGTTTCTGGGTCTCTGGGTTTCTGGCTTGTCTTTGAGCCTGTTTGGGGGTTTTGGACCATCTAAGACCGATGTTTGGTCTCTGGGTTTCTGGGTTTCTGGCTTGTATTTGAGCCTGTTTGGGGCTTTTGGACAATCTAAGACCAGTGTTTGGTTTCTGGGTCTCTGGGTTTCTGGCTTGTCTTTGAGCCTGTTTGGGGTTTTTGGACCAGCTATGAGCCTGGTTCATCTGATCCACTTTGACAGTCAGTCTCTACGTGGTCTGTGTGTCAGTTTGTCTTTACCTCGAAAAGACGCAGGATGTTGGCCACCATGATGGACACGGAGCTGCCAGACGCCCCGATCACTCCCACCACCCGCTCCGGTTTACGGATGAGGGGCGGCTCGCCATTGGAGCAGCGGATGTCTGACGTGTCCTTCTGAATCAGTGCCTGGACGAAGGTCAACGACTGCTCCAAGGCGTAGGTGTCTCTGGAGCAGGTGTCCAGGATCCGGGCCCCCAGAGTGATGTTGGGCAGCAGCTCAGGGTCGCTGTTGATCTGGTCCAGAGCGTACAACATAGCCTCCATACGGTGGATCCCCTTCTCCTTCTTCAGTTCACCACAGTTCACACCATGGGGGCCGCGGGCGTGGATGGGGAACAGGCCCCCCAGAGTGATGTCACCAGGGATTTTGATGGAGTGAGGGTGGAAGTGCTGGTGGGAAGCACCCACTAGGACCAGATGATCACCGATCCAGAGCCAGAGAGACAGCAGGAGCCGGGGCCACACGGTGGATGGGCAGCCATGAAGGTGATGGAGGGGGAGGGGGATGAGGCCTGATGATGTCATCATGTGGTGATGTTCAATAATGAGTTTTCATCCTGGTGACGACACCTGAGGAAAGATCAATCAGCCAATCAGCTCAGGCAGGTACCTGATCAGATACTGCAGGTAACGCTCAAGCTCCTCCCTCTTTGACCCCCAATGTATTCTTTCAAGATAAAAGCTGAGTAGCTACATCACCATCAAAAGTAGCAATCTGATGTCAAAAACATGGGGTGCTGCAACAGTCATTTTACAATAAAAATTCATGATTCGAACAAAAACACTACAAAACTCACAATTTTATGAGAAGTTGAGATTTCGCAGAATTTGCGATTGCAAAATGATTACAGAACATTGTGTTGCAGTTATACAAAACTTGGAATTTAGTGACAAAGTCATAGATCATTTTATGTTCAAAAGTTACAATTTTTCAATAGTCAATATTTCATGACTAAAGTTACAATAATAAGTTAAAAAGTTGCAATTTTCAATTGAATACAGGCTACCAGAACACAAAGGAAGGTAAGGAAGGTAAGGAGGCATAACTCCTTTCAGGGGCATTGCAGACCTGGAAGGAAACATGATCCACACTGATGTAGCTGACAGTGCTGATCTGTTCCTTCCACAACCGACAGGAAAGTAGCCTGAAATTCCTTGTGAGGTTCAGTATTGATTTTGTTTCCCCGTTTTGTCCTGAGCATCATGCTAAATCAGCACCTCCTGAATCATTGGGAGTTTCATGTTGTTGTGTTCAAAACTGGTGTTTGGTTCCTACAAAATATATAAATAGTAACTCTCCTTTAACTGGAGAACTAATAATTCCATGTTCTTCTATTCTGACTAGTTCATTGTTGGTACATGAAAAACAGAGATGACTATATAAACAGATGGAGGGAGCAACACTGAGGTGGTCAGAGGATCAGACTGCAGGTCAGCATGTTAGTGGATATCCAAAGACACCTATGTAGACAGGTGGAGGTCAACGTTGGGATGACGTCTATATAGACGGGTGGAGACCAACATTGGGATGACATCTATATAGACGGGTGGAGGTCAATGCTGGTATGAAGTCTATATAGACGGGTGGAGGTGGTTGGGACGGTCAACGTTGGGACGACGTCTATATAGACGGGTGGAGGTCAACGCTGGGATGACATCTATATAGACAGGTGGAGGTCAACGCTGGGATGACATCTATATAGACAGGTGGAGGTCAACGCTGGGATGACGTCTATATAGACAAGTGGTGGTCAACGCTGGGATGACGTCTACATAGATCAGCTGGTTTCTCAATGCAATTAATCAATTTTTCTCGAAGAGAAAACAGGACACAGGAGAGTCCTCCGCTCCCGATGGAATACTGGCTGGATACATCAAGGATTTTGGATGGAATCTGGGATGTCTCCCCCCCTTGTTCATTGTGGACACAAAATTGTACCTATTGCGATTTATGATCACAGGATTTCTGCTGTTTGGAGTTGGCGGATACCTGCTGTATCGGAAAATTTACACGGCAGCTGCTATCCTGGACACCGCCAACCTGCCTGCCGTGTGTGTGGAAATGAGTCGCGCTGTGAACACTCAGACTGCTGCTCTTGGTGAGCTGAACCGGAAACTGGAAGTGATTCTAGTGACGGTTTTGAACTCTGGCGAAATGGATTTGATCCTGGAGAAGTTCAAGCGCCGCTCAGGGAGAATTGACCTGTAATTCGGACAATTGGAGTTATTCCCGCCGAGATGGACCAGCAAAAAACTTTGAAGGCAGACAGAATTCATGTCAGCCTGACCGAAAACATTCTTCTCTTATCTGAATCCGGCTCCCCTGAAACGAAGCTCGCCTCAAGGCCGGCCTTCGACCTAATCTCTCCTGAATATTATGACTTTTTGACGCTCCTTCCCGACCCCTCCCCTTTCCAAAAAACACCTGTGGCTCCAGACCAGGGGTCACTGGCTTACGCACACACATACACATGTACACACACACACTTCCCTCCCCCTGCCCATCTGCCTCCGCTGGCTCCTGGATGTTTTTACCCCCCCACGCCTGACGGACTGGGCGCGCAGCGAGCGCACAGACTGTTTAGCTGGACACTCCCCCTCCCCCCACCTCTTTCCTGACCCATATGATGTCTTCGTAATAAGTTTGTTATGCTTGTGCTGAGGTTTTTTTTGTGAATCCCACAACATGTGCCTCTGATCAAGGACATGTGGTGTGAGACACCTCTTTTTTATCCTCTCCCCCCCATCCCCTATGTGATCATATTTTCTTCTGCTAAAAGTGCCCTGGCCGGAGGGTGGTGTACTTGGGCATGTGCTTGAGTGTACTACTCTCTGACACGGTAGAAGCGCTCTTATAGCGCTGACCCAAGCACCGTTGACTCCTGTCCATATGTTGTTGTTGTTGTTTCTGTATGTTTCTCTTGGACGGTGTACTGGGAAGACAAATTTCAATGTGTTGGGACGCTGGCTCAGTGACAATAATAAATCTGATTCTGATTCTGATTCTGACAGGTGGAGGTCAACGCTGGGATGACGTCTCGATAGACAGGTGGAGGTCAACGCTGGGATGACATCTATATAGACAGGTGGAGGTCAACGCTGGGATGACGTCTACATAGACAGGTGGAAGTCAACACAGGGATGACGTCTGTATAGACAGGTGGAGGTCAACGCTAAGGATGACGTCTATATAGACAGGTGGAGGTCAACGCTGGTATGACGTCTATATAGACAGGTGGAGGTCAACGCTGGGGCGACGTCCATATAAACGGGTGGAGGTCAACGCTGGGACGACGTCTATATAGACGGGTGGAGGTCAACGCTGGGACGACGTCTATATAGACGGGTGGAGGTCAACGTTGGGATGACGTCTATATAGACGGGTGGAGACCAACGTTGGGATGACGTCTATATAGACAGGTGGAGGTCAACGCTGGGGCGACGTCCATATAGACGGGTGGAGGTCAACGTTGGGATGACGTCTATATAGACAGGTGGAGGTCAACGCTGGGACGACGTCTATATAGACGGGTGGAGGTCAACGCTGGGATGACGTCTATATAGATGGGTGGAGACCAACGTTGGGATGACGTCTATATAGACAGGTGGAGGTCAACGCTGGGGCGACGTCCATATAGACGGGTGGAGGTCAACACTGGGACGACGTCTATATAGACAGGTGGAGGTCAACGCTGGGACGACGTCTATATAGACGGGTGGAGGTCAACGCTGGGATGACATCTATATAGACGGGTGGAGACCAACGTTGGGATGACGTCTATATAGACGGGTGGAAGTCAACGCTGGGGCGACGTCCATATAGACGGGTGGAGGTCAACGCTGGGACGACGTCTATATATACAGGTGGAGGTTAATGCTGGGATGACGTCTATATAGACAAGTGGTGGTCAACGCTGGGATGACGTCTACATAGACAGGTGGAGGTCAACGCTGGGATGACGTCTAGATAGACAGGTGGAGGTCAACGCTGGGATGACATCTATATAGACAGGTGGAGGTCAACGCTGGGATGACGTCTACATAGACAGGTGGAGGTCAACACAGGGATGACGTCTGTATAGACAGGTGGAGGTCAACGCTGGGATGACATCTATATAGACAGGTGGAGGTCAACGCTGGTATGACGTCTATATAGACAGGTGGAGGTCAACGCTGGGACGACGTCTATATAGACGGGTGGAGGTCAACGCTGGGACGACGTCTATATAGACGGGTGGAGGTCAACGCTGGGATGACATCTATATAGACAGGTGGAGGTCAACGCTGGGATGACGTCTATATAGACAAGTGGTGGTCAACGCTGGGATGACGTCTACATAGACAGGTGGAGGTCAACGCTGGGATGACGTCTATATAGACAGGTGGAGGTCAACGCTGGGATGACGTCTATATAGACAGGTGGAGGTCAACGCTGGGATGACGTCTATATAGACAGGTGGAGGTCAACGCTGGGATGACATCTATATAGACAGGTGGAGGTCAATGCTGGGATGATGTCTATATAGACGGGTGGAGGTCAACACTGGGATGAAATCTATATAGACAGGTGGAGGTCAATGCTGGGATGACGTCTATATAGACAGGTGGAGGTCAACGCTGGGATGACGTCTATATAGACGGGTGGAGGTCAACGCTGGGATGACGTCTATATAGACAGGTGGAGGTCAACGCTGGGATGAAATCTATATAGACAGGTGGAGGTTAATGCTTGGATGACGTCTATATAGACAGGTGGAGGTCAATGCTGGGACGACGTCTATATAGACAGGTGGAGGTCAACGCTGGGATGATGTCTATATAGACGGGTGGAGGTCAACGCTGGGATGACGTCTATATAGACAGGTGGAGGTTAACGCTGGGATGACGTCTATATAGACAGGTGGAGGTCAATGCTGGGATGACGTCTATATAGACAGGTGGAGGTCAACGCTGGGATGACGTCTATATAGACAGGTGGAGGTCAACGCTGGGATGACATCTATATAGACAGGTGGAGGTCAACGCTGGGATGACGTCTATATAGACAGGTGGAGGTCAATGCTGGGATGGCGTCTATATAGACGGGTGGAGGTCAACGCTGGGATGACGTCTATATAGACGGGTGGAGGTCAATGCTGGGATGACGTCTATATAGACAGGTGGAGGTCAACGCTGGGATGACGTCTATATAGACAGGTGGAGGTCAACGCTGGGATGACGTCTATATAGACAGGTGGAGGTCAACGCTGGGATGACGTCTATATAGACAGGTGGAGGTCAACGCTGGGATGACGTCTATATATAGACAGGTGGAGGTCAACGCTGGGATGACGTCTATATAGACAGGTGGAGGTCAACGCTGGGATGACGTCTATATAGACAGGTGGAGGTCAACGCTGGGATGACGTCTATATAGACAGGTGGAGGTCAACGCTGGGATGACGTCTATATAGACGGGTGGAGGTCAATGCTGGGATGACGTCTATATAGACAGGTGGAGGTCAACGCTGGGATGACATCTATATAGACAGGTGGAGGTCAACGCTGGGATGACGTCTATATAGACAGGTGGAGGTCAATGCTGGGATGACGTCTATATAGACGGGTGGAGGTCAACGCTGGGATGACGTCTATATAGACAGGTGGAGGTCAACGCTGGGATGACGTCTATATAGACGGGTGGAGGTCAACGCTGGGATGACGTCTATATAGACAGGTGGAGGTCAACGCTGGGATGACGTCTATATAGACAGGTGGAGGTCAACGCTGGGATGACGTCTATATAGACGGGTGGAGGTCAACGCTGGGATGACATCTATATAGACAGGTGGAGGTCAACGCTGGGATGACGTCTATATAGACAGGTGGAGGTCAACGCTGGGATGACGTCTATATAGACAGGTGGAGGTCAACGCTGGGATGACGCCTCTATAGACAGGTGGAGGTCAACGCTGGGATGACGTCTATATAGACGGGTGGAGGTCAACGTTGGGATGACGTCTATATATAGACAGGTGGAGGTCAACGCTGGGATGACGTCTATATAGACGGGTGGAGGTCAACGATGGGATGACGTCTATATAGACGGTGGAGGTCAACGCTGGGATGACGTCTATATAGACGGGTGGAGGTCAACGCTGGGATGACGTCTATATAGACGGGTGGAGGTCAACGCTGGGATGACGTCTATATAGACAGGTGGAGGTCAACGCTGGGATGACGTCTATATAGACGGTGGAGGTCAACGCTGGGATGACGTCTATATAGACAGGTGGAGGTCAACGCTGGGATGACGTCTATATAGACGGGTGGAGGTCAACGCTGGGATGACGTCTATATAGACGGGTGGAGGTCAACGTTGGGATGACGTCTATATCGACGGGTGGAGGTCAACGCTGGGATGACGTCTATATAGACGGTGGAGGTCAACGCTGGGATGACGTCTATATAGACAAGTGGAGGTCAATGCTGGGATGACGTCTATATAGACAGGTGGTGGTCAACGCTGGGATGACGTCTATATAGACAGGTGGAGGTCAACGCTGGGATGACGTCTATATAGACAGGTGGAGGTCAACGCTGGGATGACATCTATATAGACAGGTGGAGGTCAACGCTGGGATGACGTCTATATAGACAGGTGGAGGTCAACGCTGGGATGACGTCTATATAGACAGGTGGAGGTCAACGCTGGGATGACGTCTATATAGACAGGTGGAGGTCAACGCTGGGATGACGTCTATATAGACAGGTGGAGGTCAACGCTGGGATGACATCTATATAGACGGGTGGAGGTCAACGCTGGGATGACGTCTATATAGACGGTGGAGGTCAACGCTGGGATGACGTCTATATAGACAGGTGGAGGTCAACGCTGGGATGACGTCTATATAGACAGGTGTGGAGGTCAACGCTGGGATGACGTCTATATAGACAGGTGGAGGTCAACGCTGGGATGACGTCTATATAGACAGGTGGAGGTCAATGCTGGGATGACGTCTATATAGACAGGTGGAGGTCAACGCTGGGATGACGTCTATATAGACAGGTGGAGGTCAACGCTGGGATGACGTCTATATAGACAGGTGGAGGTCAATGCTGGGATGACATGTCTATATAGACGGGTGGAGGTCAACGCTGGGATGACGTCTATATAGACAGGTGGAGGTCAACGCTGGGATGACGTCTATATAGACAGGTGGAGGTCAACGCTGGGATGACGTCTATATAGACAGGTGGAGGTCAACGCTGGGATGACGTCTATATAGACAGGTGGAGGTCAACGCTGGGATGACGTCTATATAGACAGGTGGAGGTCAACGCTGGGATGACGTCTATATAGACGGGTGGAGGTCAACGCTGGGATGACGTCTATATAGACAGGTGGAGGTCAACGCTGGGATGACGTCTATATAGACGGGTGGAGGTCAACGCTGGGATGACGTCTATATAGACGGGTGGAGGTCAATGCTGGGATGACGTCTATATAGACAGGTGGAGGTCAACGCTGGGATGACGTCTATATAGACAGGTGGAGGTCAACGCTGGGATGACATCTATATAGACAGGTGGAGGTCAACGCTGGGATGACGTCTATATAGACAGGTGGAGGTCAACGCTGGGATGACGTCTATATAGACAGGTGGAGGTCAACGCTGGGATGACGTCTATATAGACAGGTGGAGGTCAACGCTGGGATGACGTCTATATAGACAGGTGGAGGTCAATGCTGGGATGACGTCTATATAGACAGGTGGAGGTCAACGCTGGGATGACGTCTATATAGACGGGTGGAGGTCAACGCTGGGATGACGTCTATATAGACAGGTGGAGGTCAACGCTGGGATGACATCTATATAGACAGGTGGAGGTCAACGCTGGGATGACGTCTATATAGACAGGTGGAGGTCAATGCTGGGATGACGTCTATATAGACGGGTGGAGGTCAACGCTGGGATGACATCTATATAGACAGGTGGAGGTCAACGCTGGGATGACGTCTATATAGACAGGTGGAGGTCAACGCTGGGATGACGTCTATATAGACAGGTGGAGGTCAACGCTGGGATGACGTCTATATAGACAGGTGGAGGTCAATGCTGGGATGACGTCTATATAGACGGGTGGAGGTCAACGCTGGGATGACGTCTATATAGACAGGTGGAGGTCAACGCTGGGATGACATCTATATAGACAGGTGGAGGTCAACGCTGGGATGACGTCTATATAGACAGGTGGAGGTCAACGCTGGGATGACGTCTATATAGACAGGTGGAGGTCAACGCTGGGATGACGTCTATATAGACGGGTGGAGGTCAACGCTGGGATGACGTCTATATAGACAGGTGGAGGTCAACGCTGGGATGACGTCTATATAGACGGGTGGAGGTCAACGCTGGGATGACGTCTATATAGACAGGTGGAGGTCAACGCTGGGATGACGTCTATATAGACGGGTGGAGGTCAACGCTGGGATGACGTCTATATAGACAGGTGGAGGTCAACGCTGGGATGACGTCTATATAGACAGGTGGAGGTCAACGCTGGGATGACGTCTATATAGACGGGTGGAGGTCAACGCTGGGATGACGTCTATATAGACAGGTGGAGGTCAACGCTGGGATGACGTCTATATAGACAGGGTGGAGGTCAACGCTGGGATGACATCTATATAGACGGGTGGAGGTCAACGCTGGGATGACGTCTATATAGACGGGTGGAGGTCAACGCTGGGATGACGTCTATATAGACGGGTGGAGGTCAACGCTGGGATGACGTCTATATAGACAGGTGGAGGTCAACGCTGGGATGACGTCTATATAGACAGGTGGAGGTCAACGCTGGGATGACGTCTATATAGACAGGTGGAGGTCAACGCTGGGATGACGTCTATATAGACAGGTGGAGGTCAACGCTGGGATGACATCTATATAGACAGGTGGAGGTCAACGCTGGGATGACGTCTATATAGACAGGTGGAGGTCAACGCTGGGATGACGTCTATATAGACAGGTGGAGGTCAACGCTGGGATGACATCTATATAGACAGGTGGAGGTCAACGCTGGGATGACGTCTATATAGACAGGTGGAGGTCAACGCTGGGATGACATCTATATAGACGGGTGGAGGTCAACGCTGGGATGACGTCTATATAGACGGTGGAGGTCAACGCTGGGATGACATCTATATAGACAGGTGGAGGTCAACGCTGGGATGACGTCTATATAGACAGGTGGAGGTCAACGCTGGGATGACGTCTATATAGACAGGTGGAGGTCAACGCTGGGATGACGTCTATATAGACAGGTGGAGGTCAATGCTGGGATGACGTCTATATAGACAGGTGGAGGTCAACGCTGGGATGACGTCTATATAGACAGGTGGAGGTCAACGCTGGGATGACGTCTATATAGACAGGTGGAGGTCAATGCTGGGATGACGTCTATATAGACGGGTGGAGGTCAACGCTGGAATGACATCTATATAAAAAGGTGGAGGTCAACGCTGGGATGACGTCTATATAGACAGGTGGAGGTCAACGCTGGGGATGACGTCTATATAGACAGGTGGAGGTCAACGCTGGGATGACGTCTATATAGACAGGTGGAGGTCAACGCTGGGATGACGTCTATATAGACAGGTGGAGGTCAACGCTGGGATGACGTCTATATAGACGGTGGAGGTCAACGCTGGGATGACGTCTATATAGACGGTGGAGGTCAACGCTGGGATGACGTCTATATAGACAGGTGGAGGTCAACGCTGGGATGACGTCTATATAGACAGGTGGAGGTCAACGCTGGGATGACGTCTATATAGACAGGTGGAGGTCAATGCTGGGATGACGTCTATATAGACAGGTGGAGGTCAACGCTGGGATGACGTCTATATAGACAGGTGGAGGTCAACGCTGGGATGACGTCTATATAGACGGGTGGAGGTCAACGCTGGGATGACATCTATATAGACAGGTGGAGGTCAACGCTGGGATGACGTCTATATAGACAGGTGGAGGTCAACGCTGGGATGACGTCTATATAGACAGGTGGAGGTCAACGCTGGGATGACGTCTATATAGACAGGTGGAGGTCAACGCTGGGATGACATCTATATAGACAGGTGGAGGTCAACGCTGGGATGACGTCTATATAGACAGGTGGAGGTCAACGCTGGGATGACGTCTATATAGACGGTGGAGGTCAACGCTGGGATGACATCTATATAGACAGGTGGAGGTCAACGCTGGGATGACGTCTATATAGACGGGTGGAGGTCAACGCTGGGATGACGTCTATATAGACAGGTGGAGGTCAACGCTGGGATGACGTCTATATAGACAGGGGGAGGTCAACGCTGGGATGACGTCTATATAGACAGGTGGAGGTCAACGCTGGGATGACGTCTATATAGACAGGTGGAGGTCAACGCTGGGATGACGTCTATATAGACAGGTGGAGGTCAACGCTGGGATGACGTCTATATAGACAGGTGGAGGTCAACGCTGGGATGACGTCTATATAGACAGGTGGAGGTCAATGCTGGGATGACGTCTATATAGACAGGTGGAGGTCAACGCTGGGATGACGTCTATATAGACGGTGGAGGTCAACGGGGATGACGTCTATATAGACAGGGGAGGTCAACGCTGGGATGACATCTATATAGACAGGTGGAGGTCAACGCTGGGATGACGTCTATATAGACAGGTGGAGGTCAACGCTGGGATGACGTCTATATAGACGGGTGGAGGTCAACGCTGGGATGACGTCTATATAGACAGGTGGAGGTCAACGCTGGGATGACGTCTATATAGACGGGTGGAGGTCAACGCTGGGATGACGTCTATATAGACAGGTGGAGGTCAACGCTGGGATGACGTCTATATAGACGGGTGGAGGTCAACGCTGGGATGACATCTATATAGACAGGTGGAGGTCAACGCTGGGATGACGTCTATATAGACAGGTGGAGGTCAACGCTGGGATGACGTCTATATAGACAGGTGGAGGTCAACGCTGGGATGACGTCTATATAGACAGGTGGAGGTCAACGCTGGGATGACGTCTATATAGACAGGTGGAGGTCAACGCTGGGATGACGTCTATATAGACGGGTGGAGGTCAACGCTGGGATGACATCTATATAGACAGGTGGAGGTCAACGCTGGGATGACGTCTATATAGACAGGTGGAGGGTCAACGCTGGGATGACGTCTATATAGACAGGTGGAGGTCAACGCTGGGATGACGTCTATATAGACAGGTGGAGGTCAACGCTGGGATGACGTCTATATAGACAGGTGGAGGTCAACGCTGGGATGACATCTATATAGACAGGTGGAGGTCAACGCTGGGATGACGTCTATATAGACGGGTGGAGGTCAACGCTGGGATGACGTCTATATAGACAGGTGGAGGTCAACGCTGGGATGACGTCTATATAGACAGGTGGAGGTCAACGCTGGGATGACGTCTATATAGACAGGGTGGAGGTCAACGCTGGGATGACATCTATATAGACAGGTGGAGGTCAACGCTGGGATGACGTCTATATAGACAGGTGGAGGTCAACGCTGGGATGACGTCTATATAGACAGGTGGAGGTCAACGCTGGGATGACGTCTATATAGACAGGTGGAGGTCAACGCTGGGATGACGTCTATATACAGGTGGAGGTCAATGCTGGGATGACGTCTATATAGACAGGGTGGAGGTCAACGCTGGGATGACATCTATATAGACAGGTGGAGGTCAACGCTGGGATGACGTCTATATAGACAGGTGGAGGTCAACGCTGGGATGACGTCTATATAGACAGGTGGAGGTCAACGCTGGGATGACATCTATATAGACAGGTGGAGGTCAACGCTGGGATGACGTCTATATAGACAGGTGGAGGTCAACGCTGGGATGACGTCTATATAGACGGGTGGAGGTCAACGCTGGGATGACGTCTATAGACGGGTGGAGGTCAACGCTGGGATGACGTCTATATAGACAGGTGGAGGTCAACGCTGGGATGACGTCTATATAGACAGGTGGAGGTCAACGCTGGGATGACGTCTATATAGACAGGTGGAGGTCAACGCTGGGATGACGTCTATATAGACAGGTGGAGGTCAACGCTGGGATGACGTCTATATAGACAGGTGGAGGTCAACGCTGGGATGACATCTATATAGACAGGTGGAGGTCAACGCTGGGATGACGTCTATAGACAGGTGGAGGTCAACGCTGGGATGACGTCTATATAGACAGGTGGAGGTCAACGCTGGGATGACGTCTATATAGACAGGTGGAGGTCAACGCTGGGATGACGTCTATATAGACAGGTGGAGGTCAACGCTGGGATGACGTCTATATAGACAGGTGGAGGTCAACGCTGGGATGACGTCTATATAGACAGGTGGAGGTCAACGCTGGGATGACGTCTATATAGACAGGTGGAGGTCAACGCTGGGATGACGTCTATATAGACAGGTGGAGGTCAACGCTGGGATGACGTCTATATAGACAGGTGGAGGTCAACGCTGGGATGACATCTATATAGACAGGTGGAGGTCAACGCTGGGATGACGTCTATATAGACAGGTGGAGGTCAACGCTGGGATGACGTCTATATAGACAGGTGGAGGTCAACGCTGGGATGACGTCTATATAGACAGGTGGAGGTCAACGCTGGGATGACGTCTATATAGACAGGTGGAGGTCAACGCTGGGATGACGTCTATATAGACAGGTGGAGGTCAACGCTGGGATGACGTCTATATAGACGGGTGGAGGTCAACGCTGGGATGACGTCTATATAGACAGGTGGAGGTCAACGCTGGGATGACGTCTATATAGACAGGTGGAGGTCAATGCTGGGATGACGTCTATATAGACAGGTGGAGGTCAACGCTGGGATGACGTCTATATAGACAGGTGGAGGTCAACGCTGGGATGACGTCTATATAGACAGGTGGAGGTCAACGCTGGGATGACGTCTATATAGACAGGGTGGAGGTCAACGATGCTGGGATGACGTCTATATAGACAGGTGGAGGTCAACGCTGGGATGACGTCTATATAGACGGGTGGAGGTCAACGCTGGGATGACGTCTATATAGACAGGTGGAGGTCAACGCTGGGATGACATCTATATAGACAGGTGGAGGTCAACGCTGGGATGACGTCTATATAGACAGGTGGAGGTCAACGCTGGGATGACGTCTATATAGACAGGTGGAGGTCAACGCTGGGATGACGTCTATATAGACAGGTGGAGGTCAATGCTGGGATGACGTCTATATAGACAGGTGGAGGTCAACGCTGGGATGACGTCTATATAGACAGGTGGAGGTCAACGCTGGGATGACGTCTATATAGACGGGTGGAGGTCAACGCTGGGATGACGTCTATATAGACGGGTGGAGGTCAACGCTGGGATGACGTCTATATAGACAGGTGGAGGTCAACGCTGGGATGACGTCTATATAGACAGGTGGAGGTCAACGCTGGGATGACGTCTATATAGACAGGTGGAGGTCAATGCTGGGATGACGTCTATATAGACGGGTGGAGGTCAACGCTGGGATGACGTCTATATAGACAGGTGGAGGTCAATGCTGGGATGACGTCTATATAGACAGGTGGAGGTCAACGCTGGGATGACGTCTATATAGACAGGTGGAGGTCAACGCTGGGATGACGTCTATATAGACAGGTGGAGGTCAACGCTGGGATGACATCTATATAGACAGGTGGAGGTCAACGCTGGGATGACGTCTATATAGACAGGTGGAGGTCAACGCTGGGATGACGTCTATATAGACGGGTGGAGGTCAACGCTGGGATGAAATCTATATAGACAGGTGGAGGTCAACGCTGGGATGACGTCTATATAGACGGGTGGAGGTCAACGCTGGGATGACATCTATATAGACAGGTGGAGGTCAACGCAGGGATGACGTCTATATAGACAGGTGGAGGTCAATGCTGGGATGGTCAGAGGGTGGAGCTTCAGGTCAGTGTGTTAGTTGATACCCCAGAGACATTTTCATTAACGGCACCAAAACTCCAAGAATAATGAACACAGTTAAGTTTAGGGTTAATTCTGCTCCTGATTAACAACTACAGTTGAGCTGAAGGAAGGGAGGGGGGAGCAGGGTTAGGATGCCTTTTAATTTTACAACCAAAAGGAAAGTTCGAAATGTTTGTCAAAAGATCCCAATCTTGCACATTTGGGGATTTCATGTTAAAGAGGTTTCATTTTGTGAAGCTTTAGATTTTATAATGAAATTAATGTACAATACCAGACCAGTGATGATCCGATCAATAAGATCCAATCATGAAGTCTAACTTCAGGATATCAGTCAGTATCAGTATTGATTATTGATGGACTACTTTGGTTTCCACCAAGTACTATAATAGTTTATCATTATAAACTATTTCAATAATTGTGATCTATAATAATGATTTTATTGACACAATAAATAGAACGTCACTCAAGACTTTTTGCATCTACTGAAGTCTGATTTTAGGGTTTATAACTCTGCTTGTCAGTTTTATTTCTTGTCACTGGTTCCACATCCGCTGCTCTGCTTGTTAACCCTCATACCGCCGACTTTTTGTCATATCTCAGAGGTGCTTTATTCTATAATTCCAATTTTTCATGACTTTGTCAATCAATTTGTTCCTAATGATGTCATATGATTTTTTTCTGTTTCTGTCTTTATCTGTGCTTTTTAAAAAATTCCAATGCATTGGGGTCCAAGAGGACCCCAGTCAAAATCTCTAATTTCACCTATGTATTTTTAATAGATGGAACCATTTATTGAGTCAATGTTTGCCATGGGTCCTAATTTAAAGTATCTTACTTTTGTATTAAAATAGATTAAATAAAATTAAAATGTAGTGACATTTAAATGATTGTGGGTTCATTTAAGTTTTTTATATATATTGGGTTCAAAATGACCTTGGTTGGTTTCACCATATAAATACAACACAAATAATGTTTACTTGAAATTACTGAACACTAAATTATATCAGAATCAAGTCTAACGTGACTACCACAGAGATGGTAATAGAGAGGCAAAAGCTGCGCTGTAGCCTCATTCTTTAACTGATTTGAAAAATTTCAATGGATTTGTGCTTAGCTCAGATAGGATCTTAATTGCTGTAAAGGAGATCATAAAATTCCACTGTTGACATTTTTGGGTTAAAGATAAGTATATTTTCGTTTTATAAAATATACAAATTAACTATAACTTTCTTAAAATAATAATAATCTGTTGTTGTTTTTTTCCTCAGATGACATTTAATACATCAGTAATAATATTTTGAGAAGAAAAAAGTTGTAATTTTTCTTTGATGGTTGTTTATTACAGTATTTATTCTTGGGGTCCGCACGGACCCCAGTCGGTAATCCATGTATGCAAAATATGTAGGTAGAATGAGGGTTAAACTGCTTTCAGTCAGAACTCACCCTCTGCTCTCGGTCCCAGTTCGCTTTCAGACCCGATTCTTCTGGTCCGTCCGCTAAAACAGCTGCAAATTTCCCCGTAACAGCGCCAGAAAGAGGAGCGACAAGTTGCGGTCTGATGCCGCTGAGGGGCCGCTGTGGGGCCGCTGTGGAGCTCCGACTCACGGAGGAACAGCCGCTCTGCCACCTGCTTTACCTGAGAGCGTGCGCGTGGCGCCGGGCTCAGGTTCGTGTTGCCGGAGAAGGCTTTTACCTGTTTCACTGTCAGAGTGGGAGGTCTCCGTAGAGACGATCTCTGTCGTCACGTGTTGAGTGACAGCGACCTCTGCTGGTGTCACACAGGTACAAGCACCTGCTCTAGCTGGTCGGCAAAGATGATTTTTTTTTTTTTATTTCACAGAAAAAACAAACAAACTGCTTCATAGTAAATGTTCAACAATAACAATCATAAAGTAAAACAGACATAAGCCTTGAAAGCACGACAGAGCGCTGAATGACTAAATGACATTCAACAGACTTAAGATGAAAACTGAAGTAAAACACATATTTCAATTCATTTATTGTCATTCAGATCCACATCTTACAGCGCACATAAGATCAAGATTCTGTTGCAATGACTAAGAGTTGTGCAAAGGAATAGCATTTTAAAATTTAAAAAATTACATTGAATAAATAAAACAGACTCCATGTAAAAATTTACTTTTCAATTCAACTTTATTTGTATAACATCTATCACTAAACACATTGACTCCAGGCGCACATATTTTTAGCAATAACTAAAATGATTAAATCTCAATTAAAGAAATGATGGAAAGTAAAAGAAACTCCCCTAACATAGGAAAAGCCTTGAAGACAAACAGTATCAATGAAAAACTCGCCTTTAAGAGGAAGAAACCTGGACCAGGACCTGGACCAGGACCTGGATAATAAGAGAGAACCTTCCTGCTAAAGACCAGCTGGATAAAGAAAGAAAAGAGGAGGGAGACAGGACAGAGAGAGGATGGAGGACAGAGAGAAGATGGAGGACAGAGAGAGGATGGAGGACAGAGAGGATGGAGGACACAGAGAGGATGGAGGACAGAGAGGATGTAGGACAGAGAGAGGATGGAGGACAGAGAGGATGGAGGACAGAGAGAGGATGGAGGACAGAGAGGATGGAGGACAGAGAGGATGGAGGACAGAGAGGATGTAGGACAGAGAGAGGATGGAGGACAGAGAGAGGATGTAGGACAGAGAGAGGATGGAGGACAGAGAGAGGATGGAGGACAGAGAGGACGGAGGACAGAGAGAGGAGAGCACAGATATATTTCCGATACTATATCTAGGGGTTAAATTGGGATTGGTTATGTGGGGGGGCTCTGCCTCGTACTCCCCCTGCCCCCGCCGCCCTGCCCCAATATACTTTCTGGAAAATAACCCTCTAATTTGATAACCATATCATATTGCACAGAGATATACACCTTATCTGTGTGTTGTAGGCCTATGTGTGTCTTGTGGTGCCCCCCCTACACATTATGGTGTCATGCGGTCCTCCTGGTCCTCTGGCGCCCTCCACTGTCTCCGTCCCCAGCCTTCAGCCTGGTGCTTGCACTGTTCTCCCTCTCCTCCACAGCTGAGACTCATCACCAATCACCCACACCCTTCATAACCTGGATTCATTCAGCCACTTGGCGCCAGTCTGACAATGCTCCTTGCGTGGTATTAAGCCCACTCCTAGTTGAACTGTGCCAACCTTGTTTGACCTGACATCCTCTCTTCTCCCGTCTGCCTGTCCCGGATCCTGCCTGTGCGAGCCTGCCTGTGTTCTATGCCCCTGCTTCTGGGAACCTGATCTCTGAGAACCAGAGCCAAAGCACCAGATCCAAGTACAACTGTTCCTGGACCCCTTGTTCTAATAAATCATTTTTGGGTGAAGTCAAATCTCAGAGTCTCTCTCTTCTGAGCCATGACAGATCGGACTGGCCTACCCTCGGACTCTGCCGATTTCACCGGACCTGCAGACTCGCCAGGATTCGCTGAGGCCGTGTTGGGGGCCCTCCGTTCCCAAGGACAGACACTGGGACTACACGAACAGACGGTACAGACACTCTCCCAATTCAGGGACAAGCTCCTCTCCCAGCTGTCCGACCTCACAGTGCAGGTGGCGCTGCTGGTCAATCGATCCTTCTCTGCTGCCCTGCCGGCCGCCCCAGAACCCACCCCTGGTCTCCATCAAACTCCAGCTGCTCCCCCCAGAGACTCGTATGCCCCCAATCCAGCGGCTTTTTCTGGGGATCTGGGGTGCTGCCGAGGTTTCCTGCTCTAGTGTCGTCACGTCTTCCTCCAGAGACCGCTCACGTTAAGCTCTGACGCATCTAAAATCATCTACATGGTGGGGTTGATGCGCGGCAGGGCTCTGGACTGGGCACACACGAAGGAGACCAGGTACCCCCTTCATTCTCTGACTTATGCCACGTTTGAAAGGAAGTTAAAACTTGTCTTTGATCACCCCGATCATGCAGGTGCTGCAGCTGGATGACTACTAGAACTCTCACAAGGCTCCTGGAGCACCGCTGAGTATTCAGTGGAGTTTCGGACTCTGGCTGGAACGATGTGGCCCTGGCGGTGGTCTTCACAAAGGGACTCAATGATGATATCAAGGATGAGCTGGCCTGCAGAGAGGCCCCGCTACTAACCTCATCAAACCTGATCTCCTTGGCTATCCGGATTGACAACCGGCTCCGTGAACGCCGCCGGGAGCGCGGCTCACGGTCCAGAGCCTCCCCGGGGGCGGCACTGTCCACCCTCCGGTCTCGACCTCCATCCCTGCCGCCTTCCACTCCGTCTCAGCCACCGGAGGAACCCATCCAGCTGGAGAGAACCCACATCTCACCAGAAGAACGACAGAGGCGGATCCGGCTGGGCAGGTGTTTGTACTGCGGGAAACCCGACCACCAGATAGCTACATGCCCCGTGCGGCCAAAAGACCAGGCTCGCCCGTGACTCTGGGGACACTGGTGAGCCATCTCTCATAACCCTTCACACCCCAGACCCATGATATCCGGCACCATTCACACCCCACAGCTGTCACCCCCGCTCTCCGTGCTGGTCGACTCAGGGGCAGACGACAACCTCAGTGACGGCGCTTTAGCCGACCAGTTACTCCTCCCTCTGATTCCCCCAGAACCACTCATTGTGGCCAAGGCTCTGGACGGCCGAGTTATGGCTCACATCTCACACTCCATGGCTCCCGTTACGTTGAGTCTGGCAGGCAACCACCATGAAACAATTTCATTCAAGGTGATTAATTCACCCCGCACCCCTCTGGTACTGGGCTACCCCTGGTTACGTCAGAACAACCCCCAGATTGACTGGACCACTCATTAGATTATTACCTGGAGTTCTTTCTGTTTGGCCAATTGTCTTGGTTCAGCCACAGCCACTGACCGAACCCCAAGAACCGAGTCAGCCCCGCCACCTGATCTGACCCTGGTCCCGTCCCAGTACCACGACCTGGCCGCCGTGTTTTGCAAAGAAAAGGCTCTCTCCTTACCGCCACATCGCCCTTATGACTGCTCCATAGACAACCTCCCGGACGCCCCACTGCCCAACGGCCGCTTATACAACCTCTCGCGCCCGGAGAGGGAGGATATGGAGCAATACGTTAAGGAGGCTTTGGCGCATGGTCACATCCGTCCTTCCACATCACCCGTGGCGGCCGGGTTTTTCTTTGTCGCTAAGGAGGGGACCCTTCGGCCGTGTATTGATTACACAGCAAATATGGGAGTGTTAAATAGTCAATGTCAGTGTTGAATAGAGAGTGTTGGTGTTGAATCAACACCACATTGATTTAAAACAACACTGTGCGTGGGGTTTGGTTGAAATTATGTTGTTAAATCAGGGTGTTGTCAATATTGGTGTTAAAAAAAATCTGATTGGTGTTGATCAAATCACGTCCTTGCGTCAGAATTCTAGAACGTTTCATAGATTGAAGAAAACTTTCCAAGCTCGCCATCTTGCTTTTCACAAGAGCTGGTGAAATTGCACATTGAGTTCTGGAGGAGACCATTGTCCAAAACCACCGTACAAGGTAAACAAAACTTTTAAAATATATGTACTTATGTAACCTACAGGGCACACCGTAGTTTATATCTTGACCTGAAACTCTGCTGTTGTCTTAAAGCGAACTCGCTAGTCAGATTCCATACTCCTGTAATGTGGCTATCCTGGAGCCATTAGCTAACTTCGCATTATAGTTTCTCACGTCTGAAGTTATTAATAAATTGAAAACATAATGATGGTTTGCGTTTGAAACAAGGTTGAGTATCGGGCTGTTTCACATGTAAACGTGGTCTAATATTGCTGTGGCATTCTTCATCTGCTTTGCTGTTGTCTTGCTACTTTGGCCGCGTTGTGTGTTGCCGCCTAACGTTGTGCACTCTATGTAACTGTATAATTCATGACAAGATATCACATAGGTGTGCCGTTGCTCTTGTAAGTGACTTGTTTTCAATTTTTGCAGTTATGGTCGTTCAGGTGGAGTTCAAGGGAAAAGTGAAATGGGTGCGTGTCCCCACAAAGGATGACCGCTACGACTACAGGAGATTTGTCCAAGAGAGTCAGTTCAACCTACAGTATAGTGGCATTTTATTTGACGTTGATGTCAGCTGCGGTGTCTGTGAATGTGAATGGCGGCATATTATATTGGTATCGTTGTTATGAAAACTGCCACTTATTCCCTGTCGGCATACAGTTTATCCCACGCGAGGTTAGTCATTTTTCTAACGGGTTGCCTTGCAATGCATTGTACCAACACACGGAGTGCACTAGTGTGAAATAGTGCACCTATTTATGAGAAATCAGTCTGAGTGAAAGTACTGAGTATTTTATACGGCTCGTGCAACTAGCCGTCAGGCGAGGGGGAGGGGGAGTCAGTGTGCATGGTGTATGTAAATAGAAAGACCACATTCTCTTTGGAGATGAGGGTTTATCTCATTTAGTGTCCACAGAATTCGAGGATGTGACGCAACCCTTCTCACAACAACTTGGTTGCTAATTTTTCATAGGTATAGAATAATTTTAGGTGTATGTTGCTTGCAATGTATGCTGCTGCTTTGCACATAATTTTTTTTTTCTGCCATTGAATTACATGCTGTTTTCATAGAATGTGCATACTTTGTTACCTAATGTATATGTGGTGAAGACTTGTAAGGCTATCATTATGATTATTTTAACTTAAGTACAATGCTATGAGGTAAAAGAAAAATGGTGGTTAAGAAGGTTGGTTATCACTTTTGACTCAAGTGTGTCTCTGTCAGTTAAATAAATACTTGGAATATTGGAAAACTGTTGGATAAATTGTATAATCAAACTATTCACAAGCAAATTTAATTTTGTGTTTTGCTTCTTAGTTTTAGCTAAATTCAACCTGCCAGATGGGTCGGATATGGACCTGAAGGACTCCTCAGGAGTGGATGTGGAGGATGATATCTTTGATGAGCTAATGAGGTCAGCTACTATGTCTTTCAAAGCATTAATCAAGAATTCTGGTAAAAATCTTAACATTTATATTGTCTTGGTCATTTGCAGGAGTATTTCCAGTTCAATTGTCTGTAATGTGAGAAATGCCAGTGCAGCTCATTTAATAAAAGTACAACACAATAAAGACAACTTTAAATGCCTGTACTGCATTGATGTCAGCTTTGTTTAATGCTATTTTCACCGTCAATCATACCTTCAGTTGATGAGGTGTTTGAAGCCTCTTTCTGCTCTGATGAGGGAACATCGTTCTCACCTGAGTCTACGTCATCTTCATCAGTTGAGTCTGGAGACTCCTGGATAAGTACAGCCTCCACCGTGATTACAGAGAGCACCAAAGCACAGAGAAGACAACTGATTGAAGGACCACCCGACAGCAAAGTGGCAAAAGATGTGAATTATTTTAGGTTATAAGTACAATGTTAGTCTGTTTTGTAAATGCCACAATTTGACATTTAACCCTTTTTGGGTCTGTTTTGGTCTCTTGCAGCTGGTTTATGTAGCTTTGCATCAGAAACCTGGGGGTGAAGAGGTCATCACAGATGGTCTGACTGATCAATCAAGAAGAAAACTTGTCAATATCTTGGTGGCAGATATGATTGAGAGTCACGGGTAAGTAAGACATAAAAAGTTAAAAAACTGTACTCAGCCACTGTTCATGTTAATCGTTCCTGAGCTACATGTCATGGCATTTTCTTTGTGTGTCTATTTTTTTTTTTCCCCATATCTGTGACCTGGAATGAAATGGGAGGTTAATGTTTTCATCACCTACGCTCTTGGAGCTGTCACCCTTTTTCCCCAGTCTGAAAGACAAAGCTTCACCAACTGGCTATGTGAGTAGCAGGAATGTTCTGTTGGTTATTGTTTATGTTCAGGTTTGGATTTTGGTATGTTTTTGGGCTGTTTGTAATGTGTCTTGTCATTATTCTTGTCTGGTAGGAGCATTATTATGATCGGGGCTACCTGGCCTACGGACTGAAAACCGTTCAACGCAACACTTCAACTGTCTTCAAGAAGAGGTCCAAGTCTGGTGACCGTGGTGGCCCGGAGACCCTGCGCGAGACCTCATCATCTGAACAGCTATTGGGGGAAGAATGTAATGAAGCGATGTCCATGATGAAGCAAATGACAGACCAAGCAGCTGTGAAGGGGAAAATGAAGGCAACATTCAAGCATCGACTAGAATTACTGCATGATCCAGATCAATCTGCACTCATCCTAGATCGCTTTCCCCGCTTCTTAGATACGCCAGGCTTGGTAAGGAATTGAGGCCAGCCTGAACTGCCACGTACAGGGTTGTATAATATGTTCCTGATCATTTTTTTTTATTTGTGTTAAGATTGACCAAGACTTCACCATGCTGTTTGGGGAAAATGTCTCTGCCAACATTCTACAAGCCCCGGATCATCACTATCTGCAAAGGCTTTCGCCCTGGTCCTCATCTGGATGAACTTCTTTCTGCTCAGGGGGCCTCTAACTATGGTAAGTGAACTTGGATGGTTGTATTTGCCGTTTTGTTTGTTTATTTTTGTTTGTGTTTTAAAAGCAGGTGTTTGTGTTAATGAGTTACAGGTAAATCCAGAAGTTAACATACACTGTATGTATATAAAAAAAAAAAAAAAATTCTCATTCTCCGACAAAACCTGCCCCGTTTTAGGTGATTTAGTATTTTTACATTTTTTCCAAATGTCAAAATATTTCCAGATCCAACAATAATGAGAGAATTTTACACAATGTTTTTTAGTCTCTTCACTAAAATCAAAAGTTTATACATTTCATCAGAATTTGGTATAAATGGCTTTAAACTTTTTGGATATTGTTTTACATCTGTTTTGAATATTTGACAAAACTGGGCCAATTCCTGCGTACAAAACTGTAATAGCTGGGCCATGTGTGTTGGCCGCAGTATACACATGTAGTTTCAGCTCTGCCCATAAAGGCTTGTGCTTTGGATCACTGTCCATTTAGAAGACCCATTTGCTGCCAACCTTTAACTTCTTCAGATGTTTTTAGAGGTTGCTTCAATATCTTTCCACATACTCTTCTTCATGATGCCATCCATTTTGTGATGTGTGACAGTTCCTCCTGCAGCACAACAACCCTATAACTTGACACTGCCACCCCCATATTTCAAACTTAGTATGTTGTGCAAACTTTCTTATGCAGGAATGCATTAGGAAGTATGCAAGCCTCAGAAAACCATTCTTAATTTGAAACATGTGGGTGGCAGTATCATGTTATGGAGTTGATTGGCTGCGGGAGGTACTAACTCACAAAATATATGGCATCATGAAGAAAAAAAAAGTATATGGAACATTGTTCAAGTAGCATCTCAAAGCTTCTGCCAAGAAGTTATTGCTTCACAGCAAATGGGTCTTCAATGACCCAACACATATTCCCAAACTTGTTAAAGAAAAATGGCTAAACAACAACAAAATGAATGTTTATGTGTGGCCATCACAAATCCCTGATTTAAAATCCTATTCAGCTTTTATGGACAGAGCTAAAATGGCATGTGTGTGTGTAAAGCAGCCTACATGAATGGCCCAGCTAGGGTTAGGGTTAACCTAACAAAAAAAAAAAAAAACCTTGAAGTGAAGAATTTGGTAGATTTGATACTATTATTAAGCAGTAAATATAAAAATATGCTCTAAAATGAATGTTTGAAACCGATTTGCCAACCCTTTTGTATTCCAACCAGTTGTGTGTGTGTGTGTGTGTGGAAATGTACAGTGTGTGAGGTTTTCTGACACAGTAGTAGTCGTAGCAGTAATCTGTGGATGCCTCTTGAGCCAGTAAAATGACAAGTTTGTTTCATCCCTCGATCTTAGGTGGGGACAAGCATGGTGACCTGTCTTCAGGATGTTGCAGGATTTTGGAGAAAACAAGTCCAAAATCCAGAAGTATTTCATCATCCTGGACCAGAAGGCTTTGTCATGCATGGCACACACTGCTGTGGCTGCCTTCGATGAACTATTCAAGGCACACTTTGTGTTTGCGGTAGCCTACGATGATGCCCTGTTCAACTTTTACACCTTCCACCAAACTGGTACTAAGCACCAACATCAGTTGGCTTTTCATTGGGAACATTTTTATTTTAAAAGATTTCAGTTTGGCCCTCTTAAACATGTCTTAACTTGTGATCTGGATGGCAATGAGGCCTTGTGGTCCTGTCAAGCACTGAATGTGCCTAGTGTCTGTACTACCTCTGGGGTTAAAAACTATGGAACCGAGTACCATAGTGGTATGTTTGTCTGTACTAGAACAGAAAATGAAATGCCTGTGTTTAAAAAGATTGGTAACATAATCATCAAGGATGATGAGGCATTTCTACTCACTACAGATGTTTACACTGTATTTTGATCATCACCATCATGCATTTAGAATTGAGGAGGTAGATGATAAGTTTACTGTGATTAGTTTGTCTGACCTGACTTAATTTCGGCCTTATGATCACCAGTTTCCTCTGCCAATGACGACATGATTTATAATGTCCCATACTGCTGTTTTGTATGAATTTATTTTTTTTCAAATGAGATTCAATACAAATGTTAGCATGTACATTTTTGTGCTTGTGTTTTCATTCGTACTGGGTGGGACTGGTGGGGGTGTAACACCATACATTTCTTCTTAACACCAACTTTTAGTTGGATCAGCATTCTTTGTTGTCAAAAAGAGACATCAAATAACACTTAAAAGATTGTAGTGTAATCCACACTACACTGGTGTTGGTGTTATGGGATAAGTGTTACTGTTAACACTGTAATTTAACATCAACACTGGTGTAGTGTGGATTGCACACTTTAAGTGTTATGTGGTGTCTCTTTTTAACAACTTTTTTTTTCAACATTTTTCAGGTATTTTCTAAATGTTTATCAGCTAATTTTCAGTGTTGAGCAGATTCAAAGTTCTTCTATTTCTCTTTTTGTAGAGAAACCTTTTCTGTTTTTCGTATCCTTCTGCGTTGCTGAAGGTCCATTTGTCCAGCTGTCGTGTGTCGATAAAGTTGAGTGAGTCTAAATGGAAGCACAGGTGGTCTGGAGGTCTTTCCTCTGGTCAGCTGAGTCGGATCAGATGGACCAGAACCTGGTTTCCTCCAAGTCGCTGTTCCCTTCATGGAGATCTTCCTCCAGAAAATCAGTTTATGTTGTAAATGACACGCCCGAACCTCCAGACTGAGACTGACAGTGAACATCTGACTGGAGCCTCCTGGATGTGGTCCAACTCACATCTGGATGTGGTTTTTGGCCTTTCAGCTCCAGGAGCCATCCAGGTCAGCAGATATCTGCTGCAGCATTGAGGATCAGAACTCCAGAACCAACCGGTGACCACTGTTGGACTCAGACTGAAATCAGATCAGGGCTGTTTTCTCTTTTATCAAAGTTTAACCGGGTGTTTTAGCTTCATTAACTCTTGTTCGTTAAAGGACCGTCTCATTAGCGCCCCCTTGGTCAACTGTAGTTGTTTTTTCCAGTTCTCAACTCAGGTGAAGGCTGTTGTTAGCTCAGTGCTAGCAGTGTTCATTGTAACCAGTGAGGGATGCTAACCATGCTAACGCTTGTGTTCCAGCTTCACGGAGCAGCTGACCAAAGACTCCGCCAAAATAAAAGCCCGCATCCGCATGGTTCTGGAGGTCAGTTCAGCCATTGTTCTGGTCACGTTGAACAGCAGATCATCATCTGTCAGCTGATGTGACAGCTGTTTGTCTCCGTGAATCACAGTAAACACTGATCATGTGATCATAAACACAATTACACTCATTTGATTTAAATGAAAAAGAAAGTGGAGGATCAAAAGTATGTGGACAGTTGATTCCTGCAGTTATTTCCTGCTTGAACTGAGCCAACACCTCTGGGGAATCACCTGGCCGTCAGGTAAACAGTTAGATGATGTAACTGAGCTCCAACCAGCAGCTCCAGAGAGGAAACCTCCTGACTGTGATGGAGGGATGTCCAGCCTGGATGGTTGGTGCCCCCTGGTGGTCAGAGGTGTCATCTCTCAACATTTGGAACTGCCTTTAATCATCTGATCAGAAAGACGCTGCCCAGCAGCTGTTAGGATGATTGTTGTTTAACTGTCTCATAATAGTTTTAGAGCATCTGCTTTCAGCGAAAACCTGCTTCAGGTTTGTCCGTTTTTATTCCTGTACAAAATACATTTTTAATTTTATTACTTCTATTTTCTGTCAATTTTAAATTAAGTATATTTTTCTTGTCACATATTTGTTTTCTTCTCTGAATATTTTCCAGATTTTTTTTCTCAACGTTTTTGTGATAATTAACAGAAGTAAACTATAATTTTGATTCAGAATTTAAAAATGATTTTGTGTTGGGTATTGTTTTTAATTATTTTTTTCTTTGACTTTGATGTTCTAGTGTTTTTATTTCTTCAGTCGTGTCCAGGCCTGGAATTTCCTGATTTGAGGGACAAACTTAGCCTTCAAAGGGGCATTTTTTTGAGGGCAACAAGGCCGTAATAAAAAAACACAATATGACCTGATATGATAATAAACGGCTCAACACAGTTTTTGAATTCAGAATCTTGGATATTTTTAATAGGCTACCACAACTTTTGGAATTTTATCAAAGGGAAACAGACAACAACATAAGCAATGTCATTGACTTTTATCAGGTTATTACACACCCTTAAATTTAATTTAAATGGTCATCTGATGATGGGGATGGAGAACCTGGGGTCTTCCTAGGCCCATAAGGAAAAACAGTTGGCCTCCTTTTGGCAATTCCTGCACCCCCCCCCCCCCCCCCCCATCTTACCACCGCAGCTTGGGCTAAAATTTTAAGAATCTAACAATTAACTATTGACCCGATAACTATCGGGCTGATAACAGGAAATTATGACATCATTCTGATAAGTCCGATATCATGACGAATAGCCCTGATAACACATATTTTTGTCAACACAGCAGTGCCTCGCTCCCTCTGAGCCTTGAATGAATGTTATGTTCAAGTAACGTTGGCATAATCAGAAAAACAATTTCTCAGTCAGGAAATTCAAGAATACCCCCTCATGCCAGAAAACAACTTGTTAACTCGGTCGTAATTTTAGTAGTTGCTGACTTGAATTGATATTCGCAGTATTTTCCCACATGTTACACATAAAAAAGAAAAAAAATAGAAAAGGCTGAAAGAACGACTAGCAAACAATGGAACATCGGAATTTACGTTACACCTTGAATACAGCCTGCAGCACAGCGCTGATCACAACAAACATGGGGGCGTGAAACTTCGTTAAAGTTTCAGAAGAAGATAGTTTGGTTATTTGTGACAAATTCTACGAGGAGGGAAGCACAAGCTTTAATACGTAAAACCTGATCAGCCACCTACAACATAACAATCACTTCCATGGAGTTTTGAAATCACGCTAATGTGAGCTAACATGAGGTAACGTGCGCAATCCAAGCGCTCTCGCGCACCAACAGCACCAGTCGCTTCACCAGACTGAACCACCAGGAGGTGTGTTGGCGATAACCCGTGATGTGGTGCAAAACATGCAGCGAACATCCTGATCTGTCTGATAAGAGCAGCGGCTTTTCTAGAGGGACAAAGAATTTCAGTCATCCACCTTTAGACAAGCAGGAGAAAAGCAAAGAGCACGTTAGCATAAATAAATGATAACAGGAGGAGCAGCAGGATCAGAGGAGCCTCTCAACATGTGGCTGGATAAAATTAATGAAGAACAGCCTCAAGTTCTGTCTAATATACTTTTGTTGGCTTTTCACAAAGACAAACATGCACGTCCTGTGCAGTTTTTGATGCTTTTGCATCAACACCCTGACACCGTCCATACACGTCCACTCACTTACACTACTGATCTAACACCATTATTTGTTAATTCATCTTTAATTCTGAATAAATGTTGTTTTTGCTATAAGTTAATGGATCATGTATGTTTATATGAGCACCAAGGAACATCTCCAGGTGCTTCTCTGAGTACCAGACCAAAAAAGTTATGTGCACCCCTGTTGATAGCAGCCTCGTGCATCGCTGAACGTGACAGTTCACGTTTCTGTCAGTTATCTAGTGAATTATCGTTATCATTATTATCATTAATAAGAATGTAAATCTACCTACACAAAATATTTTTGAAGCAGATTCTCCTAAACAATGCATCTTTTTGATCCAATCTAAATAATGACAAACATAAATGTCCATTACTTTGAGGATGTTTTTATTGAAGTTGATGATTGTAATACTTCAAGATCAAAACACAGGTTCAGAGCTCATTTTCTTCCAACAAATGATAGATCTGTTTTTGCTGTGTATTTTCCTGATCTTGAATTTGGGTTTTATTGGTCCAAACTATGTTGAAAATCTCTTCAAATATAAAGGATTCTCTAATGAGCTAGCCCCTCTACTTCTGGAGATGTTTAATCATTCATCCAGCCATGGTTCTCTGCCAACCACCTTAATGTGAGCCTCTGTTTCACTCATCAGCCCATCATGCCTTCAATCATCTAGAAGATCCAACAGGGTTCATGAGTGGAAGGAGCTCCTTTTCTAATGTCAGGAGGCTTCAGGAACAGGAAGACAACCTGGGACCAACCCCCCCCTGAACAGATGGAAATTGCAGCCACTGAGGTCATGGAGAAAAAGAGGCCCTTAAGATGTGTTTCAAGGGACCAAAATATTAGTCAAGCCTCCTAAGAATTATAAGAAAAAAGGAGTGGGGGGACTTTCTCACTGTAGCCTGGGGTTCGGTGGCCCAGGCAAAGAGAATTTACACTAATGAGATGGAGTAAGAACTTTCCAAAAACCTGAAAGAACTTGCTGAACAGTCCTATGGTCTCTCTCCAGCTAAGTGTCCCACACTGGCCTTTGAGTATGGAGACAAGAACCATGTCCCCATGCAGACAAGAACCATGTCCCCATGCCTGCCAACTGGAAGGAGACACAGTCTGCAGGTCCAGAGTGGTTCTGGTTCAGGTCCAGAGTGGTTCCGGAGCTTTCTAGCATGTCGTCATCTTTCTGTCTGAACTCCAGAAGCCACATCCCTCTGAAGGGCCACTGGCTTCAATAGAACGACTGTTGGGGAGGTCTATGATAATCTGGCAGTAGTCATGGACAGGTGGGTGAACTGATTATTCCAATGCATGTGTTTTATTCTCTAAAATTAAGTAGTTTAGATTCCCTTTCTCCTTATCTTTAACAGGCATAAATTCCCCCCGCACATGATTTTTAATGTGGACGAAACAGGTCTCCATACGGTACAAAGGCCTCACCAGGTGAGATAAACGCACACACAAGGCTGACATGTGTAGCTTGTAATAATGTAATAAACAGGCCTGGCGGGACCTCAGAGCGAGCAAGGCCCAGAATGGTGCTCTGAAATCGGATAGGAGATGGAGCCGCCGATCCCCCTCTTGGAGCATCTGATCCAAAACCTGGAGCCTCTGGTCCACATCCACAACCATCCCAGAGCTCCGGGGGTATTTGGGATTGCCCCCGGTACCATGCAGCGGCCTCTGACCCCCCCGAAGCAGCCACTGATCTGCACCCTGGAGCCACCAGTCCACATCCAGAACCATCCTGGAGCTCTGTATGTAACCTACAGATAAACATGCCATTAATTCTGAACTTTCTGTCTGTTCAGGTGGTGACACAAAGAGGAAAAAGGCAAGTTGGTTCCATCACATCGGCCGAGAGAGGGGAACTGGTAACTCTGGCCTGTGCTGTTAATGCTGCTGGGGACGCTGCACCTCCAATGTTTGTCTTTCCCAGAGTAAAGTTAAAAGACTGCTTCATGATCAATGCACCTCCAGGAGCAAAGGGTACCTTTATCAGAACAGGATGGATGAATGAAGATAGATGGCGCTACCTAGATACCTAACGCTATAAGCAGAAACTATTAACAGTTTATCCATTTATAAACTGTAAATAGTTTCTGCTTATAGCGTTAATATACTGTTAATACAGTATAGACCTTTTCGGGCCAGCCCCCCGGAAGTACCCCGTCCGCCATTGCTGGGTTGTGCTACAGAGCGACACTTTCACCAGCTCGCAGATTAACCAGTGTTTTTCTCTTTCTACAAATATATATTTTTATAATGTCGAGTCGGTCGAGTGGGAATACCGTCATAAACTGTGCCAACAATGGCGTGAAAATTCAACATTGGAAGAAGAAAGTATGTGAAATACACAAGCCTTTACTGCACGAAGACTGCCTTGTTTGCAGAACAAGAAGTTAGGAAGACGTGGGTGAAAAATATCAACAGAAAGAACTTTGTTCCAAATGAATACAGCCGGGTGAGTTTTCGTTAACATTCAATCTCGTACTACTCATAGTCTCGCTGGGAGTCCCGGACGATTCTGGCCGAAAGAACAGCAGGATGACGCTACTGTAGCCCTCGGCACTAGCACAAGCCTATAAAACAATGAATGAATGAATGAATTAGGAGAGTGATAAAATAAATTAAATATAACATTAACACATAGCCTAATTTACCACTAGCGTTAATGTTACAGTAGCATAATCTTTATGGCTTGTTGATGTTAGTTATAGCCAGCGTTGCATTTTTTACGTATTCCCGCATTTTTTACGTATTCCCACAGTTTTTAGTGTTTGGTTATGGGAATAGATCATGCTATTTCCATAACCAATCATTAAAAACAGCGATAAACTACCTTCATCTGTAACTGGAGGTCACTGTCTAACATCATCAATCCAAGACATGTCTGCGTTATCCGTAACAAATGCTCCACGCTGCTGTGTTTGGGTTAGTTGGTGGAGCACCGCACACTCCAGTTATGGCGGGGCCACTAGGGGGCGCATGTCCACAATTTTCAAGTCGAAAAGGTCTATATTATAGGGGTGCAATGGTACAGGTGGCTCACAGTACGGTCTGTACCTCAGTTTTTGTGTCACGGTTTCTGTACGGATTCAGTACGGTTTTGATATGCATAAAGTGCATAAATTTACAATTCATTTCTCTAAAATGATTTATTTATTTTGCTTCTCAGAACAAGTTCCAAACAATTTCAGTGTTGAACTAGAAAAGCATTCAGAGAGCGCAGACCTCCACCAAGCGCAACAATTCTCCCATATAGCGGTTTACAGATTGCGATAAAATCCACGTTCTGGATCAGATCTGAATCAGCCTTTAAAATTTGATAGAGGCTCCCACTGTCAATCCCTGAGTCAAATTTCATGAGTTTTATGTTATGTTATGTTATGATCTTGTATTTATCCGAGGTGGCACGGTAGCTTTCTTTCTAGAAAAGCCTTCTCCATGGACAGTTGTTGTTTTGCTGCCGTTACCTTTCTGGGGTGTACGGAAAGAGCAATATCAGGATGATTACGCTGGGGATGTGGCTTGTGTTTCTGTTTGAGTACGGGACATGTCTCAAGCAGCGTTTACAGACTGTGAAGTTTCAGGGTTTTTTTTGTTTTTTTTTCCCCATTTCCTGCGTCTATGAGCTGCAGCCAACCGGCCAAAGTGTGATCGGCTGGTCACTGTGAGTGAACGGAGGATAGTGCACGTTGACATGCAGTGGCGGCCTGTTGACTAAAAGGCACACACGCTCACGTGCAAGTCCAATGCAAAGTTTTTGGAACATAAATACCTCGGGACATAAAAGTGTCCCGTGCAGGTTGTACCGAACGGTTCGATATTTTACAGAGTACTGTTGCATCCCTAGTATGTAGGAAACATCTTCTCTGGTGGAAATCTTCCCAACCACCCTCCTTCACATCCTGGCTGCATGATCTATTATATCTATTGAAGCTGGAGAAAATCAAATCAACCACAGAGGCCAACCTGAAAAGTTCTACTCACACTGGAAACCATTGCTGGATTATGTGTGTAAACTCCCAGCTACTGAAATGTCCCCATGACTCTACCTCCCTACACTTAGATTTGTTCAGGAACAGTGGGTTGATGGGCTGAACATGCAGAGATGCAGGCGGCAAACAGATGAATAAATTTAGAACCTCAGTAAAACCCTCTCCGACTGGTGACGATGAAAAGCAAGCTGGAGGAAAAGAGCATCTCTCTCTCTCTGAGGAAGAGGAGAAGAGAATTGAGGCTGAGATGAAGCTCAGAGAGGTGATAAGGATGTTGGAGGAGGAACAACCTCAGACTGACCTGTGAGAAAGAGCTCAGTCAGAGCCAAGTCACCATCGAGGATCTGGTGAGTCCTCCAACATGCTTGAAGCAGAGAGCGATGCCCGGTCCGGCTATGAAGAGGGGATCATGTCAGCCTTTGTTGAGGTGGTGGAAAGACTGAACAAGGAGCTGGAGGAGAAAACTACTTCCACCCTTGAGCAGGCCGTCAGACTGAGAACTCAAGAAGAGGCAACAAGGAAACTAGAGATGAAGGTTGCAGAGCTTGTTGTCCAGATGGCCATTTGTTCAGCGATGGTTCAGCAGCAGCTGGAGGTCCCTGCAGAGGGAGCTGCTCCACAGCCCCCCCCCAGCAGAAGAAGCCCCCCAGCTGGAGGTCCCTGCAGAGGGAGCTACTCCACAGTCCCCCCCAGCAGAAGAAACCCCCCAGCTGGAGGTCCCTGTAGAGGGAGCTGCTCCACAGTCCCCCCCGAGTAGAAGAAGCCCCCCAGCTGGAGGTCCCTGCAGAGGGCGATGCTCCACAGTCCCCCCCAGAGGAAGAAGCCCCCCAGCTGGAGGTCCCTGCAGAGGGAGCTGCTCCACATTCCCCCCTGGCAGAAGAAGCCCCCCAGCTGGAGGTCCCTGCAGAGGGAGCTGCTCCACAGTCCCCCCCGGCAGAAGAAGCCCCCCAGCTGGAGGTCCCTGCAGAGGGAGCTGCTCCACAGTCCCCCCCGGCAGAAGAAGCCCCCCAGCTGGAGGTCCCTGCAGAGGGAGCTGTTCCACGGTCCCCCCCAGAAGAAGAAGCCCCCCAGCTGGAGAAGGTCTCTGTGCAAACGGTCTCCACCCAAACGGAGATCTTTGCATCGGAGCAGGTCTCTGAACCTGAGATCATCCCGGAGCTCCCTGAACCTCAAGAATCGGTACCATCAGAGGACGTGGTTCTCCCAGAACTGGTTGCTCCAACAGAGATCCCACAACTAGAAAGTTCTGGATCTGATGCCTCCAAAAGACGGTTGAAAACCTCTTTACTGAGGCATTTCAGAAAGTTCCTAACACCATCACATCTCCGCCAACATAAAAGTGAGACGTGTCTTCCACCACCTGAGGACATCAGAGGCTCCCCTGAACCAGACGGGTTTCTTCAGCTCCAGGACCCGGTTGTCCAGGAACACGTGTCTGGACCAACCGGGTCCACAGGACCACAGCAGACCAGAGACAGGAAACCTTCAGTCTGGAAGCGCCTCAGAAAATCACTCCGACATAAAACTGAGCAGAAACAACAAAGTCAGGAGTGAGGACATGTTTAAAACTGGTTTTCAGCTGTCTTCATGTGCTGTACGTCCTTCTGGGTTTTGTACGGGTTTTTCTCCAGTTTCCCCCCAAAAAAATAATTTCCTTTCATTTGATTACATATAAATGTAAATATTACAATATCTCTAATAAACTCTGACATTTGAATGTTCTGTTCTTTCACCTTCTTTAAAACTTTTTTTTTTTTTTTTTTTTACTTTTTACAACAACAAGAAAACAGGAACAGTGAAGGTCTGGGACATGACAGTGTGCAATACAGTCAGTTAAAAAAACAGAATACGATCAGAGGTACATTCCACAGAGTTCAGAAAGTGTCAAGAAGGTACAGGAAGATATGACTAGTCAGTGTCTATTTGATGATAACAATCCCATTTTTTCCAGTGTGCATCACCCAGGTCATTTTGAAGTCGGAGACTGAAAGTCATTTTCTCCATCAGGCGTATAGAGTTTATTATTTTGATGAGTCCAGCGATGGTGGGGGGATTTTTCTGAAGCCAGCATTTAGTTATTGTTTTTTTACTTGCAGCCACAAATATCTTCAAAAGGTATGCGTCGCTTTTATTGAGACTTTGAGGGATATGTCCAAGGTACAGCATATTGAAAGAGAAATCAGTGTCCAGGTCCAGAATCTCTGATATTAAGTTTCCCACTCCCTTCCAAAAAGGTTGAACATATGGGCATGGCCAGAAGATATGAGCGTGATCTGCCGAATCAGATCCACACTCCCTCCAGCAGAAGTGCCGTGTCCCGCTCGATTTTGATATTTGGTGGGGGGTAATAAAGAAACGGGTCAGACTTCCCCAGCAGAAGTCTCTCCAAATGAATGAACTTGTAGTAGTAGAACGGGTTTCCCATGCTTTTGCCCACATGTCCTCAGTTATTACTATATTCAGTTCCTTTTCCCATCGTTCCTTTATATAATCTGTTGAGGTTTTATTCATTGAGGTAAAAGCCTTATCCAGTCTACCCACGATACCTTTGGTGTTTTTGGAATTGTATGCATTAGTAAATACCTCAGTTATTTTGGAGGGCTCCAGAGAATCACGACTCTTAACTTCCATTAAATAAAAATTACGGATCTGTTGGCACCGATAAAAATCTCCTCTGTCCAGTTTATAGGTCCGACATATATCCTCAAAATCGTTAAAGACTCCGTTTGTTATCATCCGACACAAGGAAGTGATGCTCTGCTTAGCCATCCCTCTGTATCTGTGGTCCAGAGCTGCTGGGAGGAAGTGTGGATCGTATGCAGGCCAGCACAGCAGCTTCATCTCTCTGTGGAGATTAAGGGTGAATTCCAATTCCTCCCTTAACCCTCATTCTCAACCCTCAATCTCAAAAATGCGCGTTCCCGCTTAGGGCAAGTGCTGTCCCAATTCTAAGGGACATCAAGTTGAGGGACGAGTTTGAGGGCTGTATCGCCCTCAAAATTGAGATTTTCTGACACCACCCTTGGAAGTAAGGGCTATCCAGAAGCTAGCTACAAACGTAAGTATCTTCGTATATCTTAAAGATATAAATGTTACGAAACCATTTTATTGTGTTTGTTTGAGACTTTTTTCATGGATTAACATCGTTGTTGCGTAGCATTAATTTTTTTACTTTACGATGTTTGCTGCCGGACCGGCGGTCCCGTCGGCTTCACGTTGTACTCGTCGGTGGTCCTGGTACATTATTCAGTCCTCCGTCGCTACACAACAAAGTAACGTGAAGCCGACCCGGACCGCCGACGGGACCGGTCCGCCAACCGTGGCGGTCCCGGTCCCGTCAGCGGTCCGGGTCCCGTCAGCGGTCCAGGTCGGCTTCACGTTACTTGTACTCGTCGGTGGTCCCGTTCCGCCGTCCCGGTCCCGTCAGCGGTCCCAGGCGGCTTCACGTTACTTGTATACCTTGTTGTGTAGCGACGATGGACTTAATAATGAATCCTCTATTGTGTTATTTGCTAATATTATTTAGAGAATATACAGCGCTCTTTTCAATGTTATCCTTGAGTCATTTCAGGAAATACAGAGACAACACGGGCTCTGATACATTTCAGTCTGATGACGTAACTGCACTCGAGGGGTGTCCCATTTCTAAGTCACAAGATAGCCCTTACACTTACTTTCGAGGGTTAAGATTGAGGGCCAAAATTTGAGGGTTAAGGGCGAGGGTTGAGATTGAGGGTTAAGGGAGGAATTGGAATTGGCCCTAAATCTCTTAACCACTTGTAACCACTGTTTCATTGAGAAAGTAACCCACTGATTTTGGAGCTGAAGTACTTCACTTATTCTGCTGAGGCATCCTAGTGCTGACTGTATAGGTATGTCCATTAGAGACAATTCAATGTCTCTCCACTTAGCTTCATAAACTGGGTTACACCAACACCAAAGGGGCCTCAGCTGAGCTGACAAATAATAATCTTTAAGACAAGGCAGGGCCATGCCCCCCCTCTCCCCGGGCAGCTGTAATGTTGAATATCTAACTCTGGGCCTTTTATTGTTCCAAATGAACCTAGACAGATGCTTATCCCATTCTCTAAACTGTTTTGGAGGCACTTCTACTGGAAGTGCTGTGAATAAGTATAACAATTTTGGGAGAATGTTCATTTTAATAGTCCTTATTCTGCTGCCGAGACACGCTTATCCAGCTGCTGAATAACCAAAAGCTACTTCAGGCCAAGGTCGCTGACTTGGAGGGGCGCTCCCGACGTAATAACATTCGGATTTATGGCATCCCTGAAAAGGCTGAGGGCACCTCTATGCTACGGTACGTGGAAAACATGATTCAGTCGGAGTTGGGGGACATTACAGGCCTGCCTCAGTGACAGAGTTTGGGAATTGAAAGAGCGCATAGAGCGCTAGCCTCACAGCCACCCGGTGGAGCTCCGCCGCGGTCTACGGTGGTCCGATTCCTACAGTTCACGGTGAAGGAAAAAGTTCTCCAGGCTGCCTGGAAGAAAAGCATCTATGTCCAGGAGAGGCGTGTGTTTTTCGACCACGATTATGCTGAGTCTGTGCAACAGAGGAGAAAGGAATACGCGCCAATTAAGCGTGCACTCAAGGAAAACGGGATCCGCCGACCCGGACCGCCGACGGGACCGGTCCGCCAACCGTGGCGGTCCCGGTCCCGTCAGCGGTCCGGGTCCCGTCAGCGGTCCAGGTCGGCTTCACGTTACTTGTACTCGTCGGTGGTCCCGTTCCGCCGTCCCGGTCCCGTCAGCGGTCCCAGGCGGCTTCACGTTACTTGTATACCTTGTTGTGTAGCGACGATGGACTTAATAATGAATCCTCTATTGTGTTATTTGCTAATATTATTTAGAGAATATACAGCGCTCTTTTCAATGTTATCCTTGAGTCATTTCAGGAAATACAGAGACAACACGGGCTCTGATACATTTCAGTCTGATGACGTAACTGCACTCGAGGGGTGTCCCATTTCTAAGTCACAAGATAGCCCTTACACTTACTTTCGAGGGTTAAGATTGAGGGCCAAAATTTGAGGGTTAAGGGCGAGGGTTGAGATTGAGGGTTAAGGGAGGAATTGGAATTGGCCCTAAATCTCTTAACCACTTGTAACCACTGTTTCATTGAGAAAGTAACCCACTGATTTTGGAGCTGAAGTACTTCACTTATTCTGCTGAGGCATCCTAGTGCTGACTGTATAGGTATGTCCATTAAAGACAACTCAATGTCTCTCCACTTAGCTTCATAAACTGGGTTACACCAACACCAAAGGGGCCTCAGCTGAGCTGACAGATAGTAATCTTTAAAACAAGGCAGGGCCATGCCCCCCCTCTCCCCGGGCAGCTGTAATGTTGAATATCTAACTCTGGGCCTTTTATTGTTCCAAATGAACCTAGACAGATGCTTATCCCATTCTCTAAACTGTTTTGGAGGCACCTCTACTGGAAGTGCTGTGAATAAGTATTACAATTTTGGGAGGATGTTCATTTTAATTGTCCTTTTTCTGCTGCCGAGGTCGAGGGGGAGCACACCCCACCTACCTAGATCATTGTATGTTTTCCTGTTAATCTGCTTATAGTTGACATCATACAGCTGTGCCAGGTTTTTGGTTAAAAAGACCCCTAAATACTTAATATGTGGCTGAAACCAGTTAAATGTGTGCTTATTTAACAGTTCTTGTGTTGGGGTAAAATTAAAGGATAATACTTGGGTTTTTTGGACATTAAGCACATAACCAGAGTATCTCCCATACATCTCCAAAATATTCATTAACACTGGAACACCAGATTCAGGGTTTTTCAGTGTTACCAACACATCATCCGCGTAAAGGCAGATTTTATTTTCGACCCCTCCAACAGGTATACCTTCCAAGGCAGTCTCCTCCCTGATAGCCTGTGCCAGTGGTTCAATAAACAGATTGAAAAGTGAAGGGCTAAGAGGGCACCCCTGTCTACATCCTCGTTGTAGCCTTATCGGGTTTGAGAGACTTCCATTTATTTTTATCCTTGCTGTTGGGGAGGAGTAGAGTAGTAGTAGTCCTTATACGCTGTATGAATGGATCACAGAATCCAAATCTGCACATAACTTGAAATAAAAAGCCCCAACCAACTGAGTCAAAGGCCTTCTCAGCATCAAGGCTGAGAAGGACCGTGCTCGTTTGTTCTTTAGAGATGTGACCAATTCCATGAAGGGTTCTCCGTATGTTGTCATGCGTCTATTCCTTATAAAGCCTGTCTGGTCCCCTTCTATTAGGGTAGGCATTACTGCTTCAAGTCTCTTGGCCAATATGGCTGCATATATTTTATAAATTGTGTTTAGAACACTGATAGGTCTATAGCTTTTACAGTACATTTTATCTTTTCCCTCCTTTGGTATGACTGATATGAACGCCTCGTTCCATGATGGTGGGAGGAACCCTTCCTTAAAGGTGTAATTGAAAGAGGCTGGTAATAAAGGGAGCAGTGGCTCTCTCATACACTTATACCATTCTGGAGGGTATCCGTCACAGCCTGCTGACTTATTGACTTTTAGGCCCGAAATTGTACTGTCTATCTCCTCTATGGAGATTTCTGATACAAGTTCTTCATTTTGAATTTTACCAATGGAAGGAAGATCTAATGAGTCCAAAAAAGTTTAAATTGTTGGCCTGTCTGCCTTATCAGGTTGTGTGTATAATGATTTGTAATATGTCTCAAAGGCTTTTTGGATGCCTTCCAGTTTTCTAGTGACTTTGTTTGTTTGGGGGTTCTTTATTGTATTAATTGTAGTTTCGGCTTGCTGTTTTCTAAGTCTCCATGCGAGTAGCTTTGAGGCCTTAGGTCCTGCTTCAAAGTACCTTTGCTTCATATATTTAAGTTTTTTTTAAATTTCTTCACTGAGAATTTTGTCAATCTCCTGCTTAACTGGCCTCATTTGCTCCAATGTAGAGGAATCTTTGTTAATACTATGAGCTTGCTCCAGACTCTTTAGTTTTGCTTGCAGATCTGACAGCCTTTTGGCTTTAATCTTTTTTAACTCTGCTGATAGTGCTATGATTTTCCCTCTGAGGAAGGCTTTAGACGCGTCCCACAATATTACAGGGTTGACCTCCCCATTATCATTAAATTCTAGATACTCTTTTAATTCTGCAGCCATTCCTGTTTTAAATGAGTTCCTGTTTAGTAGGCCTGTATTCATTCTCCATAGTGTGGTTTTTGGTCTTCCGTCCAATTGCAATTTCAGGAACAAGCTAGAATGATGTGGGTCCGATTTTACATTCTTTCACTTTATGACAGTCTTTATTAAACATAAAAAAGTAATCAATTCTTGAATATGTATTATGTCTTGCAGAATAAAAAGTGAATTCACTGTCAAATCGGTGTAAATACCGCCACATATCAATCAACCCTAATTCCTGCAATATTTTATTAATTTCTTTTTCTAAGGGACTCTTTCTTCTTGTTTTGTTAGTTGTGTCTAATTTTGGGTTCAGAAGCATGTTAAAATCCCCTGCACATATGAGGGTACCATATGTTTCTGTGGCAATCAAATTGAATATTTTCCTAAAGAATATAATATCACTGCCTGGAGGAGCGTATATGTTACAAAGAGTGACTTTTTTATGTTCCAGTTTGCCCTTTACTAAAATAAATCTACCCTCTTTATCTTTATGTTTTGAGACCAGTTCAAAGCAAGCCGAATTTTAAATTAGTATTGCAACCCCTCTCTTTTTCCCTTCCCCATATGATGAGAAGAAAGAATTTTTAAAACCCATTGTCTTCAATTTATCATGCTCCACATTAGACAGGTGTGTTTCCTGCCAAAAAGCAACATTGATTTTCTCCCATTTTAACTTGGTGATCAATTTACTCCTTTTAATGGGATTGTTTATACCATTAACATTTAGCGACTGTAAATTATAGTATTGCATGTTCAACAAGCACTCTAAACGTATATTCCTGTACCCATGAAAACCAAGTCCCAGACCTCAAATAACACACAAAACAAATCAGAACATCCACAGAACTTACAATGAACACAGCAATAATATAAAACAGGGCTTCCAGGTCAGAGGGTTCCTTGTTACCTCTCTGTGTGGAGGGGGGAATGGCCACTAGGTGGGGCCCCTCGTCAGTACAAAAAAAAAAAAAAAAAAAAAAGGGGGGGGGGGGGGGGGTAACAGCAATATTAAAGATAAAGGGAAATGTGGTGGCTAATTGCTTGCATCAGCTCATTGTTATAACCCCAAATTATGTGGGAGATCACTGAAAATAATGTTAGTCTTCACTGGACTCTTCATGTGCTTAGGCCATGGTAAAAAATAAAATTGGGGGGGGTGTATTTCCTTCTCCAGTGTACCAAAAGAGAAGGCACGAGTCACTACTCATCCATTGTGGCATTCCCTCGGTCCTGCCTCTGAAAACTTTTGAGCCTGTCGCGTACGCTCTCCTGATAATCCCGTGCGTTCCCGGCGCGTTGTGGTCCAACTGTACTCCACGGCATGAGTTTGTTGATGGTATCCACGGTGATGTCCTTGGATCTGCTCCCCGGTACCGGTCCCACGGAGAGGCCCCGCTTTCTCAGATCTGCCGCCGCTTCCTCGGCGCTGTTAAATGTGACCGTGCCTGATTCAAAATGCATGCGCATCCGGGTTAGAGGAGTTTGGAAGCGGATCCCGTTTTCCTTGAGTGCACGCTTAATTGGCGCGTATTCCTTTCTCCTCTGTTGCACAGACTCAGCATAATCGTGGTCGAAAAACACACGCCTCTCCTGGACATAGATGCTTTTCTTCCAGGCAGCCTGGAGAACTTTTTCCTTCACCGTGAACTGTAGGAATCGGACCACCGTAGACCGCGGCGGAGCTCCACCGGGTGGCTGTGAGGCTAGCGCTCTATGCGCTCTTTCAATTCCCAAACTCTGTCACTGAGGCAGGCCTGTAATGTCCCCCAACTCCGACTGAATCATGTTTTCCACGTACCGTAGCATAGAGGTGCCCTCAGCCTTTTCAGGGATGCCATAAATCCGAATGTTATTACGTCGGGAGCGCCCCTCCAAGTCAGCGACCTTGGCCTGAAGTAGCTTTTGGTTATTCAGCAGCTGGATAAGCGTGTCTTTAACGCCAATATCCCACGGCTCTCTTCCCACCACGCTCTTCTCCACTTCTCCCAGTCGTTTGGCTACCTCCTTGACCTGGTCGGTGGTAGCTTTGAGTTGCTGGTTGATTTCAGCCGTTAGCTCATCGAGTTGCTTTTTCATGTCCTCTCGAAAACTGAGTCGGACTTGCGGCAACTCTTTTTTTCATCTAACATTTAAGGTCCAGCATGCCTTCAGCTACGACCTCGCTCACCACTTTACGAAGGGAGTTAATCATAGCCGGGGAATACTCCGTCCCGTCGCCATCTTCATTTCCACCGGGCTCGCTCACGTCGCCGACTTTTCGGGTTTCTGGCTCTTTATTACCGAGTCGCGATTATCCCTTTACTACTTTGTCCCCCGCTCATTGTTGCTTGACTTTATCCCACTTTTCACCGAGTTGTATACTTAAATTGCGGGTTTTATTTCAGCCGATGCAGGAGCTCTTTTCTACGCTGCCATGTTGGTTGCTGGGCCACCAGAAGTCCTCGGCAGTCTTTAAAACTTTTTTAATGGTTAATTGAATATCTGTCTGTATGTTTTGTGTCACGTTGTGGCTAAATAAATGACGGTGTTTCTAAATGTGAAAACTGATCAGCTAAAGGTTAAAGTTCAGTTACTTACTGCAGAAAAACACTTTCAACTCGGGTCCTGAGAATTAGTGTCTGGATGATCAACCTGATAGATGGAGTCCAGATTTAACTGTGAATGCAGGACTTTCTCTGGGAAACATTTAAAATACCTTTTCATTCTGAAAATCCTGCCATTTAAATGCTTTTATAATCACAGCAAAACTCAAGATATGAAAAGCTCATTCCTGTTAAAGTGGAAGGTCACGTGTAGATCAAATATACATAGTTGTCCTCTGGACTGTGGAGGTAATTATTTAGATTATTTTTTTGGTGAAGCAGTGAGATGAATATATATTTCAGGTAGACATCTGCCTTAAATTAGCAGAGAACTAGTTTATATCTGTGTTAATACTAAAGAACATGGTCAATGGACAAAATAACAGCAGGTGTTGCTATTATTATATATCATCAAAGCCAAGTGATAATCTGACTCATTAAGGTTTGATCAATGGCTCCTGTAAAGGATCAGTTGTCCCATCAGGACAGGAGAGGAAGCTGAGTTTGGCTGTTGTTTCACTGACAGGAACTACTGAAGATCTCTGCAGCTGGATGCCTTTGGTGGTGGAGCCTCTTTTTAAGGGACTGGAGGTTGTGGTCCAGGTACAGGGGACAAGTCTAGCCCTGAACAACACAAAATCCCTTTTTCTCTTTGGAAAATTATGAACTATGCATTAAATCACTGCTAGAAGTTCACTGAACACCAAAATATCCACTTCTTCAATTTTAACCCATTATTCACCAATTTAGGATTAGGGTCAAATTTGACCCATTGGGCTTCAGGAGTATCATTTCAAAGAACCACATTAACAATCACTGTCAGTGCAAACTATTTTAAATTTAGGAAAATAATCAGTCACACAGCTACATTTAACAAAGTTTTTTTTTTTTTTGCTTTATTTGTTGCATATTAGAACTGGATTTCAAATATACAAACACACTTTGGCCAATGGAAACAAGAACGCAAGGCCAAACTACTGTCAAAAACAAACCCATGTTTTTATTTGAGAGGAACTCACACTAGACATTGTGGTTTTTTTAGTGCAGCTCCTCTGTAGTAGATTCACTTTGCCAATAATTTCTCAATGATGAGGCATCGAAGTGAAGAAATTGTCAGTGAAAATCAGGAAATGTACTTTCTCTGCAACCGATTCTTAAAGTCGATCCTTTTTTACTTCTTCACTGGCCATTTCTTTTTTTACAAAGTGGATGACAGACAGTATCAGGTTGAATTGTTGCGACTTGTTACATCTGCCACAGGCCTATAACGAACTTCACTTTTCCAGTACTGACGACCTCCAGACATGTGAACTAATCCCATCCTGAGATACATTCCTAGGACTTGTTCTATCTCCTTTACTGAAGGGTCCACACATTTCCCAGACTATTGAACACTGTGTTGATTGGTATGCTCAACAATATTTTCCAACATATCAAGGGGTAATAAAGCGTCTAAAGTAAACCAGTGGTTTGTCTGTTGTGGCATCCTTTTACGACTCAACCTGTTCACCTTCAAAATTCACATCAGGCAACTCAAAGCTTTTCTTTTGACACCTGTAAGTTTTTGCGGCACAATTTGGCTCCATCTCTGGACTAGTAGTCTTAACAAACGGCACATCTTCATCACTGGACGAATCACTGTCGTGGGCAAAGAATTCACTACCATCACTTTCATGGGGTTGAAACAATTCATCAGAATCACTATCACGGTCCAATTCAGGGCCAAAGTCACTTTCATCAGCTTCAAGTTGCTCCAATACTTCTAGTGAACTTTCTCTGTTGCTTTCCCTGTCCTGAATAGGGAGCGGCTATACTCCCTGAAAACATATAGGTATTCCCTTTATTAGTCTCTGGCCCTGTACCACTGAGGTCACTTAGTGAAATATACAAATGAATTTATTTCAAGGCTTTAGCCAAATACAGGACTGCACACTCAAAGTCCCTCAAAGAACCAAAAGGTCATTTTTGACCCATCAATTTTTGAACTAGCTCAGTCACTAATTTATCCAAAAAGAATATAAAACATACTACTTGGCATTCTGCAAGCTCATACTGAATAGACTGACAAAGAAAACACAATTTTACCGCCTGCTGGTTTGTTGAGAAGATGATTTTGTTTGGATGGTTTCCAGCTCAACAGAACAGCATCAGTCACCCATCTGGTCACTCTGGCTCATGTCAGTGTCTCTGTGCAGGGGTCAGAAGTGGCACTCTGGGTTTTTGAAGGTAGATTTGACAACTTTTTTTGTTTGTTCATTTTGGGTAGCAGTAATTAACAGCAGCCAGATTGGACCCCGTGGGTTCTCCAGGGCTAGTTGAAGGATAAACAATGTGGATTCTGACCTTGCTGTGGAACACTGGACCAGAGTTTTTATTTTATTTTACTTCCCCTCAGTAGATGTGGATGTAGTAGTGTGATGTGGGAGCTTGTCCAACAAGTCCACATGCAGTTTGACCATGTCCCTTGGGATATTGTGTGGGGATGTGCTCCACTAATACGCAGTACTGCCAGAGGCCCTTCAGTATCTCTACAGAAGGAAAGCCTGGTCTGCAATGCCAGAAGGGAGTTGGGTCGGTTCTGGGTGGGAGTTGGACTCTGTCTGGGCTGGCCTTCATCACCATTTCTGTTCATTCATTCTGTGGATAGAGTTTCTTGGCACAGCCACGGGGTTTCTTCAGGATCCCATCTCTGCTTGTTTTCCAGATGCTGCTGGTGTCATCAAGCCACAATCGTCATGTTTCACTGGAGCAGTCTGCTGCCGAGTGTGAAGCAGGTTCAGAACCTACAAATCTGAAGTTGTGCTTCTTAGTCAGAAGAGGCTGGAAAACTGCCCCAGGTTAGCAGTGAGCTACTGCCTCAAGTGGAAGCATTAAAGTGTCTCGGGCTCTTTTTCCAGAAACGGGTGAAGAATGGAGGTCAACAGGCAGATGGGCGTAGCGTCTGCAGTAGTCTGGACCCTGAACCGGTCGGTTCTGATGATGATAACGATGACTCAAAAGGCATAACTCTGTTCATCAGCTGATCTATGTTCCCATCCTCACCTGCGGTCAGAAACTGGGTTGTGAATGAAAGAACAAGACCGTGGACTCAACATGACTCTGAAACCAGGACCAGGGGAGCTGAAATGAGGACTGGGAGGTGGCATGTCTGGAGCTGCGGTAGTTCTGGTTCAGTTCTGAAGCTACCACAGCAGCTATCTTTATCCAGTTAGAACGGATGGTCTTTCCTCCGATGCCGCTGAAAGTCATCACGATCACAGAAGCTTCTGTCTCCAGTGGGACTTGGAGATGAGTCCCAGAGCTGATGCTTTAAGCTGCTCCAGACTGTCACCTGGTTTTTACTTTGAATGTATGAAAACTGCAAAACAATAACTCAGAGCACAACCTAACAACTGCACATACACTATACTGCCAAAAGTATCTGCTCACCCATCCAGATGATCAGAACCAGGTGTTCCAGTCACTTCCATGTCCACAGGTGTATAAATGAATCACCTAGACATGCAGACTGTTTCTAGAAACATCTGTGAGAGAATGGGTCTCTCAGGAGCTCAGTGAATTAACCTGTTGCGCCCGACGAGGACGCCGGCGTCCTCATTGTGTAATAATTTTGCCTAAAAATGACTCATACACAACGATCACTTCATCTGTCATAGCTGTGTTTGGTATCATTGAACTCTGCAGAGTCTCCTCTTTGCAAAGATAATACCGTTTTTCTTCAATCTCTTATATATCTTGCACAAGAGGTGCCCAAGACATAAAAGCCGAAAGTCGTGAAAGTCAGCACTTACCGGTTTTCGTCGGTAAAAGTCCCAGAAAACGTGGAGAAACGGTTTGAATCCGGTCCCTGTTTGTTGACAAAGGCTTAGCTTGTCTATAAACAGAAAGATGCTCACTCGAGCGATTTTTGGTTGCTGAGAACAAGCCCTGAACAAGCTTGGTTCTTCATGTACGGTTGAATTCTCGTGATCATTTATTGAGATTTAGTGTCAATAAATGTTATTACTTATAACTAAAGCACTTTTTTGCAATTCAGTACCATATTAGAAGTGTAAAAACGTTTTGTTTGATTTCCGATCGTAGTTTTTCAAGCAGAGGAATCATCTTCCCGAAACGAAGATGGCTTCGTTTGAATTTCCGGTGACTCTCTTTGCAATGCATTTGATTGACAGCTACAAGGCGGACCTTAGATTCATCATGTCCGCCTTTTAGAGCATAGATCAACCTTTCCAATGACGTATTGCATGTGTAATTCGACTCTATCTGAGCCGTTTTATGCCTGCGCGTAACGGTGCGCTTCCCCAGTCCTGCCTATGCGCATTTACGCAGAGCGCTCAGCAGTGCAAGCAGCAAGATAACTCGCGTAAAATAAGATAACTTACTTCACGGTTAAATGGCTAAAAGTAAGTCAAAAACACGTTTTAGTGTCCAGGAGGCACTGGAGAAGATTTTTGAGGACTCTTCAGACAGTGAACATTATTCCTGCCTCCTCCCTGCTTGACATTCATGCAATTGAGCCCTCATAACCTCAAAACCTTAACTGTAACATATATTTTAAAAAGTTTATATGCTCCACATGTAGTCATATATATTTGTAGTCATCAAATATATTATGAATTGGTGGTTGTTACACAGTTATGTATGTTAGTATGTGGTTTATGGTAAACCACATAAACCACAAAAACTAGTTGTACATTTAAAAATGGCAAATTTGTGACTATTTTAACTCAAAATGATGAAAAATACCAAAATGTAAAGGAAAAAGTACCTATTGTCTCAGAATATAATTTTGGTTACCATGTGTTCATTTGGAGTCTCCAAAGGCCTTTTTGGAGCTGCGTCTAGATTTTTTAATGAAAAGACCACTGTAAAATGGTCATATGTTGTGCTATCTTCTTCAAATTTGAAACACATGTTCAGTTATAGTGTGCCTACAGCCTCATACTGTCATTTACTATTTCAGATGATTATTCAGACTATTATTCATCCTGAAAGTCATTTTTTATTTCAGGCGGAACAAAATTTTAAATTTTTTACTGACTTCAGAGTTCCATTACTCTGTCTCTCTATCACCTAGAGTGTTCCTGACAGTTTAATAAGAAACTACAGAGTGTCTTCTTTATGGAATACTTTAATGCATCCATGTGAACAGAACAGTTTAGAAGTTACAATCATTTTAATTTGGGTATGTCATTTTAGGCGTTTTGCTAAAAAAAGGGGGTCAGGGTTTATCAGGTTAAAGGTGAACTGTGATAGGATGACAACTGAGAAACAAATCCAGTGGTGAAGTTTCCTCTCTCCTAAATATTCCACAGTCAACTGTCAGCTGGATTATCAGGAAATGGAAGTGTTTGGGAACGACAGCAGCTCAGCCATGAAGTGGTAGGACAGGTAAACTGAGGGGGTGGGGTCAGAGGATGATGAAGAACAGAGACTTTCTGCAGAGTCGATCACTACAGACCTACAGACTTCATGTGTCCTTCAGATCAGCTCAACAACAGAGCAGAGAGCTTCATGAATGGGTTTCCATGGTGACGCAGCTGCATCCATCCAGACATCACCAAGAACAATGGAAAGAGTCAGATGCAGTGGAGGAAAGCAGCCACCACTGGACTCTAGAGCAGTGGAGGAACGTTCACACTTCTCCATCTGGTGATCTGATGGAAGAGTCTGGGTTTGGTGGTTTCCAGGAGAACTGTACTGGTCTGACTGCATTGATCCAAGTGTAAAGTTTGGTGGAGGGGGGTTATGGTGTGGGGTTGTTTTTCAGGAGCTGGGCTTGGCCCCTTAGTTCCAGTTAAAGGAACTCTGAATGCTTCAGCAGACCAAGACATTCTGGACAATTCCATGATCCTGACTTTGTGGGACCAGTTTGGAGCTGGACCCTTCCTCTTCAACATGACTGGGCACCAGTGCACAAAGCAGGTCCATGAAGACATGGATGGAAGAGTCTGGTGGATGAACTGGACTGGCCTGAACAGAGTCCTGACCTCAACCTGATAGAAGAGCTTTCAGATGAATTAGAGCAGAACCAGACCTTCTGGTCCAACATCAGAGTTTGACCTCACTAATGTTCTTCTGGAAGAATGGACAGAAATCCCCATAAACACACTCCTAAACCTGGTGGACAGCCTTCCCAGAAGAGCTGAAGCTGTTCTAGCTGCAAAGATGGAGCCACGTCATATTGATTAGGAATGGGAGGAGCTAAAGCTCAGATGTGAGTCAAGGCAGGTGAGAGAAGACTTTTGACAGTATATTATAGTTCAAATAAAGCCTTGAGGACAAATAATGTTTTGGAGGATCATTCAACTGGAGCTTTAATCAACAGTCGTGACACAGCAGAATATACTGTTTTAGAATGTATTTTATTCAACACGTTCATTATCTTGGTCTCACTAGTCCTTCAAACTGTTTTTTAACTGTCAGATGTGAAAGTAAAGCTAAATTATTACAGTCTGTAATAACAAAATGACAACAACAAACACAACTGCTGTCATACTTGATCTTTTTTCTCCACATCCTGGGTCAGCTGAAGGAGCTCCTGCTGTGACTCCGTTTCACATCTGAGAGGACACGTTTTTAAACATAAAAATAATGTTCACATGCAACAATCCCACTGCATTTGTGGGAAATGAAACATGCCCGTACCTATAATTAAAGACTCACTGTTTGAATGGCTGACAAGATGTGATTGTTCCATTTGAAAAGGTTCCATTCCTGCAGTCGGAGCACTCGGTGTCTGCGGAGGCTGTTCCTGCACAAACACAAACCACACCTGGAGCTGGTTGTGCACAAACACAAACCACACCTGAGGGGTGTACTATGAAGCGAGATTAGAGGGTTAGCAAGGTATGTTGAGTCTAAAACCAGGATTTCCAGTACCACGAAGATGGCTCTCTTTTAACCTGGCTAGATCACCATGGCAATTTACTCTGTAAGCTTAACCTGGTCCGGAGCAGGTTATGTGCAGAGTTTAGGCTCAAATTGGCTATAAACAAGCGCCACCCTTTCACTTTCACCCAATCCCGTTGACCTGAGCGCCAGGATTGTGCAATGGAGGGAGAGTATTCAGAGACCGGACTGATCCGCTGGCTTCCCATGACCATATTCTCTATGAACGCTATAGATTTTCAGCTGAGGGATTACGTAATGTAGCGCTCCCCTTGGTAGTCATAGCAATAAGGGCAGGGCTTTTGGGTTCTTATATTGACTATGCTTAACCCTGATTAACTCAGTTTTAATGTTAGTTTTGAATCTCTCTTTTTTAGATTACACACATGATATGACTTAAACCTACCTATGAATTCATCTCTTTTAATAAAGATTTTACACCCCTCAGGTATTTATATCTTTGAACTAAATGAATTCCTCTCTTAAGGTAAGTAAGTAAATACACCATACAAGAATTTTAAGAAAATCAATTCTCAATTATTTAATTAAAAATTGCTTAATGAAATGAAAAAATAAAAATATGAAAGTTCTTTGGATTTTAAAACTTCACAATCAATCCCTCTTTTTAACAAAACACTTGTCCCTCTTTTCACAGCAAACACAATAAATGAAAATACTCTTTTCTTTTCTTCAAATAAACACAGAAAATAAAATATTCTTTCTCTTGTTTTTGGAAAACACTGTAGCAAAAACTGTAAATATCAATAAACCTTTTTTTTTTACCTCAAAAGGAGTAATGCAGAACTTTAAGTTCTTACAACTTAACCTAAGTGCAAAATGTGAACCCACGAACCTTATAAACACAAAGCCGGCACTCTTATTAGCTTATTGAAAATAAACCGGGGTACCCCCCCTTTAATATTCTTGTTGCAGGCCTGGATGTAGCTTGGGATCGGGGAAACCATAAACACAGTGGTTGCTTCACCCACACGGGCACAGAAAAAATAAAAAAAAAAGGTACCTTACTGATCAAGCTGTATCCTCCCGCCCACTAGCTGATGGCTGGAGAACAGGTGAGAGTTCTGCAAGAGAAAATCCGGCCGAAGGAAACCAAAGACCCGTCACTGCCGATGCCGCGGTGCTCGCGCCTCGTCTGCAGCTCCACGCTCCGTCCCCCACAGTCACTGGCGAAACAGTTAGCGGGATGCTAACTAGCCCGGTCCCGTGAGCTACTAGCTTCTGCTTTAGCCGCTAGCTTCCCGATGTCCTCACTGGCGGAGTAGTTCACTCACACACAAATGGAAGTCACTCTTGAGTCCTCTGGAGCATCTGGATTAAACACCTCCACGAACCTGGTCACTCACGTCTGCTCAACAGTCTCTTTTCGTTACTGCTTTTTTCTTCAAGCTCCTCATGTCTTTTTTCTCCTTGCTTAATCTGTTCTCACTCTCTTTTTCGTCCGTCCTGACAACACCTGAGATGTTGCGTTCTGGCCAATCCACAATTAACCCCATAAATGCCATACATCTTGTTTTTACAGATAAATCATAGTTCAAATAAAACAATAAACATATAATATATATATTTAAATTGCTTTTAACCCTTTTTTTTAATTAATGAGTTTCAACCTTTTTAATCACGCTTTTTTATATACTTTGATAAAATGACACAATGAATATCACGTAATATTTTTAACTGGGTTACAGTAACATTTGTAATCTGCTAGAGCCATATATTGGCAGCGCCACCAAATGCAGCCGTGCGCTCACAGTAGCGCAAACGGTGTGCGTTTCTTTGCGTTTCTTTGCCGCGGGAACCTACATGCATTCAGTTGGTGGTGCAGAAAATCTGAGCCAGAATACTGTATACCGCGCTATTCACAAGGTTGTACTTGCTCTTACTAAACTGCTGAATATGTTTGTAGTATTCCCTGGCATCTGCCCACGCTTCAAATAAAAGAAGCATTTGACGTGGAATTTCATGTGAAATGTTGTAATATAATTCATTCATAAGATTCCCCAGGTTGATAGGGTACCTATTAAAGTGACTGGTGAGTGTATATTGGTATCACAGATAATATAAAATCTTAAATTAATTTCACATAGATTTAGCAAAAAACTAAAGTGATTTTCATTTATCATTCAATGGGACAGTCAGACCTACATAATGTTTAAATCTGCTGCATTAAGTTTAAAGTTTAAGCGCTCTAAAAGAGGGAGGGAGATTAATTAAGATGCATTTAGTGGTGAAATAAATATAACTTACGAATTTACACGATCTGCATTTTTTTGCCAGCACTCCTCTCTGGCTTTATTCGCACCTACAGTATTGCTTTTGGCCGTAACGATTTCTTTGAAATCCTCATAGCCCTGCATTATTAAAACCTGCTCCTCCTGACTTAAATATATGGACCCCGATCTATCCATTTTATCCAGAATAGGCGTCAAATGACGCGTCAAACGCCCCCTTTTATGTGAATGTGCACAGAGCAGAAAGCAGAAAGCTGCCATTAACAAAGATAGTTGATAACCACTGTCGTGGTACCAGTTATCTCTGATGGCGAGTTTCAGGTTTGTTAAGCCAGCTCACCCAAAGAAAGCCTGGCTGTGTCGAACTTGCTTCGTAGTACACCCTCTGGAGCTGGTTGTGCACACGTGTGAACATAAAGGGACTGGAGCATGTAGACCATTGTTTCTAACCTTGTTGGAGGTACTGAACCCACCAGTTTCACATGCACATTCACCAAACCCTTCTTTATGAAAAAATAAAATATTTTTTACTGGTGCACAAAATGAACCGTGCATTAACAGCACTGTGTTCAAAGAACAAAACCAGTACAATGCACCAACTGCATGAATTACATACCTTACTTATTATTTATTGTATTTCTCATTTATTTTCTGAACCTGCTTTATCCTCACTAGGGTCATGGGGGTCGTTGGAGCCCATCGGTTTGTTGATGGTTGCAAAGCCGAGAGCAGCACAGAAGCCGTTTCATCAAATCTGGCTGTTCACCTTGAATTCATCAAGCATTGTGTTTTTGTATTTCCCATCTCCATGCAGCCTAAGGCAGTGGTCCTTTAGTTCTGCCGGTGCTGGACTGGAACTGCTTAACTTGGCATTGCAATTCATGCAGATAGGACACTGACTCCATCACGTTCCATGATACATGTGAGTCCAGTATGCCTGGGCCAAAAAATCAATTTTTATATTAATCGCGATTTTTTTTCTGGGGATTTTTAAAAATCGATTCTCGTACAAAAATGGATTTTTATTTATTTAATGGTGGAGGAAAGAGTTCGGGTGGCTCCGTGGAAATACTCCTCTCGCTGGGCTCCGCCAGTCTCTTTTGTCATCTACACTTCCGGAAATAGAAGCACGTGTGTCACCATAGTAACCAGAATGCGGGCAAATGCACGCATAAAATGGTGGAGTGCAGCGAGCTGAGTACTTTCACAGAGCCTGAACTCTTTCCCCCACCGCCCCACTTCAGATCACACGTATGGACTTTATTTGGTTTTTATAAAAGCATGGGGCAGGAGAGCTCCATATGAGGAAGCCATATGTGAGCCTTGTCACAGTCAAATCTCTTACTGTGGTAACACCACGAACATGACGGCACACATCCTTCGCCACCACCCAGAGCAAACAAATGATGTGGGGAAAGTTAAACAGCGGCCATTGGCACTGGCAGTGCAGCAGACGTTGGATTCAACTCTCCACAAACTCCCAGCCGGATCAGACAAGGTGTAGAAAAGGCCCAAATTTATAAGTATTAAGAGTGTTAAGTCCTGTTGCCATATGGGCTCCTGTGTCTGATGTGCTGTTAGATATCTGTTCATTCAGTGCAGTATTATTATTGGTGTGAGCCAACCTACGTGACGGGGTTCTATCTTGAGCGGAGTGACATCACACAATAAAGAAAGGTGCGCTTCGGTCAAGCCGTAAACTAAAGTTGTGCAGTGCAATAACTTCGGTACCAGTGATCTGTGCATGAATGAAAGAGTGAGTATTTATCTGCTACATTACTAGTATTGTACTTCGTTATGGTGAGGTAACTGTAGATGAGTCCTCTTGGTTAATGTGGAGGAGAGATTGGAGTTTAATTGCCTGCCATTCATGCACGCTAGCTAACGCCCCGGCTCACCTGACTCTGCACATTGGATCAAAATATGTTATGTAGACTTCAAACTTTGTTTACATGTGTTACCTGATCATAGTGCTGTTGTTTTAGAGTGTTTTATGATTATGCTTGGGTACGGAGTAGTTGATGTGGGTTGCCGTTTCTGTGCCGATAGTAAAGCAAAGGCTAACTCGCCACCGGTAGTGGCACGCTGATTTCACAATAAAAGCATCCTGCTGGGTTGTCAGCAGGAGGATTTGTATGCTACAGGAAGTGTTATGTCCACATTAGCGGTAGCTTGATACAGTGTTAATAAGCCTTAGAAATCTGTATGTTGAGTGTTTGGGGTATGTTTCTGTTTCTTTCTTGTGTAAATGAGAAAGAGAAATGTGGGATTGTAATCATCTGATTACCTCCTTTGGTTTAATTATTGTTTTAGTTAATATTAGGTGGTAATATAATTTATGATTTATAATATATATATATATTTATATTACTCCATATGGGGAATATTAATGTTAGGATGTGTTATCCTTCATTAAGTGTATTTTGTTATTCTTCTTTATAGAAAACCACACAATCACAAGTGTAACATCCAGCTTTACTACAACACTGCAAGTTATGTATGTTGCTGCAAAGAAGAAGTAAATGGAGTAAACATCACATCAGCCTCTCAGTCATCTATTCTTCCATACTCTGGAAAACGGCCATAAGTGGTGTTCTTACCGACACTCCTGTGTGAAGCTAGTGATATAAACTGAACAAGCACCCAGCTAGATGTTCTCTACTATACAAGGCGTCGAGTGTAACTACAGCAATTGTGCATTTTTTTAAATATTAAAACTTATTTAATTTTTATATTTTTATATATTTTATTATTATTATTTAACAATTAATATAATACTAATATAATAATATTATATATGATAATATATAATAATTAATAGGTATATATAATATATAATAATCATAATAATATCATAATAATATTTATTATTATTATTATTATGTATTATATGATTTTTATAATTCAATAATTGCAATATAAAAATTGCAATACTTTTTTTTAATTCAATTTTTTATCTTTTATTTATATTTTACAAAGGTGAAACAGAGACGGGAGAAATTATATTGAACAATTATAAAAAGAAAAAAAAGAGGCAACCATAAGTTATGGCAAAAGTGCATGACCAACCTTCTAAAAAACCAAAAAAAAAAAACAAAAAAAAAAACCTACATACATATACACACACACACAGACATATATATACATATACATCCATTATCTATACCTGTTTTATCCTTGAAGGGTCACGGGGATCTGCTGGAGCCTATCCCAGCCGTCTACGGGCGAAAGGCAGGGGTACACCCTGGACAGGTCGCCAGTCCATCGCAGGGCCACACATACAGACAAACAACCTTTCACACTCACACCCACTCCTACAGGCAATTTAAAATTATCAATTAACCTGACATGCATGTCTTTGGACTGTGGGAGGAAGCCGGAGTACCTGGAGGAAACCCACGCAAGCACGGGGAGAACATGCAAACTCCACACAGAAAGGCCCCGAGGTTCAATCCAGGAACCTTCTAGCTGTGAGGCAACAGTGCTAACCACTAAGCCACCGTGCTGCCCCATATATATACATACATATACATATATATATATATACACATATACATATATATACATATACACAAACATACATATACATATACATACACATACATAGACACATACACATATATATATACATACACACATACATATACACACACATACATACATACATACATACATACATACATACATATACATACACACACGCACACACACATACATATACATACACATACATACACAGACACACGTGCATACACACACACATACATACATATACACATAAAAAAAATAAAAATAAAATATAAAATAAAATAAATAAAATAAAAAATAAATAAATAAATAAATAAAACAAAAAATTAAAATTAAATAAATATATAAAATAAACAAAAAATAAAAATAAATAAATAAAAATCACCAAACACATTCATAGAAGCACATAGACACACACAGACAGAACAAACAAACACTTACACAGACAAGACATAGGGGACTCTACATCAGAAAGCCGTAAGGTAGGAAAAGTAGCAGCAAAACATTACTCTTGGAGCATATCTTTTAAAGAGTCAGCAGTGTCACACCATATATTCAGATTGTTCTCGTTTGCACCATTAATTCGGGCTGCAGATAGCTCCATGTACACAGTGTCCAAAAAACTGAAGATCCAAGATCTGGTTGTTAGAGATTGAGGATGCTTTCAACGACTTGCAACCAATTTTTTGGCCGCCGTCAGTCCAGCAAGAATGACACGTCTTTTGAGCTTGGAGATGTTGAACATCATCAAATCATTTAAAATCATTGCACATATAGTTGCAGGCACTGTTTCATGTATCAAGTCAGATAGTTTGGATGCAACATTGTACCAGAATTGTCTAACAGGAGGACAGTCCCAAAACATGTGAATAAATGTGCCATAAACTCTTGATGGGCAGAGATTACAAAATGGCTCATTGATAAGTTTCATGCGATGAAGCTTAACAGGAGTAAGATATGTCCTATGGATAAAATTAAAATGAATTTGTTGGTGGTCTGGATTGCGAGATGCCTCGTGGATGCTGGACCACACTATACCCCAATTCAAGTCCTGAGCTACATTGGGGCAGTCCCTTCTTCACACCCTTTCCAGTGGTAGTAAGGCCAAATCTGTTACCTGCATAAACTGGAGCAGTTTGGATACCATACCTTTAGTGTTGCTCTGTTTAGTCAACAAGTTTCGGAGTAGATGAGTAGGTAAGGAGCATTGCATAGGCACACCATGCGCTTTAAGTGCAGACCTTAACTGTAAATAAAAGAAAAAGGTGGAACTGGGCAGATCAAACGCAGCCTTGATATCAGCAAAGGAGAGTAATCCAAGGTCATTGTAAATATCTTTTAAATAATGAACCCCTCTCCATTCCCACTGGGGGCAAGAGACAGGCCTTCCTCCTATCAGAAGAGCTTTGTTATTGAATATTGGGGAAAAAGTGTGCCATGTATAGGAGAGGTGACAGTGAGCTTCAACTAACCTCCAGACCTGAATAACGTGCGAGACAATAGGACCGAAGCGCAGTTAAAATCGCAATACTTGATAAAATCAAAATGCAATACTTATTTAGTCAGAATCGCAATATAAATTGAATCAGGACCCAAAAATCGTAGGAGAATCGAATCGGCACAGCCCTGCTGCCCATGTCCTCTGGGGATGGTATTTACCTTTGGTAAGAGAGATAAGACAAGTGACACCACAAAAGACAGCATAGTGGGTGAAGTGAGGCGGGGAAGCCATGGAGAGGTGGTGAAAGCAGAACCTTTGGAGCGACGCTTTCCCCAGTGTACACAGTGACCAGGGAAAATTGCCTGTAGCAAAGACTAAGGGAGTGAGCAGCCCACATGTTTCCCTTAGCGAGCTAGCCAGGAGTTGAACCTAGAACCTTCTGATCTGTAGTCAGACGCCTTATCCATTGTGCCACTAGCACTATAGTTTTTAATGAGCAGCAGAGCCCTGTTCCAATCTGAATGATTGAGCTGTCCAGCCCAGAGGTTACACAGGGAGGAACTTGATGAGAACCTTGATGAGAGCAGTGGTGTTGGACCCCAGTGAGCTTGGCTGAGGCCGGAAAAGAAAAATGGAATCCTTCGAGCCAGAGTTGAACCAGCGACCTAAGGATGCCCATGCCTTTATCTTACAGTCCTCCGCTCTACCAACTGAGCGATCGAAGGAAGCAACACTTGCACCCTGCTCCATCACTTGTCTAAATTCCATCAAGCACCCCTGGAACATGATAAAGGACAGACTTGGATTTAGACTCTCCCTCATGTGGAGCTAATGATGAAAAAAAGCTCAGCGCTTTTCTGGCTGGAACGTCAGCATGCCAGATACCAACCTTTCTAAATCCCGTACTATCCTGCAGTTCCTCCCCCACCAGCAGGTGTCACATGGAACTTGGATGTTTGCGGAAATTCCGACGATAAAAAATGATCCCGTTTTTCCCTGGCTTGACTTCCAAATTACCCTTTAAGGACCAGTATCATTCAGCATATTTATGTGTGATGCTGAGTGAAGTTGAATTTCACACCAAATCTAAGCTTTGTCAGATCCACTTCAAGCATGGCACAATTTACATTATGTTTCACAATGTATTATAGCCCTGAAAAAAATAAGAAAAAAGAAATTAGTTGTCAAACATGAGCAAGCTCGTGACAGGATGCTCATAAAAGACATGAACTCCAATCATGGTTTTCCCCATAAACCCTGGAGGGAACATATCGGATCCTTTACACAGGAAGAGTGCATTGTTCCTGGTTAAGTGTCCCGGCCGTACACACTCTGAAGAAAGAAGAAAAGAGTTTAAGGTCATTCACATTTAAAGATACGATTCAGGAGCGGTCACGTGATGATGGCTGGCTAGAAGACGTGTCTGCGCTGAGCTCCCACTCCCACTTGCCTTAAATCATATTTACTGCCCTCATTCTGGCGTATCAAACTGATAAAGTTGCATAAGAATCAGTTGTAGGACGAAAAGGTGCTCTTTTCACAAAAAGCGATGTCGAAACAGACGAAAATCAACCCACGAAGGATGACTGCTACAACTGCTAGCCATACTACAGACTCCGCAACAGCAGCAGCAGCAGAGGAGGAGTCCCTGCCAGGGATGAACACCGCGGCTCTAATTCGCGAAGTGACTCAAAACTTCCGCGACACAATGTAGGCGAAACTCTCTAAGTTCACAGAGACTTTGGAAAAGATTTCTGCGACGCTGGAAAACCAGTCAAAACACATTGATGAGGCAGAGCAGAGAGTTACGGAGGTGGAGGATGTGGTGTCCGGTCTGGAGGGGAGACTCGCCGAAGCAGAGAATAAAATGAAGGTACTGGCTGCTAACATGGAGGATATGGAGAACTGGAGCAGGCGGGATAACATTCGTGTTCTCAATTTAAAAGAAGGCACGGAGGGAAAGTGCCCCGTCCAATTTTTTTTAAACTTGGTTGCCCACTGTACTTGGCTTGGAAGCGAGCCCCGGTGCTAAAAATCGTATTAAAGTCGACCGGGCACATCGGAGCTGGGGGCCGCGGGGCGAGCATCCCCGCCCGGTGATTATCAAGCTTCACAACTCCAGGGATAAACCGAGGATAATAGCGGCACTCAGAGCAACACCTAATCTGGATTATGATGGACAGCAGATCTTCATACACCAGGATTTATCTTCATCGGTTCAAGAGAAGCGACGAGCCTTCAACAAGGTGTGCCAGGCTTTGATCGACAAAGGCATCCGCTTCAACATGCGCTTCCCGGCCACCCTGACTGTGAACCACAAGGGCACTGAGCACAGGTTTGAAACACGGCGAGACGCAGAAACATTTCTCAACACACTGAACTGATGTTATATAGGATAGTAAATGCCTTCAAGTGTTTGAAAACCTAGCTGGAAAAGTGTGATGATAGATGGTCAGAATGATGACGGATAGGTAACATCATTAGGACGTAGGGGCAGGGGTGAAATATGGAGTTGCTCTAGAAGCGGGGACTCCTTCTGGCTACACAAGGCCCTTTAGCACTACCCAGAGGGTAGCTTTCTGTTTTGGTTTGATCTTGAATGTTCATAATCCTTGTTCTGTGATGTTTTCTTTGTGTGTCCACGGTTTTCTGAATGTGGGAAAGGTTGTAGTTGTTTTTCCATATTTAGAAGATGGAAATGTTCATACCAGCATAGCTCAACCAGTTTATGTGCCAAATAATGTACTTTACTGTGTATGTTATAATGGGTCGCTTCCATTTAACCTGGATCACTTGTGTCTGTTATATGATCACTCAGCTACCTAATGAGTGACACAAAAATCATAACACTAAGGGCCTGATTTACTAAAGGTTTGCGTGCGTAAAAACGTGTGCAAACTTGACACCACCCGCAAACCAATGTGCAAGCTGATCTACTAACAGCGTGCAAAGAGGACTGCGCCTCTCAAATGAGCAAAATAGCACACGCTGTTCATTTAGTACTTTTGCCCTGATGAATAATCAATATGGGGCGTACCCGCCAGAAAGCGCTAAATACTGGGAGGGGAAAATGCAAATAGGTCCATTTACCACACGCAATGAGATTTACCAAGCCTGAAAGTAATTGCGGGGATTGTGATTGCGTCTGTATTTAATACGTTCGAAAGGAAGGTGCTAATCTGCCCAGCATTACGCACCGATGGCTGCTGTTATTGTGGCAAGGAGGCGACATCGCCAAACTCAAAGAATACGCAGAGAGAGAGTCTTTCGGACTCGTGTAAATTTGTTTGGAATGAATGAAAACCAGATAGTTGAAACATATCGACTATCTAGCGATTCCATCTTGCAGTGTTGAATGAGTTAGGGGGTGATCTGGAGCCGGTCACAAGCAGGAGTAACGCCATACCTGCCTTGCCGAAACTGCTCTCAACTCTTCATTTCCTCGCATCAGGGTCATTCCAGCGCACTGTAGCCATTTCTGCTGGGCTCTCCCAAAGCAGTTTTTCAGGTGTGCTGTCCACTGTCCTCAGCGCTCTGTTACGCAGGATGGGCAGGCACATACGGTTCCCATCCACTCGGGACGCACTGAATGATGTCGAACACGGATTTTATGCAGTTGCTGGGTTCCCCAGAGTAATAGGAGCGATTGACTGCACTCATATTCAGCTGGTTCCCCCATCAAACACGGAGCATGTGTACAGAAATAGAAAACACACACATTCATTAAATGTGCAGGTTGTTTGTGACTCCGAAGGCATCGTAACAAACGTTGTGGCTAAATATCCTGGGTCGGTGCATGACTCCTTTATCCTGAGGAGCTGCATTCTTTATTCCAAGTTGCGAGATGGCGAGTATGGAGATGGCTGGCTTTTGGGTGAGTTTTATATAATTTATACTTTGTAAAATCATTCCTTACATTAAAGAAGTGTCATGCATTTATGCCATATTGATTCATATTTTCTGTCATTAGGTGATAGCGCATACCCCCTACACCCCTTCCTCATGACTCCTGTACTATATCCGACCACCCCAGGAGAGAATCGGTACAATGCAGCCCATATACGCACGAGGAACATTGTGGAGCACACCTTTGGCGTATTGAAAAGCCGGTTCCGCTGTTTGGACCGCACTGGAGGAGCACTGCTGTACAGCCCAGAAAAAGTGGCCAAGATTGCAATTGTCTGCTGCATGTTGCACAACATCGCTAAACGCCATGGGTTGGAGCATGCTGCTGTGGAAATGGAGGAGGATGATGATGATGATGATGATGATGATGATGTTGATGACCACTACCATGGGCTCCCTGGGGGGCAACAACCCAGTGCTGTGGGATTGCAGACACGCATCACTCTCATTCAAGGCCATTTCTCATGAACTGTGAGTGGAATACATTAATTCTTAATTTTCATTCAATAATACACAGAAAAACACCACAATTAATCATAAATTTATTTAACCAAACAAATTAAACATTCACAGCCACTGCAGTTAACAAAAATTTAAGCTACACTACGCTACTTCCTGAAATTAAAGAAACACTTTTATTACCGGTCTTGTAAAATGTAAGACAGGAGGTAGTGGAGCCTGTTGTGTGTTATTTCCCTCTTTTTGCATTTGTAAGTTGTGTTTTTCTTTTTCGCAGGTTACGCGTTGCTCCAACGTGGCTCTCCTCTCCTCCAGTGCGCGCCTCGCCAATGCTCAGTTCTCCCTCCTCTCCAGTCTCCGGCTGCTCCACTCTGGGACCGCTGGGAATGAGAGCCCTCACCACTGCCTGAAATCCATCCTGGATCCCTCTCGCCAGGGTATTTATGGCCATCGTTAGAGCAGATACAGCACTGACCAGCTGCCAAGTGTGCGCAGCAATGGCCCGAGTATCCCGCCTGAGCGCTCGGGCCATAGAGGACACAGCTCGCACCTCGTGCGCAACGGAAGATAAGCCATCTTCAAGGGCTGTAGACTGTTTTTTTTGTTCTTGCAGCAACTCTCTGTCAATGTCCTCATAAACTGGCCACTTTTGAGGCTCTGCAGGGATGCTTTTTGGTGCCTGATTTGAGGACTGGGGTGGGGATGGCTCAACTTGTGGTGAGGATTCTCCACATGCAAAAGGAGAAATATTTCATTTGAATGTTAAATCGAGTATTATTCAGCAAAAGGTTGCCACAGGAGGCACATTCATTTTTTTATTTGTGATAATAAATAAACCACGTGTTTTCATGGAGAAAAAAAGTGTTTCTTATTGTGCGCCTACCTTGTTCTGCAGTTGGCTCTAGCGTGTCATACCCCAGTATCCCAGTTATCTGCTTCTCGCAGAAGGTGAGCTGCACCTGCTGCTCAGTGCTGGTTAGAGGCATCTCTTCCGCAGGCCCTCCACCTGTCTTGTTTGCTGAAGTTTTATTAAAGGCCACTTTTTCTTTAGTTCTTCGCCTTATATCTTGCCACCTTCTTTTAACCTCATCTGCCGTTCTTTTTGTTTTACCAACTGCATTTATTCTATTGCAGATTTTCTCCCATATTGCGTTTCTTTTGGTAATGTTTAAATTTCTTTGCTGTATTTCATGAATGTGTTTATTTACCTCTTCCACTAATATTTCTAACTCCAACTCGTCAAATTTCATTTTGCGCTTGCGTCCATCCTGCTTTCCATCCAGACTCTCCATGGCGCAAACCGTAAGACACGCAACACCTCATTTAGATACTGCGGTTTGCACCTGTTATCAATTGCGCGAGCATTCTTAGTTGATCACCCGCAAAACACACAACAACAGCACGCGCAAACTTTTTCAGTGCACACGCAATTTAGTACTCTTTATTTAGGATCTTAGTAAATCAGGCCCTAAATGTTAAAGGAATCAACCTTGTTGTTAAGAGATGCAAAATACTTTCCATGCTCAAAAAGGAGAAGGTACAAGTGGCTCTATTACAAGAGACCCACCTTACAGACCCAGAACATTTAAAGTTAAAGCGTGATTGGGTGGGCCAAATTTACTATTCACCTTTCAACTCAAAAAGTAGAGGGGTCGCATTACTTATCCACAAACATCTTGCTTTCACACTTGATAAAGTCATCAGAGATACAGAGGGAAGGTTTATTATAGTCATTGGGTTTCTATAGGGTGAACATATTCTTATAGGAAGTGTCTATGCACCCAACACCTTTGACGGCTCATTCTACTCAAAGTTGCTGGCTGATACTTCCTCAATTTGTCCGCCTTATGTGATACTTGGAGGAGACTTTAACTGTGGTCTGGCCTCTGAGATGGATTATAGTCCACCCAAAACCCAGTCTCTCTCGAAGATGGCAAGAGCGACATTAGAGCTCTGCTCAGAACTCGGCCCCTATGATGCATGGAGAATCATTTATCATTAATGACAGAGATTTTACATTTTTCTCATGTCCCCATCATTCCTAGTCTAGAATTGATTACATCTTCATTTCTAGATTAGTCCTTGATAGGACCAGAGTCTGTTCCATTAACACATGTGTTATCTCAGACCATTCATCCATCTCCATAGAACTTCAGCCACCTTATTATGACCCTGTATCTAGACATTGGCGTTTAAATCCATCTCTTCTCAAAAATTCTGAATTTTTGTCATACTTAGAAAATCAGTGGGACCTTTTTATTTCTACGAATGACTCACCTGAAATTTCTGCCTCTACTTTATGGGAAACAGGCAAGGCCTTTATTAGAGGATCTATAATCTCTTATACAGCTGCAAAAAAGAAGAGTACATTAGCAAAACAGTTAGAGCTTGAGTGAGAGATTGCTATATTTAATTTAGACTCTCTTCCTGCTGTCCAGCAAAGGCGGATGCTTTTCTGAGAGCTCCTCTCTCTCTATCTGATCCTCGCTGCTCTTTGTCTTGTCTGGGCTTTTTTTGGAGCCTCACACGGATAATATCTGAATATCTAAATCTCTAACCATGGATCTAGTCAGCTGGTCTCTCAATGCAATTGGTCAAATTTTCTCGACGAGAAGAGAGGGAAAAGGAGAGCCCTCGTGTCCGGATGGAACACACGCAGCCGGTTACGTTCAGGATTCATGGTCGAAATGGAGACTGAGCTGCCAGGCTCCTCTGTTCATCGAGGACGCTGAAGATGTCTACATATTTGTATTTATGATCACGGGATTCCTGCTGTTTGGAGTTGGCAGATACCTGATGTATCGGAAAATTAAGCGCATGGATGCTGCTATTCCGGACCTCTTGTCCGTGTGCGTGTCTGTGAGACGTGCTGTGAGTGCCGAGACTGTTAAGATAGACGAGATGAATCAGAAATTGGATGTGATTCACGGCGTGAGTCACAGACAGTTGATGATGTACGAACTCATTGGGAAAATTGATTCCAACTTGGGAAGACTACATGCACTGGTCAGGGGGAACTGACACGAAATTTGGACTCTTTTGGATTGATCCCCACGAGATGAAACCAGCAAAGACTCAAGGCAGGCAAAAATTTCATGTCAGCCTGGCCGAAAACAATCTCTCTTATCTGAATCCGGCTCACGCGAGCAGCCTTCACTCAAGGCCGAATTGAAAGAACTCTCCAAGGTCTTATCCGCAGAAGGCTCTGCCCCCCCCACCCCTCCATATCCCTTCCCCGAGTCTCAACGTCCTCGCTGGATCCTCCACGTGGGGCGGACTGACTGCGCTGCGCGCCACCGGCTGCGCGTGCACGGACTGCTTCGCTGGACACCCTTTCCCTCCCCCATCTGATGTCTTAGTATAAGTTTGTTATGCTTACTTTGTGCTGAGGTTTTTTTTTTTTTTTTGTGAATCCCATAACATGTGCCTCTGATCAAGGACATGTTGTGTGAGACACCATTTTTTTATCTCTCCCCCCCCCCCCCCCCCCCCCCCCCCAGTGAGTGCACTACTTTTTGGTAAGGGTTGGCAGCGCCGTTTCATGGCTGCAGCCCCCAGACACCATTGACTCCTGTCCATATGTTGTTGTTTGTTTCTGTATGTTTCTCTTGGACAATGTACTGGGAAAACAAATTTCACTGTGTTGGGACGCTGGCTCAGTGACAATAAATCTGATTCTGATTCTGATCTTGGAAAGAGACTTTAAAGCATCCTCATCCACCTTTATGTTTAAGAAATTAGAAGCTGCCAGATCTGCTTTGAATAATCTGTTAACTCAAAAAGCAGAATCAGCAATATTTTATGCCAAGCACAGGTTATTTGAATTCGGTAACAAACCCGGCCCTCTGCTTGCTCGACTGGCTCAGGGTAGGGTAGGGTCTTATGCAATACCTTTACTTAAAGATAAAAAAGGTGAACAACATTTTGAGACCAAAATTATCAGTAGAAGGAATTCTCCCAAGAATTATACTCATCTGAGTGTCAAAATACATCAATTTTAAAATAAAATTTATTTGAAAGTATTAATTTACCTACCCTGTCTGAGGAGTGCAGATATGGTCTGTCTAGGCCTATCATAACCCAAGAAGTTCAAGAGACCATAAAATCTCTCCAGAGTGGGAAGGCTCCGGGCCCTGACGGGTTTGGGCCCGAATTTTATAAGAAAATGGTCAAGTTAGTGGCGGGCCCCTTAACTAACATGTTTATGGAATCACTCACAGAAGGCAGACTCCCACCAACTTTAAATCTTGCCCATATCTCTCTAATTTTAAAGAAAGATAAACCCCCAGAGCTTTGTACATCGTATAGACCAATAAGTTTGCTTGGGGTTGATTGCAAAATTTTATCAAAGCTTCTGGCTTGGAGATTGGAGGGTGTGTTGCCAATTTTGGTGAAACCAGATCAGACTGGATTTGTCAAGGGTAGATATTCCCACTCCAATGTTCGTTGGCTTTTAAATGTGATTCAATTTTCACAAAATGATTAAAAACATAAGGTGCTGGCAGTATCATTGGATGCTGAAAAGGCCTTTGACCGGGTGGAGTGGGGGTATTTGTAGGTTTGGTTTGGGTTCTGGTTTTATTGATTTGGTCAAAGTGCTATATAAATCTCCAGCCGCAAGGGTATTAGTAAATGGTTCACTGTCAGATGTCTTCCAGTTGAATGGAGGTACGCGTCAGGGCTGTCCTCTCTCGCCTTTATTATTTGCACTTGCACTAGAACCACTGGCGCAAGCAATTAGGACACACCAAGACCTTTCTGGCGTAAAGTTAGGAGACACTGAATACAGAATCTCGCTCTATGCTGATGATGTATTGTTGTTTATTATAAACCCTGAGTGCTTCATCCCTACTTTAACATCAATCATCAATCAATTCGGCCTGATCTCAGGATACAAAATTAACTATGACAAGTCAGAGGCCTTGCATTGGGTGACGTTGATGATTGGGTAGTTCCTGTTGACTTTCCTTTCAAATTGTCAACCTCAGGTTTTACTTATCTGGGCATCAGAGTATCAGCTGATATTAAAGAGCTATATAAACTAAATTTTAAAACAACCCTGACATCAGTTAAAAATGACCTTAATAGTTAGTTTGATCTCCCACTGTCTTGGGTGGGTAGAATAGGTCTGATAAAGATGAATGTACTTCCCAGGATATTATATCCTATGCAAATGCTGCCACTTAAGATCAACAGAAGGGTCATTCTGGAAATGGAAGGATTTCTATCAAAATTCATTTGGCATGGAAAGAAATCTAGGTTAAAGATAAGGACATTACAGTTGCTGATAGACAGGGACGGGGCAGGTGTCATGGTGATAAAAATAAACATTATAGAAAAAACAGCTAAGTTGAACCAAGAGTTAATGGCTTAGAATAATAATAATTCATGGCAAAAAGGTGATTAAAAAGACTGTGTCATGATTGTAATGCTGAATGTGATAACATGTTGTTCAAAACAGAATATAAGCAATAAAAATAATAAGACCTGATTGTTCCTGATTTTCATACGTTCATATAATAAATTCATTAGAAAATGTTAAAAGAGAATAATTCATCGTTTTCATGTGTCTTGAGTTAAAAAAGTTAAAATGATGATTGAACATTCATTCTGTGCTCAGCTGATTTTGCCTGGCAGGCATAGAAGGTAACAGAGACAGTGGTGGCACGTGTATATAAAAATACTTTATTTTATATCATTTTTTTGTTTACAATATTTTACTTACCTTTTATAAAAATTCACTTGTATAAGTTATTTCTGGAACTTCAATTGTGTTTTATTTTCTTTATTAAGTCTGTGGCGAATCTGCTGCACAGCAATTGATTACTGATGCCTGCTCCCTTGTTGAGAGAGAAGTTTTTTTTGCTGAAAAAAAAAGAAGAATACACTCTGGTTGTTAACGTGTTGTGGTCGTGTCGTTTTTCCACCCTTTTTATTTTATTCTTTCCCCGGCAACGGGGCGTAACATTTGGAGGCACCGCTGGAATTGTGTGCAGCGTGGTTAAACATCTACGAGAGGTGTCCCCAGCCATCACACATCCTTTTTTTAACAACCCAAAACGCCCGGGACTGGGGGAGCACATGAGGAATCGGCCGCTGTGGAACCCCGACCGTCTTCGGCTGCAAGTTATCTGAGGTATTGCTACATACCAGGAGAACTACTGCTAAGAAGATAAATCGGTATCACTTGCCGATAGCACCCACATTTTTCTACAAGAATGGCATCGACGGAGATAGAGAAACTACAACTCGGAGTTATAAGAGAATTGTGTTTGCTGCCAAAAGAACGTTTGGTGGAGCTGTGTGACTATTTAATCCTAGCCGGAGCAGAGCTAGAGGATGTTAGCAGCGTAGGACGAGCAGCCATCATCACGCTAATCTCAGGCTACATCCAAAGAGAAGAGTTACTCCATCTGCAAGACAAAGTTGCCGAGTTACAGGCTGTGTGTGATGCTAGTGCAGCAAAACAAGCGGAGGAGCAGCAGAAAAAGAAAGATGAAGAGGAGGGAAAATTATTAATGGAAATCGCAGCATTGCAGCTCCAGCTCGCAAGCACACAGAGTGGGAGAGACAAGAAAGAAAAAGAAGACACCAAAAACGACAGTTATAACAGACAGGTAACACCGAACACAGCTCACAATTCTCCCCCCCATCACTGGCACAAAGACTGGACAAATTGGTGAGCCTGGCCAAAAAGATAAATTGACTTTTTCAAGTTTAGCACACCAGATTGAACATGGTTTGAACAAGGGGTTTCCAGAACTAGAGATTGTGGATGCAGTGATTAGAGCCATAGCGCCTGGCATGCAGCTTCGCAGCTATTTGGAGGGCAAAGTGAACTTGACCTTACCAACATTGAGACGAATCCTCCGCTCACACTACCAAGAAAAAAGTGCAACTGATCTCTTCACACAGCTGACTTCTGAGGTGCAAGGATTAAAAGAAGCACCCCAAAACTTCCTCATTCGCACTCTTGACCTGAGACAAATTCCTTGCCTCGCAGGAATGTGAGTCAGGTCTCCAATATGATCCTGGGCTAGTGCAAAGAATGTTTCTCCACACTGTGTTAACTGGACTCCAGAACGACAACATTAAACGGGATCTTCAGCCTTACTTGGAGCAAGCTGACATCTCAGATGAACTGTTGCTTGAGAGAATGAACACTGCATGCGCCTATGAAACAGAGAGACAGATGAAAAAGAAAATGGCAGGGCACCAAAAACCTGTTACGGTGCACTCAGCACAGTCAAGTGATGTTCCTGCTGAAAAGAATGAAAAACCAATTACTCACCAAAATCCTAAAGTTTCCCCTGTCGTTCTCTCCCAGCTTCAGGAGATTAAATCTGAGATAGCTGTGCTAAAAGACTTGAAAGTTGAAGTGTCTCAAATCAGAGAGTCCATGCTACAGCCCCAGTGCACACCCTGACCACAACCACCAGCAGGGGGTGCAGATGGCACATCAGGACTGCAATTCTCAGGTCAGCAGATGCAGGATTTTCCACAGAGGTACTGGTTCAATGCAGGCCCTAGACATCGAGGTGGAACTGCCCAGCACCAGCAAAGATTTGCCCCACAACGCAGCTTCCCTCCACCCAACCGTGGCTGAACGAGGAGATGCTATGGCTGTCAACAGAGTGGAGCGGAAGATTATTGCACACACTGTTACGGGTGTGGTAGCAGCGAGCATTTCCTTGCTGGATGTCGAGTAAGAGGAGAGAGACAATTCAGAGGTGAGCCTTTAAACGGAGGGAGGTCACTCGCATGGGACAGGGAGTGACCAATCACGTAGCAAGGTCCCAGCAATGCACGCACTGTGGACTGAAAGGTGAGGAGGTAATTCTGAAACAGTGCATATCCTATAAAAATGTACTTTATTGTTCCAGACCATGTCAAGTTGATAATTGGGCTGAACATAAAAAACATTGTAAACCTCTCTCATGTATTACTGCCAATGCCACCTCAAAAAAAGAAAAACAAGCAAAGAGACCCCCATTAGTAGGAGAGAAACACATGGTTAACTGCCTCATTCAAGGTCAAAGAGTTCAAGCTTTGTGGGACTCAGGTTCCCAAGTGACAATAATTGATGAGTTATGGAAAGAAGTACACCTACCAAACACAAGATTAAGAGACATTGCTGACATTTTGGATGTGACACCGGCCCTAGACATAAGGGCAGCAAATGGGGAGAGCATGCCATATACAGGGTGGGTTGAGATAACTTTCAGGTTAGCCTCCGGGGCTGCAGCTAAGACCGAAGTAATTGTTCCCACACTTGCAATGAAGGGTGGTAAACTTGCTCAACCAATCATTGGCTCTAATGTAATTAAAATCATTATTGACAGTGAAATGAAACAATCAGACACTGCTCACAGGGAACAGCTGAGCAAAACGGTGTGGGCAGCATTCCCAGGCCACACAGACATTTTTGTAAAACAAGTAACCGCTGTTGTTGACAAAGTCAGTGTCAGGCAAGCAAATGAGTATGTAGTCAAGACAAAAAGGGAGAGAGTCAACATACCTAAACACCTGTCAGTCCAAGTTGAGTGTCAAGTCCACATGGACTCCCCACAGGAGGATGCAACACTAATCTGATGTGAATCCATGCTGGACAGAGGGACTTGAACTGTGTGACATGCTTGTGGAGGTAACCAGAGGCACAAAAAACCCTCTATCACAGTAAGTGTGCCAAACCCAACAGATCACGACATAGTGTTAGCAGGGAGAACTGTTATAGAGACTGTCCAGCATGTCCAGGCTTTCTACCCGTCCTCTGTGCTAGAATGACCCCGCCCCCACAGTCAGTCACAACCAATCACATCAAGGCTGAAGGGAACCAAACTAACAGTAATGTTTGGGACCCACCTGTAAACCTGAGTCACCTCAGCGATTCAGAACAGGAAGTGGTTCGCCGGATGTTAAGAGAGGAATTCGCCTCCTTTTCAAAAACTGATGATGATATTGGCTGCATAGACAAATTACAACTTAGCAAATCTTTAGATGAAGAAGATGCTGAGCCTGTAGCAAAAACATATCTCTCTGTGCCCAAGCCCCTGTATCAGGAAATGAAGGACTACCTGAGTGACCTCATTGCTCAGGGTTGGGTAGAGAAATCTAACTCTCCTTATGCTTCACCAGTCGTATGTGTCCGAAAAAAAGACGGCGGTCTACGACTGTGCATTGACTTCCGTGAAGACGCTTCCTGACCGCCAGCCTATCCCCAGGGTGCAAGATATAATGGATGGCCTAGGAGGCAACTCGTGGTTCTCTCTCCTCGACCAAGGAAAGGCGTACCATCAGGGATTTATGGCGAGGGAGAGCAGACCACTGACCGCTTTTGTGACGCCATGGGGTCTCTATGAGTGGGTCAGGATTCCCTTTGGTCTTATGAACGCTCCAGCTGCCTTTCAGCGCTGTATGGAGGATTGTTTGGAAGGGCTGAGAGATGACATCTGTGTCCCTTATTTAGATGACACCTTTGTTTTCAGCCAAAGCTTCGAGGATCACGTCGAGCATGTGAGGACAGTGCTACAGCGGCTCAGTCAGCATGGAATAAAGCTAAAACCCCGAAAATGTGAAATGTTCAGACGTGAGGTCCGCTACTTGGGGCGCATCGTGTCTGCAGAGGGCAGTAAAATGGATCCTGCCGACACAGCAGCAGTGAGGGCTTTAAAGGAGAAGAGGCCACAGACTGTGGGAGAACTGAGAGCAGTCATGGGACTCCTGAGCTACTACCGGCAGTACATCAGAGACTTTTCCCGCATCGCCAGCCCACTTTATGCCCTGACAGAATCAGACCCCAAATCAGACAAACACAAAGACAGTAACAGGAGGACAAGAAAAGTGAAAGGAAAGTTTAAAGGGGCACCTTCACACAAACTGATCACATGGACTGATGAACATCAACTGATACTGGAGAGACTGGTTGATTGCCTGGTTGAGCCACCGATTCTTGGATTCCCAGACTTCAACAAATCATTCATCTTACACACAGACGCATCACACCAAGGCTTAGGTGCTGTGTTATGCCAAGAACAGGAAGGTAAACTACGTGTAATAGCTTATGCATCACGCACTTTGACCAAAGCAGAAAAGAACTATCATCTTTATTCAGGGAAACTTGAATTTTTAGCATTAAAGTGGGCTGTTACTGAGCGTTTCAGAGACTATTTAATTGGCTCCTCCTGTACTGTATATACAGACAACAATCCACTTACTTATGTGTTGTCAACAGCTAAACTCAATGCAACGGGGCATAGATGGGTGGCAGAATTAGCTGACTTTGACCTCATTATTAAGTATCATCCAGGAAAAAAGAAAATGGTGATGCTGATGGTCTTTCAAGAATGCCCTGTGACATCGACACCATGATGGAGGAATGCACAGAAGAAATGTCCTCCCCTTCAGTGCAAGCCACAGTACAAGCTGTTGAGAGTGATGTTTCGCCCACAGTGTGGTCCATGATGTCTGGTGAGTGTGCAGAACTAGATGAAGACACACCCACACAATTTTCCCACAAAAAAACTGATATCTGCCAAGCTCAGAGAGATGATCAAATCATTGGCCCGGTCATTGCTTGCAAACAATCAAAAGAGAAACCTACGAGAGAGCAGTTAAAATCATTCAATGCACAGACAAAATGTTTGCTTCGTGACTGGGAGAAACTTAACTTTGATGGAGATGGAATTCTTCAACGAAAGACTGCAACCAGAGCTCAACTTGTTCTTCCTGAACAATACAAAGCAACAGTTTTCAAACAGCTCCACAATGACATAGGACATCAAGGCGTGGAACACACAACATTGCTCATCCGGGATCGCTTCTTCTGGCCACACATGCAGCGAGAAATAGAGCACTATGTCACACAAAGCTGTACATGCCTGAAACAGAAAAAACCCTGCCGAGAATCTAGAGCTCCACTCATACCGATTGTCACCACTCAGCCATTTAAGCTTGTATCCATTGACTTCCTGCATCTGGATAAGTGCTGAGGTGGATATGAATACATATTGTTGATAGTGGATCATTACACACGCTTTGCACAAGCCTACCCCACAACATCAAAATCTGCAAAAACTGTCGCTGATAAAATATTCAATGATTACACGCTGAAGT